>CM067305.1:20847269-21022269 GCA_034231615.1 Meghimatium bilineatum | reverse complement strand
ACTTAATGCGAATTTGTTAGCACAGTAACATTTGTTCTCATCACTGAGAATCGTTAAATTATAGAAGTTAACATCAGTACAATTGTTCTCGTAACTGAGAATTATTAAATTATAGAAGTTAACGTCAGTACAATTGTTCGCATCACTGAGAATCGTTAAATTATAAAAATTAACATCAGTAAAGTTGTTCTCATCACTGAGAATCGTTAAATTATATAAGTTAACATCAGTACAATTGTTCTCATCAATGAGTATCGTTAAATTATAGAAGTTAACATCAGTACAGTTGTTCTCGTAACTGAGAATTGTTAAATTATAGAAGTTAACGTCAGTACAATTGTTCTCATCAATGAGAATCGTTAAATTGAAGACGCACAGAATATCGTAAAGCTCGAAATGACAGAGAAACAAATACATGAATTTCCAGTTCGGACTAGACGTCATCTCAACTTTCTGCAAGAATTCTAATAAACATAGAGAATAAACTTCAAAAAATATGTGTCTTAGAGGAATAAATCACTGAAATACCAGTATAATTAAAATTTGGGGCATATTGGGGCAGCGGTAAAATGAAATTGGTAGCATATATATTATATACGTAACAATGATGTTAACGTAATGATGATGTTCCTCTTGTGAAGACGAGCATGGCATGAAAAACATGAAATGTGATGAACATGTAGAAAAATAACAAAACATTTGTGATTGTCTAATTTGGTTCATTCGCAGATGCCAGATGAGTCCGATTCGTACTAGGAATGTTCTATTACAGTGCATGCAGGAGTGCATAGGGTTTGGGGTAGAAGAGTTTTCGGATTTGTCCTTCCGCTTCCGTCGCTTGCAAATTTCCCGCAGTGTTCTTTCTTTTTCAAATTTCGTGATGCCAGCAGTGATCTGGGTGTGCCAGGCTGAGCGATCAAGTGCTGTAGTCTTCCAGGAGATAGGATCGATGCTGCGGTGCTTGAACGAGTTTTGTAGGTGATTCTTGAAGCGTTTTTCTCTCTGCCCGCCGCTTGAACGTTTACCATCGCACAGCTCTCCATAAAATAATATCTCTGGAAGGCGCTTGTCTGGGATACGGACAATGTGCCCAGGACAGCGGAGTTGACCCCCCTCACTGGCATTCTCACTGATCAAATCCTGCACTTCTTTCTCCACAACTGTGAGACACCATTATCTGCATTCCCTGCGACGAAACGAAAGTGTGTTTCCAGTGGCAACATTTGGAGACTAAATAAAACATCGTCCAAAAGAATAACATTTATTTGAATTATAGTGTTACAGAAGAGTTCTGAGAATACCACGGACAGCAAAGAAAAGCAACAAGGTAGTGCTTTGCACAACCAGCATCCAAAAGTGTTGGCTATAGAAGGTAACGATGGTAAAGGCCGGAGGACAGAAGACATATAGTATGTCTGCACATGTCCCTAAAGGAGACGGAACAACGTGCTCAAGACCGAGGAGAACTACATAGATCATATAAGGAAGACTACGTTCTTGAAAGAATATGGCACTTGATGATGATGATGGCAACCTGGTCCTTGATGTTTAGTTCAGAATTCAACTAATGGGACCACTGTCTTCTTTCCAGGTATGTTGTACGAATCGACTAAGGAAAGTTGATATCATGCCAGCCGGTTACCTGCGAAATATAATGATTCTCACAACTCTTCTTAATCTCTTACTTGTGTCATTTATCAATTAATCCCTACGGATGACGAGGAGATTCTGGACAGAGAACATTGCATCTTTGTCCATCTGTGGTAGACACATGTGACGGTGATTAGTGGATGTGTATGGGTCAGCAAATCTGACAGAAGAATTATGAGATAGTTGACCGAGAATTGTGTGCTGTGCTACAGGCAAGACGTGGTAATCCTAAGATCCTGGCTCACTGACATTACAGCTTCGGAGACAAATCATGCATTCACAAACCTTCCTTAACATACCTTTGTCCTTGCATTCACAAACCTTCCTTAACATACCTTTGTCCTTGCATTCACAAACCTTCCTTAACATACCTTTGTCCATGCATCCATAAACCTTCCTTAACATACCTTTGTCCATGCATCCATAAACTTTCCTCAACATACCTTTGACCATGCATCCATAAATTTTCCTCAACACCCCTTTGTCCATGCATCCATAAACCTTCCTTAACATACCTTTGTCCATGCATCCATAAACCTTCCTTAACATACCTTTGTCCATGCATCCATAAACTTTCCTCAACATACCTTTGACCATGCATCCATAAATTTTCCTCAACACCCCTTTTTCCATGCATCCATAAACCTTCCTCAACATACCTTTGTCCTTGCATTCACAAACCTTCCTTAATATACCTTTGTCCATGCATTCACAAACCTTTCTTAACATACCTTTGTCCATGCATTCACAAACCTTCCTTAACATCCCTTTTTCCATGCATCCATAAACCTTCCTTAACATCCCTATGTCCAAAACCTTCCTTAACATACCTTTGTTCATGCATTCAAAAATCTTCCTTAACATCCCTTTGTCCATGCATCCATAAATCTTCCTTAACATACCTTTATTCATGCATTCACATACCTTCCTTAACATACCTTTCTCTATGCATCCATAAACCTTCCTTAACATGCCTTTCTCCATGCATTCATAAACCTTCCTTAGCATATCTTTGAGAGAACATTACATAAGTCCGGGTGTCACCCGAGTTACACAATTAAAAAGGACATTTTTGAGATTATCTAATCATCATATACATCAGCATTATTATTTTTTTTATTGTCACTGCGAAAAATGTTCACAAAACATATATTTTTTCTGTTATTTTGAGTATCCGAATTTCACAACATATCTCCTCTATTACTTTGAATGTTCTCATTCCACAACATATCTCTCCAGTTATTTTTGATTCCCCTAATTCCGCAACATATCTCTCCAGTTATTTTTGATTCCCCTAATTCCGCAACATATCTCTCCAGTTATTTTTGATTCCCTTAATTCCGCAACATATCTCTCCTGTTATTTTTGATTCCCCTAATTCCGCAACATATCTCTCCTGTTATTTTTTATTCCCCTAATTCCGCAACATATCTCTCCTGTTATTTTTATTCCCCTAATTTCGCAACATATCTCTCCTGTTATTTTTATTCCCCTAATTTCGCAACATATCTCTCCTGTTATTTTTATTCCCCTAATTCCACAACATATATCTCCTGTTATTTTGAAACTCATAATTCTACAACGTATTGGTTAATATGTTATGCCGCTGAAGCTATCCGTTATATAACTGAACCGTTCCCAATAATGAGGCAGATTGTCGTAACAAAATATACCCCCAGGAGAAATTCTAATAATACGAATTAGGAGTTACTTTTACGTACTTCATTTAATGAGTACGGTATTCCTTTCATAAATTCTCATTTTTATGTATGGTTTACGTCTTGGTTTTATATCCAATGCGTCGTTTCTTCATAATCATCACCATTTATCATCATCATTATCATCATCATTTACGTAATCCTTCAGGGTTAATGGGATGCAACTTTTGAAACGTTTATACACAAATTTTGCATTGCTTCTCTGTTAAGAGTTCGTTGTATGAGTGTTCATTCATTAATTTGCCGTTAGCGCTGAAGTTAGCTCCTAGGGCAGAGGTCAGATCTATCCAATTCTGTCTTTTCAGAGCTATTCTGTGTAGTTATTTAATAGTATGAATATTGTTTGTTTTAATTTCTCTAAATATTGTATGAGTGTGGAGAATCTTAATTAAATCAGTCTTGTTCTTCTTTTCTTTTCGATTTATACCCATTTATGACATTTTTGAATTTATTGTTGAATTGTTGAATTTATGTTGATTTGGAAAAGTAAGTCAAACTGTATAAGTCGCTTGTGCTTTCTGTTGTGCTGTATGGTTGTGAGAGATGGATACTCACTGCGGAAATTGAGAGACGATTACAGGCTCTCGATTACAAATGCTACAGATGAATTCTACGAATTTCCTATAGGAAAAATAAGACCAATGTGTGCGTAAGAAATAAAATAGAGATACATACAGGTGTACAGGAACCAATACTTTCAATAGTGAAACGGTAAAAACTAGCATGGGTTGGACATGTATGCTGATATGATTACTTGTCAAAAATAACACTGCAGGGAACTATCGAAGGAGAAAGAAACAGAGGAAGACAAATAAAGGCATGGACAGACAACATCAAGGAATGGACACGACAAGATATTTCCACACTCATCCGCATCGTTGTGGATAGAATTCGCTGGAGGAATCTTTGTGCTGAAGCATCCGATGTGGTACCCCTACTACCCTGAAGGGTTACGGGTTATTGATGATATTGTTTGATAACATGAGGCGTCAGGGGTAGAAGAGTTTTCTGAAGATGACCTTTTCCAGTCTTCCATATACAGTCTTCGATATTACCAATTCCACCTTACTCGAGATCAAACGTAGTGACGTCATCTTTCCTGTAAGGTAAAATAGGGAGGTCGAGATGGAGTTTGTACACAACTGTCAAGGCAGATTCCTCATATCTTTTACCAGGCATAGCAGGAAACACACAAAAACAAACCATTTACGCTCTGGTGAGCTCTCAGCAACGCAGATTACGAGATCCTTAACCAAATTTGAATGTATGTCATGCAGGACTGTCCTATTACTAACAAGAACAAATGGAGGAGCAAGACTGTGCTATTACTAACAAAGAAATATGGAGGAGCAGGACTGTGCTATTACTAACAAAGAAATATGGAGGAGGTGCTGACAACATTATTTCCATTTGTGGAAATTTCGACATGCGGCACACGCCTACAATACAGAAGTTATGTCAAAAGAAACTCTAAATTGAATTATCGCATAACTTGACATTTCTGCTCAAGCATGACATCTATTGAATTATCGCATAACTTGACATTTCTGCTCAAGCAAGACATCTATTGAATTATCGCATAACTTGACATTTCTGCTCAAGCATGACATCCATCTGCTTCACCGGGCTTCCTATTCTCCCGATGTTGCCTCTTGTGACATTTTGCTGTTCCTCATCTGAACACAAAATTAAAAATAACCAGATTACAGTCAAGATAACACATTATGTAAAACTCAAAGATAAAGTTGTATTCCTTGCAGAATACTAACCTTATTTATCTGATCTGTCGCTAACCAATCTATATTATAGATCATCTGGGTGTTCAATAAGTACAAGTAATTGTCTCTACGCCGTTCTCCTCGTGTAATCGAATTCTATATGTACCTGAGTACTGGAATATCTATTAAGTTCACTACGAAACCTGTTATTCCTGCGTGTAAATATTCTGTAGTTTTGATGTCAATGTTCATTTCGTTTTATATCTTACCCGTCTCTCCATTTTTATATTGCCAATTATTATTCATCCTATGAATTCCGGTATGTACTCTCATTTAGCTCTGTGATGCTATCTATCTATCTATCTATCTATCTATCTATCTATCTATCTATCTATCTATCTATCTATCTATCTATCTATCTATCTATCTATCTATCTATCTATCTATCTATCTATCTATCTATCTATCTATCTATCTATCTATCTATCTATCTATCTATCTATCTATCTATCTATCTATCTATCTATCTATCTATCTATCTATCTATCTATCTATCTATCTATCTATCTATCTATCTATCTATCTATCTATCTATCTATCTATCTATCTATCTATCTATCTATCTATCTATCTATCTATCTATCTATCTATCTATCTATCTATCTATCTATCTATCTATCTATCTATCTATCTATCTATCTATCTATCTATCTATCTATCTATCTATCTATCTATCTATCTATCTATCTATCTATCTATCTATCTATCTATCTATCTATCTATCTATCTATCTATCTATCTATCTATCTATCTATCTATCTATCTATCTATCTATCTATCTATCTATCTATCTATCTATCTATCTATCTATCTATCTATCTATCTATCTATATATCTTATCTATCTATCTATCTATCTATCTTATCTATCTATCTATCTATCTATCTATCTATCTATCTATCTATCTATCTATCTATCTATCTATCTATCTATCTATCTATCTATCTATCTATCTATCTATCTATCTATCTATCTATCTATCTATCTATCTATCTATCTATCTATCTATCTATCTATCTATCTATCTATCTATCTATCTATCTATCTATCTATCTATCTATCTATCTATCTATCTATCTATCTATCTATCTATCTATCTATCTATCTATCTATCTATCTATCTATCATCTATCTATCTATCTATCTATCTATCTATCTATCTATCTATCTATCTATCTATCTATCTATCTATCTATCTGTCTCTCTCTGTCCGTCTGTTTGTCTGTCCGCCAGTCAGTATGTCCGTCTGTCTTTCTGTCTGTCTGTCTGTCTGTCTGTCTGTCTGTCTGTCTGTCTGTCTGTATGTATGTATGTATGTATGTATGTATGTATGTATGTATGTATGTATGTATGTATGTATGTATGTATGTATGTATGTATGTATGTATGTATGTATGTATGTATGTATGTATGTATGTATGTATGTATGTATGTATGTATGTATGTATGTATGTATGTATGTATGTATGTATGTATGTATGTATGTATGTATGTATGTATGTATGTATGTATGTATGTATGTATGTATGTATGTATGTATGTATGTATGTATGTATGTATGTATGTATGTATGTATGTATGTATGTATGTATGTATGTATGTATGTATGTATGTATGTATGTATGTATGTATGTATGTATGTATGTATGTATGTATGTATGTATGTATGTATGTATGTATGTATGTATGTATGTATGTATGTATGTATGTATGTATGTATGTATGTATGTATGTATGTATGTATGTATGTATGTATGTATGTATGTATGTATGTATGTATGTATGTATGTATGTATGTATGTATGTATGTATGTATGTATGTATGTATGTATGTATGTATGTATGTATGTATGTATGTATGTATGTATGTATGTATGTATGTATGTATGTATGTATGTATGTATGTATGTATGTATGTATGTATGTATGTATGTATGTATGTATGTATGTATGTATGTATGTATGTATGTATGTATGTATGTATGTATGTATGTATGTATGTATGTATGTATGTATGTATGTATGTATGTATGTATGTATGTATGTATGTATGTATGTATGTATGTATGTATGTATGTATGTATGTATGTATGTATGTATGTATGTATGTATGTATGTATGTATGTATGTATGTATGTATGTATGTATGTATGTATGTATGTATGTATG
Organism: Meghimatium bilineatum; assembly: GCA_034231615.1. Taxonomy (NCBI): domain Eukaryota; kingdom Metazoa; phylum Mollusca; class Gastropoda; order Stylommatophora; family Philomycidae; genus Meghimatium; species Meghimatium bilineatum. The sequence continues at coordinate 21,014,954 of CM067305.1, read as the reverse complement.
TATGTATGTATGTATGTATGTATGTATGTATGTATGTATGTATGTATGTATGTATGTATGTATGTATGTATGTATGTATGTATGTATGTATGTATGTATGTATGTATGTATGTATGTATGTATGTATGTATGTATGTATGTATGTATGTATGTATGTGTTTCTGTTTGTCTATGCCTGTTTATCTATCTATCCATATCAATCCATCCAGCAAACCATCCATCTTCAAATCAAATGTCTGTTTGTAAGTATATCTATTTTATGCGTCTTTTTGTCTACATCACTTCATTGCGAACCAGTACAGTGCGCAACACCAAATCACAAACCAGTACAGTGCGCAACACCAAATCACAAACCAGTACAGTGCGCAACACCAAATCACAAACCAGTACAGTGCGCAACACCAAAACGACATGTATGGTAGATAAGATTGTGGTTATTATTTGCTTCTCTAAACAGCACATGGACGTACTAAGTAGCTAATATATCCCAAGTGTTGAATGTTATAAGCATTCATCATCGAATATTGACATCATTTTATGTATTTGAATAGGGTGCGATTACTTCATGCGTATGTCTAGGGATTTGAACACGTTATTTTAGGTATGTTCCTTATTGCGAAATTATAGATTATGCCTTCTTAATGCACGAGACGACATTGACCTGATGAGACAAAAGCTGCTAAGTCGTGGTGAAGGAAATGTGTTCAAATCTAAGTAGGTTATATTTGTTTTATAATACGAATTTCCCCCGGCGGAAATCACACGATATATTCGTTGTGGTTATATGAGAGCGAACGCAGAAGAAGAAGAAGAAGAAGAAGAAGAAGAAGTAATAAGAATTTGAAATATAAATAACAAGTGTTAGTTAATTGTGTAGTCACAGCTAAAGTAAGAGACATTTACTTTCCCAAATATATCTTCCCCACCCATTCCATTCCAATTGCTAGCAATCAGTGTAAGCTTCTTTACAACAGATCCGCTGGTGGATATACGAAACACTTCACGTACATTCTCAAAGTGTTTCAACACTGAAATCACTTAATGCGAATTTGTTAGCACAGTAACATTTGTTCTCATCACTGAGAATCGTTAAATTATAGAAGTTAACATCAGTACAATTGTTCTCGTAACTGAGAATTATTAAATTATAGAAGTTAACGTCAGTACAATTGTTCGCATCACTGAGAATCGTTAAATTATAAAAATTAACATCAGTAAAGTTGTTCTCATCACTGAGAATCGTTAAATTATATAAGTTAACATCAGTACAATTGTTCTCATCAATGAGTATCGTCAAATTATAGAAGTTAACATCAGTACAGTTGTTCTCGTAACTGAGAATTGTTAAATTATAGAAGTTAACGTCAGTACAATTGTTCTCATCAATGAGAATCGTTAAATTGAAGACGCACAGAATATCGTAAAGCTCGAAATGACAGAGAAACAAATACATGAATTTCCAGTTCGGACTAGACGTCATCTCAACTTTCTGCAAGAATTCTAATAAACATAGAGAATAAACTTCAAAAAATATGTGTCTTAGAGGAATAAATCACTGAAATACCAGTATAATTAAAATTTGGGGCATATTGGGGCAGCGGTAAAATGAAATTGGTAGCATATATATTCTATACGTAACAATGATGTTAACGTAATGATGATGTTCCTCTTGCGAAGACGAGCATGGCATGAAAAACATGAAATGTGATGAACATGTAGAAAAATAACAAAACATTTGTGATTGTCTAATTTGGTTCATTCGCAGATGCCAGATGAGTCCGATTCGTACTAGGAATGTTCTATTACAGTGCATGCAGGAGTGCATAGGGTTTGGGGTAGAAGAGTTTTCGAATTTGTCCTTCCGCTTTCGTCGCTTGCAAATTGCCCGCAGTGTTCTTTCTTTTTCAAATTTCGTGATGCCAGCAGTGATCTGGGTGTGCCAGGCTGAGCGATCAAGTGCTGTAGTCTTCCAGGAGATAGGATCGATGCTGCAGTGCTTGAACGAGTTTTGTAGGTGATTCTTGAAGCGTTTTTCTCTCTGCCCGCCGCTTGAACGTTTACCATCGCACAGCTCTCCATAAAATAATATCTCTGGAAGGCGCTTGTCTGGGATACGGACAATGTGCCCAGGACAGCGGAGTTGACCCCCCTCACTGGCATTCTCACTGATCAAATCCTGCACTTCTTTCTCCACAACTTTGAGACACCATTATCTGTATTCCCTGCGACGAAACGAAAGTGTGTTTCCAGTGGCAACATTTGGAGACTAAATAAAACATCGTCCAAAAGAATAACATTTATTTGAATTATAGTGTTACAGAAGAGTTCTGAGAATACCACGGACAGCAAAGAAAAGCAACAAGGTAGTGCTTTGCACAACCAGCATCCAAAAGTGTTGGCTATAGAAGGTAACGATGGTAAAGGCCGGAGGACAGAAGACATATAGTATGTCTGCACATGTCCCTAAAGGAGACGGAACAACGTGCTCAAGACCGAGGAGAACTACATAGATCATATAAGGAAGACTACGTTCTTGAAAGAATATGGCACTTGATGATGATGATGGCAACCTGGTCGTTGATGTTTAGTTCAGAATTCAACTAATGGGACCACTGTCTTCTTTCCAGGTATGTTGTACGAATCGACTAAGGAAAGTTGATATCATGCCAGCCGGTTACCTGCGAAATATAATGATTCTCACAACTCTTCTTAATCTCTTACTTGTGTCATTTATCAATTAATCCCTACGGATGACAAGGAGATTCTGGACAGAGAACATTGCATCTTTGTCCATCTGTGGTAGACACATGTGACGGTGATTAGTGGATGTGTATGGGTCAGCAAATCTGACAGAAGAATTATGAGATAGTTGACCGAGAATTGTGTGCTGTGCTACAGGCAAGACGTGGTAATCCTAAGATCCTGGCTCACTGACATTACAGCTTCGGAGACAAATCATGCATTCACAAACCTTCCTTAACATACCTTTGTCCTTGCATTCACAAACCTTCCTTAACATACCTTTGTCCTTGCATTCACAAACCTTCCTTAACATACCTTTGTCCATGCATCCATAAACCTTCCTTAACATACCTTTGTCCATGCATCCATAAACTTTCCTCAACATACCTTTGACCATGCATCCATAAATTTTCCTCAACACCCCTTTGTCCATGCATCCATAAACCTTCCTTAACATACCTTTGTCCATGCATCCATAAACCTTCCTTAACATACCTTTGTCCATGCATCCATAAACTTTCCTCAACATACCTTTGACCATGCATCCATAAATTTTCCTCAACACCCCTTTTTCCATGCATCCATAAACCTTCCTCAACATACCTTTGTCCTTGCATTCACAAACCTTCCTTAATATACCTTTGTCCATGCATTCACAAACCTTTCTTAACATACCTTTGTCCATGCATTCACAAACCTTCCTTAACATCCCTTTTTCCATGCATCCATAAACCTTCCTTAACATCCCTATGTCCAAAACCTTCCTTAACATACCTTTGTTCATGCATTCAAAAATCTTCCTTAACATCCCTTTGTCCATGCATCCATAAATCTTCCTTAACATACCTTTATTCATGCATTCACATACCTTCCTTAACATACCTTTCTCTATGCATCCATAAACCTTCCTTAACATGCCTTTCTCCATGCATTCACAAACCTTCCTTAGCATATCTTTAAGAGAACATTACATAAGTCCGGGTGTCACCCGAGTTACACAATTAAAAAGGACATTTTTGAGATTATCTAATCATCATATACATCAGCATTATTATTTTTTTAATTGTCACTGCGAAAAAAGTTCCCAAAACATAAATTTTTTCTGTTATTTTGAATATCCGAATTTCACAACATATCTCCTCTATTACTTTGAATGGTCTCATTCCACAACATATCTCTCCAGTTATTTTTAATTCCCCTAATTCCGCAAAATATCTCTCCAGTTATTTTTGATTCCCCTAATTCCGCAACATATCTCTCCAGTTATTTTTTATTCCCCTAATTCCGCAACATATCTCTCCTGTTATTTTTATTCCCCTAATTCCGCAATATATCTCTCCTGTTATTTTTATTCCCCTAATTCCGCAACATATCTCTCCTGTTATTTTTGATTCCCCTAATTCCGCAACATATCTCTCCTGTTATTTTTATTCCCCTAATTCCGCAACATATCTCTCTTGTTATTTTTTATTCCCATAATTCCGCAACATATCTCTCCTGTTATTTTTATTCCCCTAATTCCGCAACATATCTCTCCTGTTATTTTTGATTCCCCTAATTCCGCAACATATCTCTCCAGTTATTTTTAATTCCCCTAATTCCGCAAAATATCTCTCCAGTTATTTTTGATTCCCCTAATTCCGCAACATATCTCTCCAGTTATTTTTTATTCCCCTAATTCCGCAACATATCTCTCCTGTTATTTTTATTCCCCTAATTCCGCAATATATCTCTCCTGTTATTTTTATTCCCCTAATTCCGCAACATATCTCTCCTGTTATTTTTGATTCCCCTAATTCCGCAACATATCTCTCCTGTTATTTTTATTCCCCTAATTCCGCAACATATCTCTCTTGTTATTTTTTATTCCCATAATTCCGCAACATATCTCTCCTGTTATTTTTATTCCCCTAATTCCGCAACATATCTCTCCTGTTATTTTTGATTCCCCTAATTCCGCAACATATCTCTCCTGTTATTTTTATTTCCCTAATTCCGCAACATATCTCTCCTGTTATTTTTTATTCCCCTAATTCCGCAACATATCTCTCCTGTTATTTTTATTCCCTATTCCGCAACATATCTCTCCTGTTATTTTTATTCCCCTAATTTCGCAACATATCTCTCCTGTTATTTTTGATTCCCCTAATTCCACAACATATCTCTCCTGTTATTTTGAAACTCATAATTCTACAACGTATTGGTTAATATGTTATGCCGCTGAAGCTATCCGTTATATAACTGAACCGTTCCCAATAATGAGGCAGATTGTCGTAACAAAATATACCCCCAGGAGAAATTCTAATAATACGAATTAGGAGTTACTTTTACGTACTTCATTTAATGAGTACGGTATTCCTTTCATAAATTCTCATTTTTATGTATGGTTTACGTCTTGGTTTTATATCCAATGCGTCGTTTCTTCATAATCATCACCATTTATCATCATCATTATCATGATCATTTACGTAATCCTTCAGGGTTAATGGGATGCAACTTTTGAAACGTTTATACACAAATTTTGCATTGCTTCTCTGTTAACAGTTCGTTGTATGAGTGTTCATTCATTAATTTGCCGTTAGCGCTGAAGTTAGCTCCTAGGGCAGAGGTCAGATCTATCCAATTCTGTCTTTTCAGAGCTATTCTGTGTAGTTATTTAATAGTATGAATATTGTTTGTTTTAATTTCTCTAAATATTGTATGAGTGTGGAGAATCTTAATTAAATCAGTCCTCTTCTTCTTTTCTTTTCGATTTATACCCATTTATGACAATTTTGAATTTATTGTTTAATTGTTGAATTTATATTTGATTTGGAAAAGTAAGTCAAACTGTATAAGTCGCTGGTGCTTTCTGTTGTGCTGTATGGTTGTGAGAGTTGGATACTCACTGCGGAAATTGAGAGACGATTACAGGCTCTCGAGTACAAATGCTACAGACGAATTCTACGAATTTTCCAGGAAAAATAAGACCAATGTGTGCGTAAGAAATAAAATAGAGATACATACAGGTGTACAGGAACCAATACTTTCAATAGTGAAACGGTAAAAACTAGCATGGGTTGGACATGTATGCTGATATGATTACTTGTCAAAAATAACACTGCAGGGAACTATCGAAGGAGAAAGAAACAGAGGAGGACAAATAAAGGCATGGACAGACAACATCAAGGAATGGACACGACAAGATATTTCCACACTCATCCGCATCGTTGTGGATAGAATTCGCTGGAGGAATCTGTGTGCTGAAGCATCCGATGTGGTACCCCTACTACCATGAAGGGTTACGGGTTATTGATGATATTGTTTGATAACATGAGGCGTCAGGGGTAGAAGAGTTTTCTGAAGATGACCTTTTCCAGTCTTCCATATACAGTCTTCGATATTACCAATTCCACCTTACTCGAGATCAAACTTAGTGACATCATCTTTCCTGTAAGGTAAAATAGGGAGGTCGAGATGGAGTCTGTACACAACTGTCAAGGCAGATTCCTCATATCTTTTACCAGGCATAGCAGGAAACACAAAAAACAAACCATTTACGCTCTGGTGAGCTCTCAACAGCGCAGATTACGAGATCCTTAACCAAATTTGAATGTATGTCATGCAGGACTGTCCTATTACTAACAAGAACAAATGGAGGAGCAGGACTGTGCTATTACTAACAAGAACAAATGGAGGAACAGGTATGTGCTATTACTAATAAGAACAAATGGAGGAACAGGTCTGTGCTATTGCTAACAAAAACAAATGGAGGAGCAGGTCTGTGCTATTACTAACGAGAACATATGGAGGAGGTGCTGACAACATTATTTCCATTTGTGGAAATTTCGACATGCGGCACACGCCTACAATACAGAAGTTATGTCAAAAGAAACTCTAAATTGAATTATCGCATAACTTGACATTTTTGCTCAAGCATGACATCTATTGAATTATTGCATAACTTGACATTGGGCCTCCTATTCTCCCAATGTTGCCTCTTGTGACATTTTGCTGTTCCTCATCTGAACACAAAATTAAAAATAACCAGATTACAGTCAAGATAACACATTATGTAAAACTAAAAGATAAAGTTGTATTCCTTGCAGAATACTAACCTTATTTATCTGATCTGTCGCTAACCAATCTATATTATAGATCATCTGGGTATTCAATAAGTACAAGTAATTGTCTCTACGCCGTTCTCCTCGTGTAATCGAATTCTATATGTACCTGAGTACTGGAATATCTATTAAGTTCACTACGAAACCTGTTATTCCTGCGTGTAAATATTCTGTAGTTTTGATGTCAATGTTCATTTCGTTTTATATCTTACCCGTCTCTCCATTTTTATATTGCTAATTATTATTCATCCTATGACTTCCGAAATGTACTCTCATTTAGCTCTGTGATGTTATCACTAACAGTCTTGTCCATTACTTGTCGTTTCCAGTGTTGTGCTCTCGACATAAATATCATTTGCTTGAAACGTGTGTGGTTCCACTATTTATCAAAACGTAGTTATCATGTATTTTGCAAGTTCACCCTGTATTGGTGCAGTTTTTTTAACAGTCCCCTAGACCGAATGGTCACTTACAAGAAAAGGTAGCCTACAGCTCATGAAAGTTTCTAGAAACATATATTATCTAGGAGCATGTTCCTAGTGAGAGCGTTAACGTGTCTGTTGAGACTCGAATCACTTACGATTTCCTTTGCCCTAATGTTAATAAGTTCCCAGAACCTTCCACATTATTTTCTGAATAAAGTTAAGGGAACGTTTCTGGACTACTAATTTAACTGTGTATTTTCTAAATCATCGAGATCATTGATAATGTGTATCCAAGTATCATTGCCTTCTTTTCTTGTAAGTACATCTCTTCCATCTGTCTGACATGTCTTCGCAAATATTGTCCTCACTGCAAGTCTGTACTCCACTTCTGCACAAGATATTTAGCCTCTCCTAGTTTCATTTTCAGAATATCTTTCGTATCCTGTACCAATCGTTGTCTCTGTCTTCCTCTTATTCTCTTTCCCGTAACCTTTCTTTCCATGATCAATCTTTCAAGTTGTTGTTATATACGTCCAAAATATTGTGCCTTCCAATTTAATAAACAATGTTTTGATAAAGCAAGACTGCTTCTATGTACGTATTTTTTCCGGCGACTCTTTCGGATTGTCTTTCTGTGCATATGCTTTCTTAGGAGCTTTCTATAGATTTCAATAATTGATATGTGGTTTTCCATTGTGGATTCATTGCCCATGTCTTGCAAAGATATATTGCCACTGAGAAAATATAGCTTCTTAATAGTTGTACCATTATTATGTTTGCCTTTTGGCATAGATTTTTCATCTGATATTGTCCTACATCGGCATTTCCTACGCGCAGTCATCAACATAATACACCACCAATCTCCTGAATGGATACCTACAGACAAAAGAGCCAGGGGTAGACCAAAAGAAACACTCAGAAGAATAATACTTATAGGAAGTAAAACAATCAATATCCATACATTCAAAAACTGCACAGAATAGCTTTGAACAGACATAATTGTAGAGATCTGACCTCTACCCTATGCGCTAACTTCAGCGCAAAAGGAAAAAAATTAAAGAAATGAAATATATATATATATATATATATATATATATATATATATATTAAATACTGAGCCTGGTGGTATTATGATCAAGAACAAAAAATCATCTGTGAATCAAAGTACGCAATCAAAAAAGGCAGCAATCACCTATAGTCTGGTCAAATGTCAACGTCTACCGACCAAAAGACGACGAATACTGGTATTTTGTTTGATTAACGAGAGGTATGTTGTTACGACTGGAGCAAAGAACAATCCCTAAATTCTATTTTAAAATTGACAACAGTGTTATTGAAATAGTTGATGAGACAAAATGATAAGACACATTGATGAGATCAATTTATGGAGATAAATAAAGATCAAAATCATGCCAAGATAATTAGATGGTATTCTTCTTCTTCCTGTTCAGCGTTCATTGCCAAACTCCCGCTGGATCTTTCTTGTTGCAGAACCATTGTTCTATTAAATTTGCAGCAGGATGCAATCCATAGAATGAAAATGAGTTGTGTTGCCGCTTTATTTGCGTTAATGGTCTGACACACCCGTCGTCAGTAGTGATGGTATTCAAGATTCAAAACAAGCGTGGAAACGATGAAACAAGTGCCTGTACTCCAAAACTGTGTTCATAATACAGAGCTCTATTATACAAATCAAGAGACGGTTACACGAAATTCGTTATTTAACTGCGCTGATAATGGCAGATAAATTTGATTTTAGTCGAGAATTGATTCGCATAATTATTGTCAAAGATTTTGGGAAGGAAAAAAGTAAATTCCAATTTGTTCCACAATCGTTGTTTAATGACATGACTCTTGGCTCAACTGCATGATAATTCACAGGACACTAGCTGTTCAGTAATGTCTAGCATAAGAAGAAATTTGTGTTAGTCGTCGGATCATCATCACTGAAAACTGGACACATCCATAGTTGCTCCGATCTCTCCTTGAGTGTATCCGCCATCACACTTCTGCTGACAGTACCGGTCCTATGCTGGTTGACCATCATTCTTCTGCGCCCTCCAAAATGTTCACCTCTAGCAACACCGCATCTCAAAAAATGTTCACCTCTAGCAACACCGCATCTCAATCCCTGATCTTTAATCCTAGCCATTGAAAAGGAATCATCATCCACATTAGTCTCACTCTCGCGTGTTATATCTCTTAAGGAGTTCAAAACGTCAGCGCGATCCATTGCCCCATCGCCCTTTGCCACAATCGCACACGATGCCAGTTGATCCGCTCTTTCATTGCCTCGAACGCCAACATGTCCCGGCACGAAAATAAATGTAACCGCTTTCAAGCTCGCATTTCTCAAGGCCTCAATCCACTGTTCGCGAACGAGACCCACTTGTACCTTCTTAATCATACTCATAGAGTCACTCAAGATGCAGACCTGCGTTACTTTCTGTGTGCGTAACCACTAAAATGCCATAGTCTCCATGTTCATACTACTCGTAGTGACCGCAAAGGCACCACTTTCCTCCTTGATCGTTTTACCTGCACACTGAGCTGTAAAGGCCGAAGAAATTTGTCTTAATATCTACTATACTCCCCAAATTGACTACACTGCTGTTTATTTCTAACACTAAAGTTATTTATCGGGATTATTCAAAAATTGCTCCTACAATTGCGGAAGAAACTGTGAAAACTGTTGACAAAGGAAAGTATGGGGTGTAAGAAAAGTTTACGTCAACAATACCTTTTTATACACCAGTTAAATTGCCGTGTTCTACGTAGATTCATGTTCTACGAAGGCCGAGAGTGACACTATCGCTGTGATGCCACTGAAACGGTTTCTGGTCAACCATTGACAGGACAGATTAACACTTAGAGAAAACTGAGTTCTATGACGCTGTTCATAACTCAACTTAACATTGATCATTAAATGTAAAAGCATTTCTTTTCTTTTTCACATATTCTGTGATTTTATGTTCCTTAGAATGGCTACGCAATACCCATCTATAATATTTGTTTTATGCTCTGTAAAATGGCTGCACAATATTCGTCTATAATATTTGTTTTATGCTCTGTAAAATGGCTGCACAATATTCGTCTATAATATTTGTTTTATGCTCTGTAAAATGGCTGCACAATATTCGTCTATAATATTTGTTTTATGCTCTGTAAAATGGCTGCACAATATTCGTCTATAATATTTGTTTTATGCTCTGTAAAATGGCTGCACAATATTCGTCTATAATATTTGTTTTATGCTCTGTAAAATGGCTGCACAATATTCGTCTATAATATGTTTTATGCTCTGTAAAATGGCTGCACAATATTCGTCTATAATATTTGTTTTATGCTCTGTAAAATGGCTGCACAATATTCGTCTATAATATTTGTTTTATGCTCTGTAAAATGGCTGCACAATATTCGTCTATAATATTTGTTTTATGCTCTGTAAAATGGCTGCACAATATTCGTCTATAATATTTGTTTTATGCTCTGTAAAATGGCTGCACAATATTCGTCTATAATATTTGTTTTATGCTCTGTAAAATGGCTGCACAATATTCGTCTATAATATTTGTTTTATGCTCTGTAAAATGGCTGCACAATATTCGTCTATAATATTTGTTTTATGCTCTGTAAAATGGCTGCACAATATTCGTCTATAATATTTGTTTTATGCTCTGTAAAATGGCTGCACAATATTCGTCTATAATATTTGTTTTATGCTCTGTAAAATGGCTGCACAATATTCGTCTATAATATTTGTTTTATGCTCTGTAAAATGGCTGCACAATATTCGTCTATAATATTTGTTTTATGCTCTGTAAAATGGCTGCACAATATTCGTCTATAATATTTGTTTTATGCTCTGTAAAATGGCTGCCCAATATTCGTCTATAATCTTTGTTTTATGATCTGTAGATTGTCTACGCAATACTCGTCTATAATATTTGTTTTTAAAATAATTATAACAGCCGATGCGAGGCATGATGAGACGAGCATATGAGAAATATATCAGCAAAATAATCAGTGCGAAGACGGTCTACACTCTGACCTGATGGTTCATCAATTTACAGACACAAAAATATTGACCCACGTCCAACTATTAGATTAGTTAAATCAAGTCGAATGTCTTGTATGTTCTTTCTCCTAATATCATCTGCCGTGTTTACACGAAACTGCAATCATCAGGACGACCAACTAGTGGTTAAGAGAGCGCCCAGTAATTGATGAGAGATGGACTTAGATTTCTGAGCCAAAGTTTAGAATTGTGTTGTTCTGGCGAACTGACGAATTGTCCATCGAGAATAAATATTATCATATTCTTATGGGGCACTCTAGGCGAATCATCATCATTGCATTTCACCACAATGTCATGCGTGTTTAGCATAGAACTCTTTCTTGCATAGAAAGATCTTAGTGACACAGATGAACCACGGCAGTTAGATATTTCGTGGCAGAGAGCAACTATTGTAGATAGATCTTAGTGACAGAGATCAACTATTGTAGTTAGATCTTAGTGACATAGATCAACTATTGTAGTTAGATCTTAGTGACAGAGATCAACTATTGTAGTTAGATCTTAGTGACATAGATCAACTATTGTAGTTAGATCTTAGTGACATAGATCAACTATTGTAGTTAGATCTTAGTGACAGAGATCAACTATTGTAGTTAGATCTTAGTGACATAGATCAACTATTGTAGTTAGATCTTAGTGGCATAGATCAACTATTGTAGTTAGATCTTAGTGGCATAGATCAACTTATGTAGTTAGATCTTAGTTCTATAGATCAACTATTGTAGTTAGATCTTAGTTCTATAGATCAACTATTGTAGTTAGATCTTAGTGGCATAGATCAACTTATGTAGTTAGATCTTAGTTCTATAGATCAACTATTGTAGTTAGATCTTAGTTCTATAGATCAACTATTGTAGTTAGATCTTAGTTCTATAGATCAACTATTGTAGTTAGATCTTAGTGGCATAGATCAACTTATGTAGTTAGATCTTAGTTCTATAGATCAACTTATGTAGTTAGATCTTAGTTCTATAGATCCACTATTGTAGTTAGATCTTAGTGGCATAGATCAACTTATGTAGTTAGATCTTAGTTCTATAGATCAACTATTGTAGTTAGATCTTAGTGGCATAGATCAACTTATGTAGTTAGATCTTAGTGACATAGATCAACTATTGTAGTTAGATCTTAGTGGCATAGATCAACTTATGTAGTTAGATCTTAGTTCTATAGATCAACTATTGTAGTTAGATCTTAGTTCTATAGATCAACTATTGTAGTTAGATCTTAGTGGCATAGATCAACTTATGTAGTTAGATCTTAGTTCTATAGATCAACTTATGTAGTTAGATCTTAGTTCTATAGATCAACTATTGTAGTTAGATCTTAGTGGCATAGATCAACTTATGTAGTTAGATCTTAGTTCTATAGATCAACTATTGTAGTTAGATCTTAGTGGCATAGATCAACTTATGTAGTTAGATCTTAGTTCTATAGATCAACTATTGTAGTTAGATCTTAGTGGCATAGATCAACTTATGTAGTTAGATCTTAGTTCTATAGATCAACTATTGTAGTTAGATCTTAGTGGCATAGATAAAAATTGTTGTTAGATCTTAGTGACATAGATAAACATTGTAGTTAGATCTTAGTTCTATAGATAAACATTGTAATTAGATCTTAGTGACATAGATCAACTATTGTAGTTAATTGCTGTAATAAGCATTTCTTGATGAAACACAGGACTTCAACTCTCAGTAGTAAACAATTCTTGGTGAAACAGAAGACTTCAACTCTCACTAATGAGCAATACTTGATGAAACAGATAACTTCAACTCTCACTAATGAGCAATACTTGATGAAACAGATAACTTCAACTCTCACTAATGAGCAATACTTGATGAAACAGATAACTTCAACTCTCACTAATGAGCCATTCATGGTGAAGTGATGTTTTTACGGACATCCACGTAAGTCTCCTCACTAATGGTACATGTCTTCGCAAAGATGATTACCGCTGCATGGCTGTTTATTGATGAGAACTTCAGATCTTTCACATTTCAAAATACAGAAATTTTATTAAGATATCTGACCATTGATCAATATACCTTCTTCTCTTGTGTTTGTTCTCAAACTCATTCAGATTAGCAAGATTGTAGTCCAAAGAACAGAATGTCGGTGTGTCATAATTTACCACTTCGCTGCAATGACCGAGTCTTTCTTTCTGACACTTCCGACTTTAGGCTGTCTTTCTTGGTCAATTTCTGGGTAAAAAAAGTTATAAAAAAAGAAAGGAACTTATATTTTAACAGCAGATATAAATCTAATTTACCTATCTTTTTACTTCAATTTGCTCATGGCCATACAAATTTATTGAGGTCACTATTCAGGTAATAGTGCCCCCGCCATTACTATAATTTTCCCAGTAGCAATATCTTCTTCTTCTTCTGCGTTCATTCTCAAACTCCCACTGGATATCTTGTATCAGGACCATGGTCCTAATAGATTTCCAGAAGGATGTAGACCAGAGAATGGAAATGCGTTGTATCGCCATTTTATTTGCGCCAATGGCCCGACACATCCGTCTTCGGCGGAAGTAGAAATATAAAAATGCGAAACGCTGATAATTAACAAAACGACTACAAAAAGGTCATATGTTCTTCTTCTGCGCTCGTTCTCAAACTCCTGTAGATTATCAGGATGTAGTCCGGAGAACGGAATGCGTTGTGTCATGTTTTACAGCATTGCTGTGATATCTGCGACTTTAGGCCTGACAAATCCGACTTCAGCATGGCTTTGTCTCAACACATGGATGAAAAAAAAGTCATATTAGAAAGTAAATGTAACCTTCAAGGATTTTCCTTGAAGATTTCCGACACAAAGAAAGAGTCATGATGAGAACACAAAAAATGTTACATTATTTGACAACTGACCACAAATAAAGAGAATTGAGATTTTTAAAAAAATGCAGTAATCACGATATTGACGAACATAAAAATAACAAAGAAGACATACAGTACCTGCTCATTGTCTGTATTGTTGGCTTATAGGTTCAGTGTTAAGAAGATCAGAAGATAATAAAGTAGATTATATAAAATGCTCTACGTTATATATTTAAATCTCGTTGAAGACAAAGGGAAAGAATTACTGGGTGAACAATCAATAAAACTTGCAATAGCTGGTTATCCTGAAGTCGGACAATCGCTTAACTACCTTAATTAAGGTCATTATGTAAATTGTTTTCGAACAAGGACATACATACATGTGGAATGAGATGAGAAAATGATAAGAAGAAATTGTTTTTAAAAAAGCCCACAAAAAAGCAACAAAACATAGCAGATGACAACTAGAACAGACACGATGGTGGAAATATTTATGTGTTAAGAGTGACCTCTGATCGGAGTGAAAGCTACCCTACCCCTTCTGATCTTTTCTGTCCCGAGAAAGAAGTTTTAATCGAAACCTCGTCTGCCATTGTTTCCATGTCATGTGCCTAATATTGGTAACATATCCTACTTATCTTTACTATTAGATCGGACCTCTGCCCTGTGCGCTAACCAGCGCAATAGGAAAATGAATGAATGAACTTTGTTAATATTTTATGTTGTCAGTCAATGAATGACAAGGGAAAAGTCGGTTCACCAAGAAAAGTGACACTATTCGGGATCTGCTTACACGACTATTATTAAGAAGAACGGGTGAACACTGTTCACATAAAGTGTTCACTATGAGATACGATTCAGGGTCACCCGCCAATGAAAGAACGAAGTATCCTCCTGAGTACATAACAACAATGTTCGATGTCGTGTTTCTGTTAATAGGTTAAAAAAATGTCTGTATTTTGCGGATGTTTACTATTTAACTGTCACACTTTCTCTTCAGTGAGAAATGCTTGTCCACTACGCCACAGAGATCCAGTTTTCTAACATTTTATTCACATGTTTGCCCCGACTGCTCGTGACTTATTATATTATTGTATTTTTCATGTCTATCTGGGTTGTTGCATGACTCTATCCTGAAGACACGTGTCTCAAATGTCGCATGACTCTATCCTGAAGACACGTGTCTCAAATGTCGCATGACTCTATCCTGAAGACACGTGTCTCATATGTCGCAGGACTCTATCCTGAAGACACGTGTCTCAAATGTCGCATGACTCTATCCTGAAGACACGTGTCTCAAATGTCGCATGATTCTATCCTGAAGACACGTGTCTCAAATGTCGCATGCCTCTTTCCTGAAGACACTTGTCTTAGATGTCGCATGCCTCTATCCTGAAGAAACTTGTATTATGTGTGGCAAGACTATCCAGAATATACTTTTCTCAAATGACGCATGACTATACACTGAAGAATCTTGTCACAGATGTTGCAGGGCTCTATCCTGACGGCATTTGTCTAAGATGTCGCATGACTATCCAGAAGACATTTGTCTCAGATGTCACTCTATCCTGGAAAAACGTGTCTCAGATGTCACTCTATCCTGAAAAAAACTTGTCTCAGATGTAGTTCTATGCTGAACAAACGTGTCTCAGATGTCGTTCTATGCTGAACAAACGTGTCTCAGATGTAGTTCTATGCTGAACAAACGTGTCTCAGATGTAGTTCTATGCTGAACAAACGTGTCTCAGATGTAGTTCTATGCTGAACAAACGTGTCTCAGATGTCGTTCTATCCTGAAAAAACTTGTCTCAGATGTGACTCTATCCTGGAAAAACTTGTCTCAGATGTCACTCTATCCTGGAAAAACGTGTCTCAGATTTCGCTCTATCTTGGAAAAACTTGTCTCAGATTTTGCTCTATCCTGAAAAAACTTGTCTCAGATGTGACTCTATCCTGGAAAAACTTGTCTCAGATGTCACTCTATCCTGTAAAAACGTGTCTCAGATGTCACTCTATCCTGTAAAAACGTGTCTCAGATGTCACTCTACCCTGGAAAATAACTTGTCTCAGATGTGGCAGGACTCAATCTTCTATAATACGTTAATAATCCTGCTCATTAAACTAATTGAATGACAGTCTTCACAATTAATAGTTCTATGTTTCTTTGAAAAATTCACCGAAATTGACTCATTTGGAATCATTTTCAGTCCATCATTTACAATCTCTCCACAATCTTATCATCTTTGTCTCAGTTCTATTATTTTTGTCATGGGGCATTTCATTTCTTAGTACGTTGTAAGCATCATCATCAACATTCTCCATCTTACCCCTTCCCCCAGCATTTCAAATCTACTTTATATTTTAGATAATTAGTTATGGTACTTATTCGGTTATTTTCGATAATTAATGAGACTGACTGCAGTAAAATTCGATCCAAAAAAGGTACTTTAAATTCAAGGTAGTGTGTTTTAGCGTTCACAAACTGTCATCTGTATGTTCCTTGCTTTATTCTGATTGCTTACCAAGCTCACTACCTAATGTTTTAACTAGTATCTTATTAGTTATTGTGCTTGTTTTTGCTCTTTATTCTTAACTAATATTAATTAAATCAAAGTTAAAATATGAACACTGTAACAACGATATCTAACAAAGAAATATCTCCAGAAAAACTTCATCCAAGTCTTAACTAAATGATTTATCAAGATCTGAATACGTTGCACTGAATACCACACCTAACGAGCTGTAACAAACGTGACTATTGGAAATGAGGTAATTAAATCAACACTATAGTGAGTATGGATGCAGTATGTTCAGCCCAATCGTTTTCTTTGTCCCTAAAGGTCTCTAAACATCACATAGATTGTTCCCCCCAAAAATTGACAGCATCTGAACACCAATTTAACGTAAACACATCCTAATGTTCAAATTCAATGTCTACAATGCATCTATGTCGCGAACTGTACACCTGCATTTTATTGACTATGATTGCTTTGCTCATGGTACAATTTGTTTGTATTTACTGTGCGTAATTTGTGCATCGATTTGTTTTGTGGTGTGTTCTGTTGGAGTATTCAATATTAACACATAACTTAATTGTTCTGTAGCATTGGATGTGTACACATGAGAACATTGTTCAGCGACCACTTCATTGGCGTCTGGCGTCTCACGATGACATTTGGTTAAACGTAACATATTATTTGAAAGAGTAACTCAGGATTAGTGATAGGGTTGATACGGAGAGGTTGATTGACAGGTCGATATTCCAGGAAAAATTCCACTTTATCGGTTTTATTTGTGCAGCCATGACATCTTCTAAATTACACTGATACACTGGGCCATGTGTGTTCGTTCATCATAATTGATGATGACAATTTTTGTACATCCACTTTTGAAAATTTAGTTAGAATTATGACCATGCGTAATAGTTCGTAAATGGCTAATGAGACTTATTCGAACAGTAAATATCCTTGGACAGTTCGGATATGGAATGACCACTGTATTCAGATTTTGGTCTATCCGTGACTTTCTAGCTACTGTCGGCTAATGGGATGCAGCATTTCTACTCTTTTCACAAGATTGATGCGCTATTTTTGACTCATAATATGTAGAACTCCATGTAGAACTATTTTGTGCAGGTTCCTCTCATGTGTCTTTGCCTATTTTGTGCAAGTTCCTCCCATGTGTCTTTGCCTATTTTGTGCAAGTTCCTCCCATGTGTCTTTGTCTATTTTTTGCAAGTTCCTCCCATGTGTCTTTGCCTATTTTGTGCAAGTTCCTCACATGTGTCTTTGTCTATTTTGTGCAAGTTCCTCTCATGTGTCTTTGCCTATTTTGTGCAAGTTCCTCCCATGTGTCTTTGTCACTTCAGACGTTCGTAGAAGTGTAGAAAAATCCCACCCAAACAGCTCATTGATGTTATCAATTCAGAAATTTCTCTGTCCTCCTCTCCTTCTTCAACTCTCGACTGTTTTTTTTTGTAACACATTTCTAGAAAGTAAGTTGTATCTCGTTATATGTCCAAACCAAACATGTTTACGCCATTCCACCACTGCCAAGAGTAGTTCTTGAAATCCTGCAAGTTTGCTTATTTGTTGCCTAATATATTTGTCTTGTGTTCTAGATAGCTAATTCCTTCTTTCCGTGTCTATATTGGGTGTTCAACTTTTATATTTTATAAAAGTATAATTTATATTTTATAATAGCTCTAGCGATCTTGAATACATTGATATTTACATTAATATTGATCTGTACTGTAATACTGATCTTAATTTTCCTAATCATGTTCAACCTTGACATGTTAGCCATGATTATCTCTAGTCTTAGCTTAATCTCATTTTCCAATTTGCCATCATCATATAATTGGGACTCGAGATATTTAAAGGTAGTAATATATATATATATATAAAAGTTGGTAGCATATCTTATCCAGGACGTAGCTATCAACCCAGCATTTGTTGCCTGTGGTGATTTTCTAGGCAATAAAAATACGTTCAGTAGTTTGCCATTGCTTTCTGAACGGACCGGATGCACAATTGCTTGTGGTGAGGATCGAACTCGGTACCTTTGCCGTCACAGACTCGCTCTGCACCACATTTATATATATATATATATATATATATATATATATATATATATATATATATATATATATATATATATATATATATATATATATATATATATATATATATATATATATATATATATATATATATATATATATATATATATATATATAATTAAGGCATTAATGCTGTTTCCATATTTATCATTTATCGTTTGTTCCTGTCACTTGCATTACTCTAATCCAAATAGTCATGTCAAGTAAGACTCGCGTCAATTATTTCGTGACCATTTGAAGAAACAGAAAAAACAAATGTAATTTATAGACAATGTTCTTTGTCTTCCTCCATTATCACTGAAGCGAAACTATGTGACCCATCACCTAGTAACTCTTTATTGTAACAGACTCGTAGTTGCCACCTGATCAAGTGTATTTCTAGATTTGTTCTGAAAACATTTTGTCCAAATATTTCTTGTTCTCTATTTGTTCTCTGAAAATACTGTAACCGGGCGTCTGGCGATATTGTCTGATTCAGTACCAACATCATGTGCTATCTCATTCTACCTTTCCTACTTGTTTATATGCTGTTATCTCCATATTATGAGACCAGGACCGTTGACGATTCCCTACAAAAGGAAGGGATGACACTAAAATTTAATTGTTTTATGTTAGTGAGATTTATGATGAATTTTTTTGTGTGTGGGGAAAACCAGTATAAGGATTGGTTCACTTGCTTTTTTTCGGCTCGGTTCCTTTTACTAATTGTCATGTTTTGTCTTACTATGGGTGAATTTACCGTTTCCAATAATGTTTCGTCTGGACGTTTGGTATATCTATGATACATGAAGAAGACATGACGTTTACATGTGAATCAGTGTAATTATTGATCACTCATAGAAAGATACCAGAAGTCCTTCCTTCAATGTCTGTCTATATTCTCATCAGTTTCTTGTATTTTGTTTCTTTTCTTTATTGTTATATTTTTAATATGTGTTTGCACTGAATCAACTTTCACCGGACCAGCAGGTGCTTTTTCAAGCTCATTTTATCCACGCAATTGGTCGTATTATTTATTATGATTCGTATAAAAACTATATGAATCGTTTAAATAGAATCATCGATAAATATATAATGTCTTTATTTGTTTTTCTACTTATTTGTGACTATGAGATCAAAATGTAGTTTCGTTTTCAGAGAGAATGAGTTCTGGCTCTTGAGTGTAAACTGGATTGTACATAGCGAAGTTTTTTTTTCATTATCCAATTAGTTTCAAGCAGGAAGAAATAATAAGATATAATAAAATCCAGTTAAAACCAGGAGGTTGAAGTTTCATAAAAAATATGAAATATTTCAACATATGCGTGAGGTAATCATATCATTTCCTCATACTTAAATGAGAACCATAGTCTAGTTGATTGATTGAGACCTCCAGGTATTGCGAGAGATGAGCTCTTACTTCCTATTTGCAGTAGGGTGACTTTTTAGAATTTTTTCTTTCATACTAAGGATTCTTCAGCTTTCGGCATTACGAGTTGGCTATTGAAGGAGCCTTCTACTCAGAGGGAGTCTATACTTGTACAGATGACATGCTACAAAGTTTTCATAAGAGAGCCGCAATATAAGGACATGTCATCTTATAAGGTTTTCTGTTGCATGGGTTGTCTAGTGGGCAATTGGTAAGACCAACAGACGAAACCACATGCGTGGTCTAGTCAATAGTGAGCTTGCTTATTATTGCGGATTACAACTTGCCAGGTTCGAGACAACATCGGAATAGAAAATAATAATAATTCGGGTCGTGATTTACCGCATGACACGTCCGTTCCTTCAGTCGATCCAACTATAAGTGGCTACTTGGCACATGAGGTTTGGAAGGTAAACACAGTAGGGAAGAAAATCGATCACCCAATAGTTTATGTAGTTTATTATATAGAGTTATATTCAAACAAGACGGCAAGTTGATGTCACGGGACCTACCTTTACCTTTATACATATTATCTACAATTTCTGTACTTCAATTTTATGTGTTCCGAAGCTCTGCTAGTTCAGTTGTTAGTTTCGATGTTGAATATCTTAAATAGAACGGATCTAAAGAAATGCGTACCAGATCTTCTGAGTTCTGGAAAGTTAAAATCTCACATGATTCTGACCATGCCATCCTCGAGTATACAATGTATCATTGAAATCAACGTTCTTAAACTGTATTCCCCAAATTGACCTTCAAGTGCGTGTTGAAGTGACAATTGACCTTTATAATTAATATTTGGTGGTATGATCGTAGTCCAACCCCAGTTGCGAAAAATAGTGTCTTCGTGTGTGATTATTTCTCTTTTGCCTATGTTCATCAGTTTATGTTTATCATTTATTAAATTAAATATTTTTATATTTAGGGTTAATGTTAATTATGAAAAACATACCTAACCCTAAAAAATGAATATTTCAATTAATTATTGATTACTTGTTGATATAATATTTAGATCAATTAACTACAAAAATCGTAGATAGACAGTAATAAGAAATAAGAACGAAACAAGAGGGGGTTGAAATGCGATCATAGTACCTGATATTCTCTGCACATTCGTTGATGGTAATAACATAGTAAAAAAAAAGTAAAGTACCCATAGCATTTATTAATGCCATAGGGGTGTGAGATGTTAGCGATCTCACATTTCACAGGCTCTGCAAATGAGGGCGGTAGCCATCTCCTCTCCCTCGCAGTCTTTATTACATAATAACATAGTATGTGTATATGAATCATTTGGTGTTTGTGTCTTACACTTTAGTGTAGAAACAAAATACATATGTACGAATTAATGGCTCTCACCGTAGTTTACATGCAACAGTATTGTATAGATATGGACACTACGTTCTGTTTGTTTCAAATGTAATAGGTAGATATGGACAATACTTTATGTTTGTTTCAAATGTTATAAGTAGATATGGACACTACTTTCTGTTTGATTGAAATGTTATAAGTAGATACCGACACTACTTTCTATTTGTTTCAAGTGTTAACAATTGTATGTATGTTATAAAATGTTCTTAAATGTGTCTGTTTTGTCTTTATGTTACAATCCCAACCGAACATTTCTAGCTTTCAAGCTCTTTTCTCATATGCCCAATGGAGTTTTCTTTTTAGAGCTATATTTCACAGCTAGAAGTTTCCAATACTCATTATCAAGAGCCAGATCTCATAGCCAGAAGTTTCCAACTCTTTCCTTGTATGCACTGCTTTTTGTTTGTATTCTTTGCCTGGTATGTTTCTTGTTCAGATACGGTCTACATGTGTATATAGAAGATATGTTCCAATATTTTTGTATATAGACATACAATCACATGAATGATTGCAAACAAATAGTGGTACCAATGATGTGTATGTAGACATACAATCACATGAAAGATTGCCATCATATGGTGGTATCAATGTTGTGAATGTAGATATATGATCATATAAATTATTGAAAACAAATGGTGGTACCAATGTTGGGTGTTCTTCCAAATAATCTGTATTCCATACTAGTATTGCTTTACATTGCTTTCTTATCTCAGATGACCAGGATCTGATGCCAAATGTAATAATGATTTTCCAGAATGCTTTTATTCTTTATTTACATATGTTTTATTCATGGCAGCTATCAAACTAGATTCTTCTAGCTTATACTAGACATGGCAGCTATCAAATTAAATTCTTCTAGCTTATACTAGTCATGGCAGCTATCAAATTAGATTCTTCTAGCTTATACTAGTCATGGCAGCTATCAAATTAGTTTCTTCTAGCGTATACTAGCCATGGCAGCTATCAAATTAGATTCTTCTAGCTTATACTAGTCATGGCAGCTATCAAATTAGATTCTTCTAGCTTATACTAGTCATGGCAGCTATCAAATTAGATTGGTGTAGCTTATACTAGTCATGGCAGCTATCAAATTAGATTCTTCTAGCTTATACTAGTCATGGCAGCTATCAAATTAGATTCTTCTAGCTTATACTAGCCATGGCAGCTATCAAATTAGATTCTTCTAGCTTATACTAGTCATGGCAGCTATCAAATTAGATTCTTCTAGCTTATACTAGTCATGGCAGCTATCAAATTAGATTGGTGTAGCTTATACTAGTCATGACAGCTATCAAATTAGATTCTTCTAGCTTATACTAGTCATGGCAGCTATCAAATTAGATTCTTCTAGCTTATACTAGTCATGGCAGCTATCAAATTAGATTCTTCTAGCTTATACTAGTCATGGCAGCTATCAAATTAGATTGGTGTAGCTTATACTAGTCATGACAGCTATCAAATTAGATTCTTCTAGCTTATACTAGTCATGGCAGCTATCAAATTAGATTCTTCTAGCTTATACTAGTCATGGCAGCTATCAAATTAGATTCTTCTAGCTTATACTAGTCATGGCAGCTATCAAATTAGATTGGTGTAGCTTATACTAGTCATGACAGCTATCAAATTAGATTCTTCTAGCTTATACTAGTCATGACAGCTATCAAATTAGATTCTTCTAGCTTATACTAGTCATGACAGCTATCAAATTAGATTCTTCTAGCTTATACTAGTCATGGCAGCTATCAAATTAGATTCTTCTAGCTTATACTAGTCATGGCAGCTATCAAATTAGATTCTTCTAGCTTATACTAGTCATGGCAGCTATCAAATTAGATTCTTCTAGCTTATACTAGTCATGGCAGCTATCAAACTAGATTCTTCTAGCTTAGTCATGGCAGCTATCAAACCATCATTTTTATATTTATTGTCTTTTTAAATAAATATTTACATTTAATACATCTGCTTTCCCTTCTGAACGGTCCGATACACAATTTCATGCGACTAAAATTAAAACATGTACCTTGAACATCAGAGACACTCACATACTTCTCAGCCACAGAGCCAGTCTTTTTATGTGTATAATCTTTAAATGCTCCCTTCTTGACACAATCAACAAAGTAATTCGTCTTAACACAAGTCTGTGTCTAGTCAAAAGTAAAAAAAAAAATCGCCTTACTATTTTACATCCTAAGACTCAAACCACTTGTACAAATATCGGGAATGTCATTTCTCTGAGAATTAGGCGGTCTAAATCTAGTTCCATCGTCATCCGTTGTGATAACAGTCGTGCCCATAGACACGAGTATCTGATTAATTGTCGGACAGCGCGTGCCGGCAAGTCACTACAACTTGGTTACAATCAAAAAGGTTGTAGAAATTGATGGAAAACTTACTACCAACAGGGAAGACTTTATAACCATGTCGAATATCCCTGGGGGTTTTAGTCCTGGGGAAATCCATGACTTAGTTAATAACTCGCCCAGACGCGTTTATGACCTCGCATTCAGTCTCATGTATACTTGTACTCAGTTGTTTCGTGTAGCTTGTCTTTCGTTAATTATAGTCATCTTTACTCAGCCGTATAAAATTAGACATTCAACTTTTCCCGTGATTTTCATTGGTCACTGTGTGTACATAATGTGCCGACGGCCAATGAAAATCACGAAAAAAGTAAATTGCGTCATTTTGTAAGGATGATTCCTACTTTAGCCCACGTGTCTTATATTATCGATTGTCACGCATGTTTCTGACGCTAAGATGTCCCCAAATTGTTTGTCATTATTATTCCGACATGTTACACATACGGTTGCTTCTGCGGGTCTCACCAACGGCCCACTAGACAAACCACCCATGCAACGGAAAACCTAAGTAGATGACATGCCATTATATTGAGACTCTCTTGTGGAAGCTTTGTAGCATGGCATCTATACAATTAAAGACCCACTCTGAGTAGAAGGCTCCTTCAATAATGAAACATGAAGTCTCCTGGGTATGAAAGAATGCTCAGAAAACACCTCACTGCCCAAGAGAAGTAAGAGCTAATCGCATACCATACCTGTTGTTCTCCAACAAACAAACAAACAAACAAACAATCCCACCATTTCCGTGATATGAAAGATTAAAATTATATGAGTTTAATTTGTTTGTAAGAATCGTTCCGTCGACGTGACACATTACCTACATTTTCTCCATAATTCATTGTGTGTGCACATTGTGATTAGAAAGCCGCAAAGATCGTAACATCTGGGTCCTAGGATAATTTCTATTTTATTGATGTATCTAATGTCACAGCCAAGTTGTTGATTAACTGTCATAACCAAGTTGTTGATTGACTGTCATAACCAAGTTGTTGATTGACTGTCATAACTAAGTTCTTGATTGACAGTCATTACCAAGTTGTTGATTGACTGTCATAACCAAGTTGTTGATTGACTGTCATTACCAAGTTGTTGATTGACTGTCATAGCTAAGTTGTTGATTGACTGTCATAGCCAAGTTGTTGAATGACAGTCATTACCAAGTTGTTGATTGACTGTCATAGCTAAGTTGTTGATTGACTGTCATAGCCAAGTTGTTGATTGACTGTCATAGCTAAGTTGTTGATTGACTGTCATAGCTAAGTTGTTGATTGACTGTCATAGCCAAGTTGTTGATTGACAGTCATTACCAAGTTGTTGATTGACTGTCATAACCAAGTTGTTGATTGACTGTCATAACCAAGTTCTTGATTGACAGTCATTACCAAGTTGTTGATTGACTGTCATAGCTAAGTTGTTGATTGACTGTCATAACCAAGTTGTTGATTGACTGTCATAGCTAAGTTGTTGATTGACTGTCATTACCAAGTTGTTGATTGACTGTCATAGCCAAGTTGTTGAATGACAGTCATTACCAAGTTGTTGATTGACTGTCATAGCTAAGTTGTTGATTGACTGTCATAGCCAAGTTGTTGAATGACAGTCATTACCAAGTTGTTGATTGACTGTCATAACCAAGTTGTTGATTGACTGTCATAACCAAGTTGTTGATTGACTGTCATAGCTAAGTTGTTGATTGACTGCCATAGCCAAGTTGTTGATTGACTGTCATAACCAAGTTGTTGATTGACTGCCATAGCCAAGTTGTTGATTGACTGTCATAGCCAAGTTGTTGAATGACAGTCATTACCAAGTTGTTGATTGACTGTCATAGCTAAGTTGTTGATTGACTGTCATAGCCAAGTTGTTGATTGACTGTCATAGCTAAGTTGTTGATTGACTGTCATAACTAAGTTGTTGATTGACTGTCATAGCCAAGTTGTTGATTGACAGTCATTACCAAGTTGTTGATTGACTGTCATAACCAAGTTGTTGATTGACTGTCATAACCAAGTTGTTGATTGACTGTCATTACCAAGTTGGGTTCGCGTTCAAAGGGGGTAAATAACTCACCAAAAAGACACTTCAGTCCTCTATACTCGGAGAGGATAATTACGTTTAAAGTACCAAATCTAAATCATGTTGCAGGTAATCAAGAGTTACATCACCATCGGCAGGAGACAATACAATACTGAAAATGCGAGAGGTGGGGGAACACAGGGCAAATATGAAGTTAAAAGGAAATCGGGGTATGCGTTACCAATATTTTAAACAAGCATGCTAGGAGCGAGACACAACTACAGACGACGTTTCGACTAAAAAAATATTATCAGGACATAAGCAACAGATAAATAAACTTTACATTACATAAGAAAGGGCGTGATGATGGCAGGAAGAACATATTATAGAGCATGGTATGAAACATATCACTGAAGATTGGAAAAAGAAATATTAAAGATGGAAGGGTCCAGCAATATAAAATCAGACAGACATAACATAAAGATATGATATAATGGATAAGAGGAGACAGACATAACATAAAGATATGATATAATGGATAAGAGGATACAGACATAACATAAAGATATGATATAATGGATAAGAGGAGACACACATCACATAAAGATATGATATAATGGATAAGAGGAGACAGACATCACATAAAGTTATGATATAATGGATAAGAGGAGACAGACATCACATAAAGATATGATATAATGGATAAGAGGAGACAGACATAACATAAAGATATGATATAATGGATAAGAGGAGACAGACATAACATAAAGATATGATATAATGGATAAGAGGATACAGACATAACATAAAGATATGATATAATGGATAAGAGAATGGGATATTTTTACGAGTACGTCAGATTTTTTATGAACGTGCTATAATACACGGGCCGCTGAACTCAGAAACAATAATTGAAACTCCAAATGACTACAAATTAAAAAGCTTGTTGGCCGAATCCCATACGACAACGGCTAATTTCGGACCGTCAACCTAAGAAGGTTGCGCAGCTCTAACAGATGCCAAACGGCGAGTTTACTTTATGATGCCGTAAACTAAATACAAATTAGTTTTATATGACAGCCTGAACGAAATCCCTCTCCAGAATTGTCCTGAGCGCAGATCCTAAACGTCGTCACATATTATAGCTAATGCGACTGATCATTGTCACTTAGAATTGTGGCTTCGTCTTGTCAGTCAATGGAAAGCACGGAAATGATCGAAGCAGCCCAAATAAGTGATTTTCATTTTCCTATTGCGCTGAAGTTAGCACATAGGGAAGAGGTCAGATATCTCAAATTTTGTCTGTTCAAAGCTATTCTGTGCAGTTCTTGAATAGTATGGATATTGATTGTTTTACTTTCTCTAAGTAATGTTCTTCTGAGTGTTTCTTTTGGCCTACAAGTTGTTGTCCATTTACAGTAATTGCGCTAGGTGAATTGGTGAAGTCCATAATTTTTGTTTTTGATCAGGTGATTTGGAGACCTATTTGTCCTGCGATGAGTTTCAATCTGTCAGTTTTTGTTTGTGCATCGTAAATGAGTGATACTTTTGAGATATGCGACACGACTATCATGCAGAATTACATATTTTAGATGTATTTGGTATTACCATGTTACGTCAATATGTTACATGATCAACGTTATATTTTAGATGTGATGTTATCATTACGACTGCAACCTTAACCTTTCCAGATATGACACCGATTGTCTTACACTATATCAACCGATTAGCATTGGGTAATTAATTTTTTCTAGCATAACTTAAAATTGAATCTTATTCCACTAGATGCTGAAGTCAGTGTTATAGCCACTGGGCACGGTGGTTCCTTTATGCATACATACATACATACATTTATCCCTGCACATCCTCCTTAAGCTGGTTTTATCGTTTGCCAGCCTGCACAACATGTTTCCAGTGAGGATACACGGAAATATGTATACGTGTTAGTTATCTTCATAAGAAAGCATACATTCCGACATAGCGACAGACGACGTGTCGACTATAAAACCTTCATCGGGACAAGAGGCAACAGACAAAAATCACTATGCTTTACATAAGAAATCGCAAATGGTGTGACGACTGTATGAGGAAGAGATTAAAGCATCGTATGAAAGGTCATAAGTAATGGGAAAGTAAATTCAGTAATGGGGGGAAAAACAGAATCGGATTGTCTCATAACACTGGTGTCTTTCCTGTTTCCTGTGAAACTGCTAGTGGTAAGTGTTTCTACAGAATATCCCTGTTATGTTCGACAACTGATATATTCACTTGTTTACTCTTGATTAAGATTTACGCTGCATTGCTTTGTTCGTCATCCCTTAAATAATTTAATTATGCCAATATTTGCATCGGTGTGTTATGAAAAAAAAAATATCGTTGAAAGTGTGATCTAATTTTATATATTCAATTTGCTTGTTGTCAAAACGTACAACTGAACGAAAA
Source organism: Meghimatium bilineatum (assembly GCA_034231615.1). NCBI lineage: Eukaryota > Metazoa > Mollusca > Gastropoda > Stylommatophora > Philomycidae > Meghimatium > Meghimatium bilineatum. The sequence continues at coordinate 20,986,566 of CM067305.1, read as the reverse complement.
AAGGGAAGATACAATCACTGACGTCGAATGAGCAGCTCGAGACGCCACTACTCAATTATTCCAGTTTGCTAGATACGCCTCTGAAAAATATAATTTCATAACGTCATTCGTTTACAAGTAAGAAACCTGTTCAGTGTTGAAAAATATGTGAAAACGTTTGCAAAATAGGATTTTAAAACGTATTCATATGTCTCGAGCAGTGTGAACACACTAATAAAATATCACCCGCGTCTTCTGTTTTATCTCTAAAATGCATTTTTTTTTTAATATCCCATTGCAAACCTAATTGTGTTGGTATCATTTGTTCCAAATGATAAGTTTCCTCAGTGGCTTATGTAAACTAACGTAATTGAATACACACACAAAATATGATGTTTATCCGTAAAGTAAGGATATCCATTAATTAATCAACTACTGTCTGTGTATCGAAATGATAATAGATCGTGAACTATTTATATGTCTTTCTGTTTTCAAGAAAAAGAAATAGGCTTGTAGATAACCATTTTCAGCTATTTCTTTCTAAGTGTTCCATTTGCATCCCCAAATTCAGAGTTTTATTTTAGTGTAAGTCAGTAAGCAATGTACAATAAAATGGGCACCAGATGGAAAAAAGAGAGGGAGACTAGAGGGACTCCTCATAGAAGAACCATCAACTTCCAGAACTTATGCAATCTAGGAATTAGTCTAGTTGGAGGATGCATGGTTAATTCCTTTTCTGTGTGTATTACTAGAGTGGTAAAAAAGTAAAGTAATCCATAGCATTTATTAATGCCGTAGGGATGTGAGATGTTAGCGATATCACATTTCAGAGGTTCTGCAAATGAGGGTGGTAGCCATCTCTCTTCCTCGCAGTCTTTACTTCCCGGATTAATCCGGTACCCATTTACGGATGTGTCAACCCGGGAGCCGTTGCGATCTTAAAAAAATTTCCGCCTCAACTGGGGAATGAACCTAGGACCACTCATATGCGAAGCCAGGGCGCTAGACACTGCGCTACGCTGCTCCCATGTCTCTACGTGGCTAGAGTACAGGACCTGGGAGTGACTCGTTGAGCTACTAGAAATCAGAAGCATGGTAGGAGTCAAATAAAGGGTTATCAAGTAACAGAGAACAGTTAGATAACATACACTTAAGGATCGACTCAATAGGAAATTTGAAAATATATCCGGTGATTCACTGAGATAAGGTGTAGGATAGCACAACTCAGATGAGCATTTTTTAAAAATGAGAACAATTATATGAAATGCAACACTATTATTGCATATGCGAATTCACATGGTATCGAACCAATTCTTCTTTATGGATGGGAAGTATCGATTACAGGCAAAAAAACTCAAATTGAGCTAGAGGCCACTGAGATTATGGGTTGTGAGAAAAAAATTATGAAAATTTCATGGACAGTCAAAAAAATTAATGTAGAAGTCCTTAGAGATTAATCAGTCAAGTACCATGCCGAGTGGTGTAGACAATCATGTTTCTCCACAACTTCCTGTTTCTTGTGTTGTTAATAAGTCCACTTAGTGACATCTTATTTGTACCACATTTACAACCTATCTAGAAATTATTTCTCATTTTGTCTTCCACTGTTTCCTCTCCCTTTGATCATTCCGGTGTTTACTTACTAAATGTTCAAGTTTTGCTTTTCTCATCACATTCCCTATAAAAATCTTGATTACCTGCTTATAATATTTGCTATAATATGTCGTTTTACTTCAGCATCTGTGAGAACCTCCTTAAAATTCTCCAGAAAACGTTTCTATCCCAGTTTATGCAAGGCATGAAGGGGTATATCGCGAACATAAAGATGGGATCTCTGAGAACTTCAATAGTTTTCTTGGCTGACCTTGGGATTTTTATCATTCTTCTAAAAAACCTCATCTCAATTACTCCCAGCTTGTCTTGGACACTTGTGTTTACCGTCCATGCTTCACATCAATAAAGAGTTATTGGCAAAATATAACGTCATAGTACTCGATCCCGTGTACGCATTGATAGAATTCTCCACTGCATAGAATTTTTCTCATTTAAAAAAAAATTCTGATTTGGTCTGTGGTCTCCTGTTCTTTATCTCATTCCAGCACTTGCCATCTGCTGTAAAAAATGGTGCCAAGATACTTGACTGTATCCACTTTATTTACTTTTGCATCATTGATATTAATACTGCATTTTGACGGTGCGTATTTCTTTGAAACAACCATTACTTCTGTTTTCTTCTTGTTTAGACTGAGGCATCAGCGGTGATGTAGTAAAAAAGACAAGATATAGAAAAGCCTACACTTAGACTGACAAGATTTTAGTGCACGCGGTGGATGAGAAGAGAGCGTCTTGAACATTTAGTAACAACAGAAAAAATATCAAGGAGTAGAAGACAGAGGAAAACGAAGAGATATGTTACTGGATGAGTTGTCACTGTTGCAAAAGAGAATCCTACACATGCCGCTCAGCATGACGATTGATTGATTGATTGATTGATTGACGTGTGCATAGTTCAGTGGTGATGATGTAATGATTAAATAACCAATCATCACTTAGAACATTACAGTAGCTTTAAATAATAGTACAATAGTACAAGAGTTAGTAGAGAAGTAGAGAAGTAGAGAAGTAGAGAAGTAGAGAAGTAGAGAAATAGAGAAGTAGAGAAGTAGAGAAGTAGAGAAGTAGAGAAATAGAGAAGTAGAGAAGTAGAGAAGTAGAGAAGTAGAGAAATATAGAAGTAGAGAAATAGAGAAGTAGAGAAGTAGAGAAGTAGAGAAGTAGAGAAGCATGTCTTCGCTGGAACTGGAGAGTACTGGTTCTACTATATGCGTCATTTGCTATTTTTTTGTAGTCCTGAGGAACATTTTGGAGTGTTAATGGTATCGTTCATATACCTCTCTGTCATATACCTCTCTGTCATATACCTCTCTGTCATATCCATCTCTGTCATATACCTCTCTGTCATATACCTCTCTGTCATATCCCTCTCTATCATATCCCTCTCTGCTATATCTTGGTTCTTTCTTAGAAATTGTCTTCGTAACACGCGGGACATTCCCATAAGTGCTCCGCCCTCCGTTCCAGCAACCATCCCAGTGTATGTAGACTCATAGTCCCGGTCAGATGTTGATTGTGTGATCGTCGGGACATTCCAAACTATTTACTTTTCCTTCCCTCACCTCTAGATACTCCCATTTCTGACATTCTCTGTATGTGTACGTTCTTAACCTCATTGACATCATCTTCATCTTGAAATGAATTTATTACTTCCTTCATTAAGTCTGCTTTTTCTCTTCTCAGCAACGTGCCGTCTATCGTCACATTGCCTGCCAGTAAGTCGGCTCTTTCGTTTCCTTTGACTCCAGCATGACCAGGGCAGAATATCCATGTAATGCTCTGGAAAATTGAGATGTTCAATAAGTCCCGACATTCTTTTCTCAACATGAACTTTTCTATATTGCGCAACATGCTTTGAGAGTATGTGAGTATTACCGAGTGTGTTGATGTATCAGTTATCAACCAATTAAGAGCTGCTGTAACTCCCTCTATCTCCATCCTCATGCTCGATGTGACAGTAGAATATGCTGAAGATTTCTCAACCAACTTGACGCCGTTTCTGTAGGCAACAAAACTGCAGCCGCTTGTATTTGTGTTTCTGTTAACGGATCCATTTGTGTATATAATTATGTCTTGTGGTTTCTAGTGTAGCTGGGCGAGTTCATGCACTGTAACTTGGGCCCTGGCACCCATCTATTTTCGACACGCTTTATCTAGTTGTATTATTACTTTAGTCAGTGATTTCTTCTCAGTGTCTACCTCCACCCATTCACTGCCCTTTCCTATTTCTTCTAATTCACATACTATTCGCAGTGTGTCTGCAGTCTCTGCCATCCATGATCTGCCACGCTTGATTCGTTTTCCATTCGACTCATCTAGACGTTGATGTAATGTGTGGTGGTTGTATTCTGTCACTTTAAGGTACAACCTACCTTGTGCTACCTGCTGGCGCACTCTAAAGCTGGGAAGATCAAGCAGAAATCTCATGACAAAGATGTGTGTATCTCTAGTACACCCCAGTATCGCTCTCATTGCCACATTTTGGACTTTTTCCAATCTATCGACTTGTGTCTGTCAGAGTGTTAGTAGGCTGAGGCCATAATCTATAACAGAGAGCACCATCACTTGCAGTAGAAGAAACTGTACCCATTGCTGCATGTCAAATGTCGTCATAACTGTGATAACACTGATCTCTCTTTTGGCCTTCTGAATCATATTTGTACGTGTTTGTTGAATGAAAGACTTCTATTAAAGATTATCCCAAGATATTTAAGGTCCTGTTCTCTATCAATGAATGATCCCATGCAACTGACAGCTGGTAATGTGTCACTGACCAGATTATTATGTAAGGAGTGCCAGACGACCGTTGCTATCGGGGGATTGATCACAGCTTTGTATGTTCTGCACCATATCGACAATTGATCTAATCCACTCTGTACATTGTCAGCGATATATGTTCTGTTCCTGCCCATGTTGTATAGTAGGATAGCATCAGCGTATGTTAGTACTCTACAATTGCTTGAGGCTTGCAATTGAGCAATTTCAACGTATACACAGTAAACAATACTGGGGACAGAGGAGATCCTGATCACCTGATCTGCGACACGGATAGCAAATGTGCTAATATGTAGAAATGTTGCTCTGAGGTGTGGATCCTGGACGTCTGACGTCAAAAGCATAGCACCTGGTCTGTCTCTGCTATATCACTCTCTGACATATTCCTCTGTCATATTCGCCTCTGCTATATGCCTCTCTGATGTATCCTCTCTGCTATATCCCTCTTTGACATTTCTCTCTGCTATATCACTCTCTGACATATCTCTCTCTGCTATATCACTCTCTGACATATCTCTCTCTGCTATATCACTCTCTGACATATCTCTCTCTGCTATATCCCTCTTTGACATCTCTCTCTGCTATATCACTCTCTGACATATCTCTCTCTGCTATATCACTCTCTCACATATTCCTCTGTCATATTCGCCTCTGCTATATGCCTCTCTGATGTATCCTCCATGCTATATCCCTCTTTGACATTTCTCTCTGCTATATCACTCTCTGACATATCGCTCTATGTTATATCCCTCTCTGCCATATCTCTCACTTTCATATCTCTGTCACATCTCTCTCTGTCATATCTCTCTGTCATATCTCTATGTCATGTCCCTCTCTGTTATATTCATATCTACTATATCAGTCTCTACTATTTCGTTCTCTGCTAAATCCCCTCTGATATATACCTCTCTATCATTTCCCTGATCTGTTTTACTATCAATTTCTTTCTCCTAACCCTCATTGACATTCCATCCCACCCTCATTTTCTCTCACTCTCCTCTTTATTCGCTAATATCCAGCATCTTCGTTCTTGACATCTCCCCTCAAACTCTTTATATCCAGTCTTGTCCATGTCCGTCTCAACTCTACATTTTCTAACTCCTAATGATTTATCTCAAATGTATAATTCCGAACATATCTCAACCATTTCTATGCTAAACACCCACTTTCCTACAAACCTGTTAAACATTTTTCGTGAATTTATTCAAACTACACCGTTACACGAACTTTCTGATGTAAGTTAAGCTTTACATTATGTATTTTAAACACTTTCTGATATCTATAATTCTTCTTGTTTTTTTCTTTCTTCAAAAACATGAGTGGGCACAATATGAACACTGGAAAAACCGGTACGCATTATTATGTTACTAGCTCTCTAAATTGAATTCTAATATGTTATATATACATGGTTCACATTTCATAAAGCAATACTTGTGTGTGTGTGTGTGTGTGTGTGTGTGTGTGTGTGTATGTGTGTGTGTGTGTGTGTGTTTGGAAAGGGGGGGGGGGGGGGAATTTTCCTTAAGACACGTTAACAATTTATTTCTCATTATTTACCGCATCTCTCTTTGCTAACAACTGTCACAATTCCCATGCCTAATAATATCACAATTCCCCTGCTTAATAATGTCACAATTCATCTGCTTAATAATATCACAATTCCCCTGCTTAATAATGTCACAATTCATCTGCTTAATAATATCACAATTCCCCTGCTTAATAATGTCACAATTCCCCTACTTAATAATGTCACAATTCCCCTGCTTAATAATGTCACAATTCCCCTGCTTAATAATGTCACAATTCCCCTACTTAATAATGTCACAATTCCCCTGCTTAATAATGTCACAATTCCCCTGCGTAATGTCACAAATGCTCTTCTTAATAATGCCTAAATAATCCACGCCCCCCCCCCCACTTAAAAAAATACCAAACATTTTCACCAGAATAAATCCGAAAAAAATTAAATTAAGCTTTCCTTCACATTGTAAGAATAATGTTTCACATTCCAATAATGAAATTGGCGCATTAAAAAAAAATATTGTTGACGCCAACTTTATGAGTTTTGTCAACCCACCACACACTTTCCCAAACCCCCCGCCCAAACTGGCAATTTTGTTTTCCAGATCTCCTTGAATCCCTTGCTCTCCTTGCTAATTATTGAAGTATTTATTGATAGCCCCTTGCAGCTCCACGGAACATGACGGGAGAAGTTGTACGGCCCCCACATTAGACAAGATTAGACGAGGAAAAACTCTATCCAGCCACTCGACCTACAAAGGTTTCCTATCTCTGATCTGAACGGTCCCGTGTTGCGTTTGTTATCTTATTCAACAGCCTTTCATCTGTCTCGAGTGTTGTGAGTGTGGTAAACCTATGTTTTTCTATGATACAATGTCAGACTATCCATCATCTTGCTTTGCCCAGCTTGCTCCAGAATGTACCTATTGTCATGATGGTCTCCCTTATTCCCGAGATGTAGTCGGTACTGTGAAAATGCTAACAAAATATGTCTCTGAGAGTCTTACCCTTATCTAATATCTACTTCATAGTTCAACATGTGAACTGATGGCATAGATGAAGAGGTCACTTCATAGTTCAATGAGTGAACTGATGGTATAGATGAAGAGGTCACTTCATAGTTCAATGTGTGAAATGATGGTATAGATGAAGAGGTCACTTCATAGTTCAATGTGTGAAATGATGGCATAGATTAAGAGGTCACTTCATAGTTCAACGTGTGAAATGATGGTATAGATGAAGAGGTCACTTCATAGTTCAATGTGTGAAATGATGGCATAGATTAAGAGGTCACTTCATAGCTCAACGTGTGAAATGATGGTATAGATGAAGAGGTCACTTCATAGTTCAATGTGTGAAATGATGGTATAGATGAAGAGGTCACTTCATAGTTCAATGTGTGAAATGATGGCATAGATTAAGAGGTCACTTCATAGTTCAACGTGTGAAATGATGGTATAGATGAAGAGGTCACTTCATAGTTCAACGTGTGAAATGATGGTATAGATGAAGAGGTCACTTCATAGTTCAATGAGTGAACTGATGGTATAGATGAAGAGGTCACTTCATAGTTAAATGTGTGAAATGATGGTATAGATGAAGAGGTCACTTCATAGTTCAATGAGTGAACTGATGGTATAGATGAAGAGGTCACTTCATAGTTAAATGTGTGAAATGATGGTATAGATGAAGAGGTCACTTCATAGTTCATTGTGTGAAATGATGGCATAGATTAAGAGGTCACTTCATAGTTCAATGAGTGAACTGATGGTATAGATGAAGAGGTCACTTCATAGTTCAATGTGTGAAATGATGGCATAGATGAAGAGGTCACTTCATAGTTCAATGTGTGAAATGATGGCATAGATGAAGAGGTCACTTCATAGTTCAATGAGTGAACTGATGGTATAGATGAAGAGGTCACTTCATAGTTCAATGAGTGAACTGATGGCATAGATGAAGAGGTCACTTCATAGTTCAATGAGTGAACTGATGGCATAGATGAAGAGGTCACTTCATAGTTCAATGAGTGAACTGATGGCATAGATGAAGAGGTCACTTCATAGTTCAATGAGTGAACTGATGGCATAGATGAAGAGGTCACTTCATAGTTCAATGAGTGAAATGATGGTATAGATGAAGAGGTCACTTCATAGTTCAATGAGTGAAATGATGGTATAGATGAAGAGGTCACTTCATAGTTCAATGAGTGAACTGATGGCATAGATGAAGAGGTCACTTCATAGTTCAATGAGTGAACTGATGGCATAGATGAAGAGGTCACTTCATAGTTCAATGAGTGAACTAATGGCATAGATGAAGAGGTCACTTCATAGTTCAATGAGTGAACTGATGGCATAGATGAAGAAACACAAACAAACCCTTATGAAAATGTTTGCAAAGGAATTGACAGAATGGGCTTGATGACATGGACACAAGTGTAGCATCTAACACTGTATGTAGCCGTCGGTGCCAAAGGGATTCTAGATATTAGACTTGAGACGACTGTGGACAAAAGAACGTTGCATAATATACATTACAATATAAAACCGTTACATAATTTACAATACATTGTAAAACTGTTACAAAATCTATCTATCTATCTATCTATCTATCTATCTATCTATCTATCTATCTATCTATCTATCTATCTATCTATCTATCTATCTATCTATCTATCTATCTATCTATCTATCTATCTGTCTGTCTGTCTGTCTGTCTGTCTGTCTGTCTGTCTGTCTGTCTGTCTGTCTGTCTGTCTGTCTGTCTGTCTGTCTGTCTGTCTGTCTGTCTGTCTGTCTGTCTGTCTGTCTGTCTGTCTGTCTGTCTGTCTGTCTGTCTGTCTGTCTGTCTGTCTGTCTGTCTGTCTGTCTGTCTGTCTGTCTGTCTGTCTGTCTGTCTGTCTGTCTGTCTGTCTGTCTGTCTGTCTGTCTGTCTGTCTGTCTGTCTGTCTGTCTGTCTGTCTGTCTGTCTGTCTGTCTGTCTGTCTGTCTGTCTGTCTGTCTGTCTGTCTGTCTGTCTGTCTGTCTGTCTGTCTGTCTGTCTGTCTGTCTGTCTGTCTGTCTGTCTGTCTGTCTGTCTGTCTGTCTGTCTGTCTGTCTGTCTGTCTGTCTGTCTGTCTGTCTGTCTGTCTGTCTGTCTGTCTGTCTGTCTGTCTGTCTGTCTGTCTGTCTGTCTGTCTGTCTGTCTGTCTGTCTGTCTGTCTGTCTGTCTGTCTGTCTGTCTGTCTGTCTGTCTGTCTGTCTGTCTGTCTGTCTGTCTGTCTGTCTGTCTGTCTGTCTGTCTGTCTGTCTGTCTGTCTGTCTGTCTGTCTGTCTGTCTGTCTGTCTGTCTGTCTGTCTGTCTGTCTGTCTGTCTGTCTGTCTGTCTGTCTGTCTGTCTGTCTGTCTGTCTGTCTGTCTGTCTGTCTGTCTGTCTGTCTGTCTGTCTGTCTGTCTATCTATCTATCTATCTATCTATCTTTCTATCTATCTATCTATCTATCTATCTATCTATCTCTTAGTTACATACTTTACATTAAAATGTAAGACCGTTGCATAATTTACATTACAATGTATGCACATTACAAAATCGACCAAGTTGTAATGCATATGTCAGAACAAGTTGTAATTCTACGCCTCAGAACAGGACACAACCAACTCTCAGTCACATGTACACAGAGTTCAAGATTGGCAACACCGCCATGTGCACATGTGAGCAGGCAGCACAGAGTACCAAACATATACTTCAAGATTGTTTTGAGTATGAAATGCTGAGGAAGACACATTGGCCAGAGGAAACAACACTGGAATCAAAACTCTATGGGACACTGTATGAACTACAAAAGAATGAGTTTTATTTAGGAGACAGAATTACAGATATAGATATGTTTTAAATGAACGAAAGAAGAAGAAGAAGAAGTACAAAATAGACTTTGAGATTTGAGACAGCAACTGAATATACGTCACAGTTGTTTTGGGTCACCAGGGTCCGAAAAGAGACCACATATTATTTTCTCAATGTCGATAAACGGTGCAAACGGCAACGAGGATATACGTATTGTACTCGGGTTACTCTATATTCTCTATACATCCCTCTCAACAAAGTGACGCCTCCCGCCAAGTGTACTACTCATAGCACGTAACACCGTAACTACAAGTGATAATTCACTGGGATCTCCTAAATGTCCACATTGTACACAAATCCCAAACCGTCCACATTAGGAATCAAACCCACGACTTCTAGAGCATAAACCTTAACCACTACCCCAGAGAGAGAGAGAGAGAGAGAGAGAGAGAGAGAGAGAGTAGAATAATTGAATGTAGTCTAGTGAAGTGGTTTTCAAACCTCTTTTCGCTTGTTGTCGCTATTCGAGACAAATATTCATCAGAACTCTCACCAACCCCGACGCGTCAACTACCCCTCAAAACTTTTCAAATGAAGGGAAAATGTTTGTCAATATTCTTCAAGGTTTGTTACATATTACTATTCAATATCATTTCTTATCATTTCATTATGATTATCATTTCTTAACAAGAGGAATCTTTTTATCAAAGCTGACATTTCAGTAAGAAATTCACCTTCAGCATTCGTTTTTTGACTTCCATATTATAAATCCTATACCTCAATATATATGTCCAATGATTAATGCCCCAACTTTTTCAAAAACGTTCTCAAAAATAATATCATTATGTTTCCATGTACAAATAATATAAAGGCTTTTATTCTTGTTACATCCTTCTTTAACATGCGGTCATACAAGCCATGCCTTAGGATATTCGCAATGGGTAGTTTCACCTGGACTTTCTAGAGTAGACTAGAAAATAGATGAAAATAAATGATGGTTTAAAAAATGTTTATTTTTGTGTGTGATTCTTCGTTATTTTTATGTGTGTGCTAATTTATAAAGAAATAAATTATCTTATAATAATGGAGATTTGATGCTTGAGATAAGATGATGGAAGAAGGATTATTTCATCTTAAAAATCAATTATCATGACTCCCTCAAGAATGTTCTTTGATATTTATTTCACAAGGTGACGAAAAATGATATTTTAAAGTAAAGATAGGAAATGGAAAAATGTATTTTTGGGGAAAGAGTGATAGTTTTAATATTTCATTGCAAGATAAGCGGACTAGGTCACCTGGGTTAAAGTTTAAGGGCATACACTAAAAACAGAGATATGAGACTGAGTTTTTGACCATCGATTCCTACATGTTTTTTCTAAATATTAAAACTGTTATTTCACTTATCGCAACATCGCACACAAGTTATCTTGATTTAAACATAGTTTTATACTAGAAGGGAATGTGAACTATAGATTTATAAGAGAAGGGGATGTGAAATAGTTTTATAAGAAAAGGGGATGTGAACTATCTTTTTATAAGAGATTAAAATGTTATATATATATTAATAAGAAATTTGAATGTGAGCTACAACTTTATAAGAGAAGGTAATGTAAACAATGTCTTTATAAGAGAAGGTAATGTAAACAATGTCTTTATAAGAGAAGAGAATGTGAGCTATAGTTTTATAACACAAGGGAATGTGAAATATAACGTTGTAAGAGAAGAGCATGTGAACAATATCGTTATAAGAGAGAGGCATTTGAGCATATCGTTATAAGAGAAGGGCATGCGAACAATATCGCTATAGGAAAAGGGCATGTGAGCTATAGTTTTGTAGGAAAAAGAAATGTGATCTAAAGTTTTATAAGAGAAGAGAATGTGTATTACTGTAAGTAAATGAAATGTGAGCTATACTTTCTAAGATAAGGGAATGTGAGCTATACTTTTCAAAGATATGGGAATATGAGCTATACTTTTCTAAGATTAGGGAATATGAGCTATACTTTTCTGCGAAAAGGGAATGTACGCTACAATTGATGAGAGAAAAAGTGATTGATATTATCATCATCATTATAGACCGAGCCGACTGGCGTAGGCAATCATGGATCTCCTCAACTCTCCTATTTAATATCGTTTATCATCTTATATCGTATGCAAAAAATAAAGATTGTCTCTTCCTGATATATTATTCCATGATAACTCCCGTCACACATTCAAATATGTTGTTACAGTTACATTTAAATATACCACATTAGGGAAATAAAGTAGTTGTTTAAGTGGTTTAACAAACTAACTGGTTTAACAGTTTAAGTGGTGTAACAGTTTAAGTGGTTTAACAAACTAAGTGGTTTAACAGTTTAAGTGGTTTAAGTGGTGTAACAGTTTAAGTGGTTTAACAAACTAACTGGTTTAACAGTTTAAGTGGTGTAACAGTTTAAGTGGTTTTAAAATTCTTACAGATTACGATCAGAATACCTCTAAAAAAAACCATTGCTATACCGACAAAACCAGGAGCAGACAATAGAAAAAAATGGATTACACAAATACAAGAGTCGACGAAAACAAACATACACGAAGCAAATAAAAAGGCCATCTCCAGAGAGCCCTTCCACTCTTGACTTGCGAGGCGTAAAGGAAATCTCCAAAGAACCTTTCTACTCCTGAAGTTGCACGGCGTAAAGTGAATCTTCAGAGAACTCTTCTACTCCTGAAGTTGCACGGCGTAAAGTGAATCTTCAGAGAACTCTTATACTCCTGAAGTTGCATGGCGTAAAGTGAATCTTCAGAGAACTTTTCTACTCCTGAAGTTGCATGGCGTAAAGTGAATCTTCAGAGAACTCTTATACTCAAACGGTGCAAGTCATAAAAGAAATTTCCAAAGAACTCTTCTACTCCTGACTCTGCAAGGAGTAAGGAGGTATAAAGAAAAAAGAAATCAAGAACAATTCTTCAAGAATGAAAATAGTAAATCGGTCTGACTGTTCATTAACAATCAATCGTCATGTCGAGAAGCTTTGTCGATCAAGCTTCTCATTTCTTTCATTCACGAATTATTTGCATTCTTTCCTTTGGTTGTTAATTGTTCAAGTTTTGAATAATCTTCAAGAATCAAAATAGTTAACCAGTCTGATAGTTCAACATGCTATACCTAAATGTGAAATATAATTGGGCATTTATCTCAAGGAGTTTTAACCGTATTGTAGCTAAGCAGTCATATTGGTCTGTACGGTTACACATGGTTAACAATGATACATTGGAATGGATGTATTGAAGCCATGCAGTCATTTGTAGCTGTCACCAAAGAGGTTACCTCGATGCATACTTACAGACTATGTGGAGATCGGGGTTTGATCCAGAAAAATGAGGCCGAAAACATAGACTGGTCGGGTCATCTCATATAGCTATCAGGACCACAGTCATACACAAGCAGACATATGTGCTATAATCAGAGATACGAGGCCGGGAGGCGAACCAGCAACCATGGTATCACGCAACCTGTCTATTGAGACCAAATTTTGCCAATGAATGACGATATTTGACTTTGCGCTTACACATGGCAAACATTGATGTTTGTTCGTCCATCACAAGTAATTATGACCATTTCTTACATCCACTTTTGAAAATTAAAAAAAAAATTCAGTTTATATTATGTCCTTGATTATGAGTTCGTAAATGGTTAAGAAGTCCTACTAACATTGATACATTAGTTCATTAGCAGTGGTTGGAAATGTCTAATGTTAATACATTGGTAGTGGTTGGAAATGGCTAATGTTAATACATTGGTAGTGGTTGGAAATGGCTAATGTTGATACATTGGTAGTGGTTGAAAATGGCTAATGTTTATACATTGGTAGTGGTTAAACATGGCTAATATTGAAATCTTGGACGAGGTTTAACATTACTAATATTGATAGACTTGAAATTGTTAAAGGTAGATGTATGACACATGGCTGCAACCTGTCGTCGTGGATGGAGAGAACTCTTCATGTACTAAGCCGCATCAGCTATTAGGAGGTGGCCAGTTCCCTTCCTTGCTGCCGTTGTTAGACATGGCTAACTTTGATACAGTGGAAGTGCTTTCACATTTTAATATTGGAGACATTGAAATGACCGTATTGAAACATTGGAATAGCCGGACTAAAGACACACAGTCATATGGGCTATGCGGTCAAGCGGATACCAACATAATACATCAAAATGATTGGACAATTTTTTTTAGATTGCAGCTGCATACATAATGATGGAACATACCTCACACAGAGATATTCCGCCTTAGTAAAGAAGTCTTCAACCATGGCTGTCTCTAATAAAGACCTTCCAAGAGAATGAATTAAGTCCCCATTCCATACGTCTTGCAACAATTGTTATTATTTCTGTTGGACACTATTTTACATACCTGGAATCGAAGCCAAAAATAGCCAAGGCGACTCCAAGTATATAAATAGCGACCAAGCAAAATCACAACAGTAAAAAATTTAACGAATGGGGTCCTAATTAATTCTATTGAAAGGCCTTCTATACCATCAACTGTCTCGCTTCTACTCGGGCAGATGTATACCACTAAGAGTTGGAATCATCTGAGTATAAAAGGAAGCCTGGAGAATCCCTTTCTCCGACAACATAGACTGAGTATAAAAGGAAGCCTGGAGAATCCCTTTCTCCGACAACATAGACTGAATATAAAAGGAAGCCTGGAGAATCCCTTTCTCCGACAACATAGACTAAGTATAAAAGGAAGCCTGGAGAATCCCTTTCTCCGACAACATAGACTGAGTATAAAAGGAAGCCTGGAGAATTCCTTTCTCCGACAACATAGACTGAGTATAAAAGGAATTTTGGAGAATTCCTTTCTCCAACAACATAGACTGAGTGTAAAAGGAAGTCTGGAGAATCCCTTTCTCCGACAACATAGACTGAGTATAAAAGGAAGCCTGGAGATTCCCTTTCTCCGACAACATAGATTGAGTATAAAAGGAAGTTTGGAGAATTCCTTTCTCCAACAACATAGACTGAGTGTAAAAGGATGTCTGGAGAACCCCTTTCTCCGACAACATAGACTGAGTGTAAAAGGAAGTCTGGAGAACCCCTTTCTCCGACAACTTAGGTTGAAAGTTTCATGCCTCGACTATTGGCTTTAATCCCCCATTTTATAAACAAACCCTTCCTTCACCTAAACAAGAAATGGCAGACAGGAAACAAGACCTTCTTCATCCATAATTCCTAGAGATCACAAGACACAAAAATATTCATTATTCTTATTCAATATTCATGATTCTAATGAATTATTATAAGTCATATAATTGTCGTAATTTCACGCTACTCTATTATATGTGATTTAAACTCATATTTCCGTTGTATCCATTGTGTTAAAAATCCACAAATCCTTGTTTTCGGTATCGTAATTATGAAGCAAAAATCCAAATTCGTATTTATTTGTTCTTAAATGATATCCACAAAACGGATTTCCAGTGACAGTATGTTTGAATCTGTTTCAATCCAGTCTTCCGGTGCTTAAATTGGGGCTTAGATGTACAATGAGTTTTTCCGGCGACTAATTATTTTTGAAATATTACTTTTTTTTGGGTCATATTGTGATTTCGTAAGGATGTATTATTGTAAAATTGTTTTTGTAATGATTATTCTTTTTTTTAATAGTGTGCTGTAAAATTGTGCTTTGTAATATTATGTACTTGTAATGTTGTGATTTGTGATACTTCGTTTATGTAATATTGCATTTTTGTAATATTATATTTTTATATTATTGAGTTTTTGAATTAATGTGTTTTTGTAATATTTTATTTTTGTGATATTGAAGTTCTGTAACACTGTATTTTTATAATATTGTGGTTTTTTTGTAAATAATGTGTTTTTTAAATACTGTGTTTTTTAAATACTCTGTTTTTGAAATATTGTATTTTTGTACTATTGTATTTTTTAAATATTGTGTTAATGTAACATTGTGATTATTATTGCATAATAATAAAGTACGCTAACAATAATGTGTATTATTATCAAGTACTGTCAGTATATTAAAATCTATCTATTATGGATATCACATATACATCTGTCTAGCCTTCGTAATGAATTTTTACAGACTATATTTTCTCCATCTTATATCTCCTTTCCACTTTTCTCTCTATCTATAAAAGTTCCTTGCTAAAACTCCACATATTAACACAATTTCTTCATGTTGTCTTTTGTGTTATGTTCGATATTTCTTTCAATTAGTAGAATATTGAAGACGAAAACCATGCACACCTTTGTTTATAACCAGTTGTGAGATCTGAACCTTTCGGCGCGACACATCCGACTTTGTTTATAACCAGTTGTGAGATCTGAACCTTTCGGCGCGACACATCCGACTTTGTTTATAACCAGTTGTGAGATCTGAACCTTTCGGCGCGACACATCCGACTTTGTTTATAACGAGTTGTGAGATCTAAACCTTTCGGCGCGACACATCCGACTTTGTTTATAACCAGTTGTGAGATCTAAACCTTTCGGCGCGACACATCCGACTTTGTTTATAACCAGTTGTGAGATCTAAACCTTTCGGCGCGACACATCCGACTTTGTTTATAACCAGTTGTGAGATCTAAACCTTTCGGCGCGACACATCCGACATTGTTTATAACCAGTTGTGAGATCTAAACCTTTCGGCGCGACACATCCGACATTGTTTATAACCAGTTGTGAGATCTAAACCTTTCGGCGCGACACATCCGACATTGTTTATAACCAGTTGTGAGATCTAAACCTTTCGGCGCGACACATCCGACTTTGTTTATAACCAGTTGTGAGATCTGCACATTCCGGCACGACACATCCGACTTTGTTTATAAATAGTTGTGATATTTGAACCTTTCGGTGCGACACATCCGACTTTGTTTATAAATAGTTGTGATATATGAACCTTTCGACGCGACACATCCGAATTTGTTTATAACTAAATGTACACAAACCTTTCGTCCTGACACATCGGACTTTGTTTATAACTAGATGTACACAAACCTTTCGGCCTGATACATCCGACTTTGTTTATAACTAGATGTACAAAAACCTTTCGGCCTGACACATCCGACTGTGTTTACAACTAGATGTACACAAACCATTCGGCACGACACATCCGACTTTGTTTATAACTAGATGTACACAAACCTTTCAGCTCGACACATCCGACTTTGTTTATAACTAGATGTAAAAAAACCTTTCGTCCTGACACATCCGACTTTGTTTATAACTAGATTTACACAAACTTTTCGGCCTGACACATTGGACTTTGTTTATAACTAGATGTACACAAACCTTTGGGCGCGACACATCCGACTTTGTTTATAAATAGATGTACACAAACCTTTCGACTCGACACCTCCGAGTTTGCTTATAACTAGTTGTGAGATCTGAACGTTTCGACACGACACATCCGACTTTCTTTATAACTTGATGTGAGATCTGAAACTTTCGGCGCGGCACATCCGACTTTTATATAAATATTATCAACAATGTTTTCTGTTTAATTGCATCCATTCTCGATGATTATGATTGTTCCTAATATAGTACTAATTTTCCTTCGTCATTCAAATCCTTTGGGCGTGTCTGCAAATGGCCCAGACTTTTAGTTCTGGGTGCAAAAATTAGGTCCACTGTTAGTTAGTTAGTTAGTTAGTTAGTTAGTTAGTTAGTTAGTTAGTTAGTTAGTTAGTTAGTTAGTTAGTTAGTTAGTTAGTTAGTTAGTTAGTCGTCGGATCATCATCACTGCAAACTGGACACATCCATAGTTGCTCCGATCTCTCCTTGAGTGTATCACACTTCTGCTGACAGTACCGGTCCTATGCTGGTTGACCATCATTCTTCTGCGCCCTCCAAAATGTTCACCTCTAGCAACACCACATTTCAAACCCTGATCTTTAATCCTAGCCATTGAAAAGGAATCATCATCCACATTAGTCTCACTCTCGCGTGTTATATCTTTTAGGAGTTCAAAACATCAACAAAAGAAAGGTCCGCTGTCTTCTATCT
This sequence comes from Meghimatium bilineatum, assembly GCA_034231615.1. Taxonomy (NCBI): domain Eukaryota; kingdom Metazoa; phylum Mollusca; class Gastropoda; order Stylommatophora; family Philomycidae; genus Meghimatium; species Meghimatium bilineatum. Next base: position 20,968,830 of record CM067305.1, on the reverse strand, counting down.
AAGCATGTTGTAGGAAACGACAAAGGAAAGTTGGGAGATGTGCTGACAATCTATCACCTGTGAATGTTGGGTGATATGCTGACAATCTATCACCTGTGAATGTTGGGTGATATGCAGACAATCTATCACCTGTTAATGCTGAGTGATATGCAGACTATCACCTGTGAATGTTGGGTGATATGCAGACAATCTATCACCTGTGAATGTTGGGTGATATGCAGACAATCTATCACCTGTGAATGCTGGGTGATATGCAGACTATCTATCACCTGTTAATGTTGGGTGATATGCAGACAATCTATCACCTGAACATATTTTTTTCACTGCATGTCTTGCTTCGATTTCTTACTAATGTCTTTTGTCAAATGGTCCCGATGGATGGAGGTAAAATGGTCCCGATGGATGGAGGTCAAATGGTCCCGATGGATGGAGGTCAAATGGTCCCGATGAATGGAGGTCTTGAAGTTAAATGTGCCCGGTAGACAGGCGTAAATATTGCGTCCAAGCTGTAAATCATGACACAATATAATCCCTTATTTTGACTATGTCCTGATAGCCGACCAGTACAGTAGGAGTATTAGAATTCACACAGAAGAACACAAGGAAAATATCTTTTCCAGAGACATCTACATGACCTGACATTGAAAGATATTCCAGGCAACAATGACAAGAAGAAAAAGACGATGGTGATGATGATGTGGATGATAATGATGAAATAATCCCATTCATCGTGAACATGTAGTATTGAACATCCCATAGACTTTCTGACAAAATCACATTTTCTTCTCAGTTGTGTAACTGAAGCGACACATGTAATCATGTCATGTATGAAAGATACGCGTGGGTAAAAAAATTAATTATGGGGGAGGGTTATGGGTGCATACTTAGTCACAGATGAAAGGCATTCGAGTGCGCCAGTATCCAATGTTTACCAGGTCCGGCGCCACAGAGACAGTACCCAAGGGTTACCAAGTCCGACGCCACACAGACAATATCCAAAGGTTACCAAGTCAGGCGCCCCAGAGACAGTATCCAAGGTTTACAATGTCCCGCGTCACAGAGACAGTATCAAAGGGTTACCAAATCCGGCGCCACAGAAACAGTATTCAAGGGTTACAAGGTCCGGCGCCACAGAACATCATTCAAGGGTTACAAGGACCGGCGCCACAGTTATAGTATTCAAGGGTTACAAGGTGTGGCGCCACTGAAACAATATCCAAGGGTTACCATGTCTGGCGTCACAGAAATAGTATCCAAGGGTTACCAAGTCCGGCGCCACAGAGACAGTATCCAAGGTTTAACAAGTCCACAGAGACAGCTCATTATTCTTCTAGCAGATTTACTCACCAAACGGCTGTGATGGTACATATATCATTCCCCGTTACCTAGAAGTCTGCCACAATAGGACAAAGGTGCACATGCAGCTGTTCAATTCTCTTCATCATGCAAGGGAATTATTAGATTTTTATTTTACTATAATTCTACGTCTCAGAACAGGACACAACCGACTCCGCAGTCACATGTATACAAAGTTCATGATTTGCAACACGACCATGTGTACATATCGACAGAGTGCCAAACATATACGTCAAGAGTGTTCTGAGCATGAAATGCATGGAAAGACATATTGGCCAGAGGAAACAACACTGGAATCAAAGCTCTATGGGCCACTGTATGAGCTACAAAAGACAGTGAGTTTTATTAAGGAGACAGAATTACATGTTTCAAGTGAACGAAAGAAGAACAAGAAATTTGATAGAAGAAAAAAGTACAAAATTTAGACAAAATGTGACAATAAATTTTTCACAGTAGACAGGTTGTCAGTCCATCTCCTACCCTTCCTTAGTCGCTTCATACAACATGTTTAGAAAGAAGACCGTGGACCTATTCTTTGAACCCTGACCTATACGTCCCAGCCTCTGTTGCCACACAAGCGATGAAAAGAAGAAAGGAGAAATATACCGAACCATATTACTTAATTTCCGTACGTGATAATTCTATAATTACTTAATTACTATTATTAAAACAATATATTGCAGCTTAGATGTACTTTTATAGAAGAATACTGAGAACACCATAGACAGATAAAACGCGTAATAGAATAATTTTGAAAGACGTTAACAAAAGAGTACTCGAATAATAAGAAAATTGTCTCCTTTTTTGGAGACATCAGAAGGGGAAATGTAAAATACATCGTCACAACAAGCATTTTCAAAAGGAAGATTAGTAAGGGAAGAGCGCTTGTGAAAATGATGATTAGTTTGACATTGTGGAGTAGGAAACGATTGAATTCTTTCTCCAAAATAGTGATGCGTGCAGATCAAAACACCGTAATTTATCTTGGCTGGTTCTTTTTTCAGAATTTTTCGTAGGATGGCAACACAAAATATACGCAATATATACGTGCATGCGGTTGTGTCTGTGGGTCTCACCAATGGATCACTAGACAAACCAACCATGCAACAGAAAACCTTAGTAGATGACATGCCTTTATATTGAGGTTGTCTTCTTATAGAAGCTTCATGGCACGTCATCTATACAATCCCGTAGTCGTAACCTTCGATAACAGTTACCATGCTGTTCCGACAGGCCGACGTTGTGCTTGAACTAGTTACGGGAACGGCGTGGGTGTGCGGAACAACAAAGAAACCTGTCGATGGGCCGGAGTTGTGCCCTGATGTCGACGTCTGTTTCGGCGACACTAGACTCTAAACACCATTGAGACGAACGGCTGCTGGAACAAATGGCGGAGCACTAATGGGAATGCTCCACGTGCAATCAAGAATCAAAAACAAATTATACGCAAATGACCAATGGCCTGTTGTGTCATCCTAGATAAGTCAATGATCTGTTGCGTCAGCTGAGATAAGTCAATGATCTGTTGCGTCAGTCATGATAAGTAATTGACCTGTTGCGTCAGCCGAGATAAGTCAATGACCTGTTGCGTCAGCCGAGATAAGTCAATGACCTGTTGCGTCAGCCGAGATGAGTGAGATTTTTTTTTAGTTGCTAGCAGGAACATTCTGGAGAAATGTTTGGATCATCGATTTCATAAATACATGTGACCGGTAGTGGTCAGAGACAGAAAGAATGGTGGAGAGAACGTATCAGGTGTGGGGAAAATACGGACCACTGGCCATATCGGACCCTCAAACTCATCTTTTCTGACTTGCCAGACTGATCTAAAAGTATTATATGCTCATGTCCCTTAGCTATGAAAGTAATTTTTGAAACCTCAAAGAACTAAAAACAACAGGTTTTGGCTATTTACCAGAAGAGAGAAACCAAATCCGCTCCTTCGAACCCAAACGAAGATTGCCCACATCTGACAGATGTAGCTAACACGGTATGAAATATACGAAAAACACAACACATTACGTTCTAGTTTTAATTATTTTGTTGACTGAATGTTTTAATAACGGGCTCATTAACAGCTGTCTTCATGTCTTGCATTCTATTTCTTTAAAATTTAGACATGCCATTTCAACCATTGATATTTTAACGGTGTAAAAAAATATACATTTTTAACGTTATCCTGACAAGGTCTTGTAAAAAAAAACCCATGCTTTATCATATTTATTATAAGTATCTATTTTACGCTTGTTATGTACAGTATGTTTTTTTTTTGTTTCCCAGGAAGAGGTGTTTACATCACATAAGTAACTATTTCTTTCTTATGAACTGAAATTTTAGTTACGAAAAGCTTCCATATTCACTAATGGTAGTTGAATCAACTAATTAGACTCGTTATTTCACAGTTTCTGAGCATCTTCCCTCACTTTCACTAGAAGCTTTATGGATTGGTATCTTTCAAGACGCAAGATCTCTACTAGGGAAGGGGGGGGGGGTCATTTACTGATACATATGTACACGAAGGGGAAGAAGTACTGTTTTTGTCCGATAGGTTACTGTTTTTGATCAATATGCTAGTAACGGATTGGACATTACAGTAACGGGGAAAAAATATATGCAGAGTATACAAGTAATGTAAAATAACGTAGTTGTAAAAACGTAATGGACATCGGGCACGTCCTACGCGCAGACATCAACAGAATACACCACCAATCTATTGAATGGATACCTACAGGTAAAGTAACCAGGGGTAGACCACAAGAAACACTCAGAAGAACAATACTTAGAGAAGGTAAAAACAATCAATATCCATACTATTCAAGAACTGCACAGAATAGCTTTGAACAGACAGAATTGGAGAGATCTGACCTCTGCCCTATGCGCTAATTTCAGGGCTAAAGAAAAATGATGATGATGATACAAGTAATCATCATCGGGTGGCATATCCTGTACAGGATGTCCTGGATATAGACTTTCAAAACTCCTACCGATTCTAAATTAGTAGTTCCGATTACATGGGTGTATGGGTCAAAGGACATGAGCCCATGGACCGCTGGATCAGCAACCATTACATGGGTGTCATCTTTCAATGTTTGATATATTATGTACATTTTCTTGGCGGTCTACCTGTTGTTTTTGGTTGTTTTCTCTTCATCCTCTGCATTGTCATTTTGTTTCTGTTCTGTCATTTTGTTTTATATGGTCAAAATATGATATATGATATATTTCTCGAGTGAACATTTTTGTATTCAACCTTGTTTCTTTTACTTTGAGTTTTTTTTCAAGATGTTCGGGTATATGTCTCTCATACTTCTTTTTTCTGAATTCGTTATCAAACTCCTGCATATTAACAACATTTAGTCCAGCTAACGGAATGCGCAGTGTCATGGTTTTATCTGCACCTTTAGACCTTACACATCGGACTTCAGTGTAGCTTAGTAGTCATATGGAATCAGACAGCACATCCCACTCCAAAACCTTCTAGGTAACCAGTGTTGCTATTCTTTGCTTTTATGTCCGGCCCCGGCAACACAAGAGTATTTATCTCAATAAATGTGTAACAATTATATCGATTTAGTTTTAGGCATTCATTAATATTTATAATTTAACAATTATATAGATTAGGTTTTAGGCATTCATTAATATTAATAATTTAACAATTATATCGATTTAGTTTTAGACATTCATTAATATTTATAATTTAACAATTATATAGATTAGGTTTTAGGCATTCATTAATATTAATAATTTAACAATTATATCGATTTAGTTTTAGGCATTCATTAATATTTATAATTTAACAATTATATAGATTAGGTTTTAGGCATTCATTAATATTTATAATTTAACAATTATATAGATTAGGTTTTAGGCATTCATTAATATCAATAGTTTAACAATTATATAGATTAGGTTTTAGGCATTCATTAATATCAATAGTTTAACAAATACATAGAATTAAAGTTTCTGGCAATAATTTATATTACGGACCTAAACTCGCAGAAAGTAGTTACAGAAGTGTAGTATAATCTACATCTCACATTTTATAAATGTCATTTGTAGACTACACAAATGACACTTTAGCCTCTCTCAGAGCCCACATGCATAGACTAACCCTGTTAAATTCTCCAGATTGTATATGTAGAACATGTAACAGGACATCGGATTATGTCTTTCACACCTGTCCATTCCAGCAAGAGGATGGATACCGAGATTTTGAGCTAGGAGCAACACTGTAAAATAAAATCAGAATCGTGTCTCCAATGAACGAACACTTTTATTAATAGCATGAATAAATTTAATTCTGAATAAAGAGACCATGGAACCCCAGAAGAAGTAGAATAGTCATGAGTTACAGTGATACAACAAGAGCAAACTTCGTCCACAGTGCTACGAAACGCATCGCATAAGGAAAGAGGCTTTACTCTTTTACGCACCGTATATGAACACGAAAAAGACAGCCCCCATAACTACATATGAACTCACAGAATTCCTATACACAATTAGTATAAAAATACCATTTGTCAATTGTTTTGTAGTCATGCTGAGTGATGGATGCTTGAGTATTGGTGACAGCTGGGAGATCACAGCTTCGACTTTCTTACATCATATGTCGATCTCTCTATCGAGTTTGCCATCTTCTGTAAAGACACTTTCTAAATATTTTAACTCTGTGAAATAATGTAGTTTTGTATCAGTGACAGATATATTTAACTGGGCTGGTGTTCTGCTTAATTTTAAAAGTCTCTGTTTTAGATGTGTTTAGTTTCATGTTGTGTTGTTCGCAGGTTGTGTGGATCAAGTGTGTGTGGTAGTTTCATATTGTGTTGTTCGCAGGTTGTGTGGATCAAGTGTGTGTGGTAGTTTCATGTTGTGTTGTTCGCTGGTTGTGTGGATCAAGTGTGTGTGCAAGTTTAAATCATCTTCAGATTCGTATTTTAAACTGTAATCATCTGCAAGTAACAGTTCATTTCATCATGCTTTTTAAGCCTACCGAGTTGAAATGGAGTTATTGGAGGTAAATACAATGAAGTACATTATCAAAAGTTTCTTGTACTTTAAATGGAACCACAAGTACCCACCCACTTGGATGTACAAGAACCAACCCACGCAGAACAATCGACAACTCTATCGATAAACTTAGAAGATAGAAAAATAATTAGTTTTAGATTGAGAAAAGCCACATCAGAAACAAACAACTTATATATTGGTGTTGATGACGTGTGTGTACCCCGTAGAACAAACAGCAGAAAACAAATAATATATTATACAGAAATGTCCACTCTCATCATCATCATCAAGTGCCGTCTCCGCAACGAAGGTTGGCTGCAACGTATCTCCAGCATCTCCTGTCTCTTGTCTTGGTGGTGCACTCTGCTAGACTGTAACATTTCCATCGTGTGATGTTACTCTCCCACGTGTATCTCTGCCTACCTCTTGCTCGCTTCCCTTTGACTTTACCCTCAAGTAAGGTCTTCAATAGGGTGTCATGTCTTTTAATGTGTCCAAAGTATTTTATTTGCCTGATCTTTCTTTCTCTTAGTAGATCTTTCTTCATATTAAGTGTCTTTAGCACCTCTTTATTTGTTTTCTTCTCTTTCCATGATGTTCACCCTATTCTTCTATATACCCACATCTCAAAGGAATCAATTTTGTCTTCTAATTGTTAAATTAGTGTCCCTGTTTCTGAGCCATACATTAATATGGAATAGATGTAGCATTTTATAATTCTCATTTTTCTCAAACCACATCACAAATTCCTAAAAGAAAACTGGCCATCTGAAACGGCTATGATGGGCACGGTCTACGATCGTTCCTCCGGACTGGCAACAATACAGATCATTGAACATATCAATGTAAGTCCCCGACAGGAGAAAGAAGAAGAAGAAGATTGATCTATCCATGCGTCCATAAATATATCTATATACATCTTCATTACTGTCTGCGCCTTCCTTCCTACCTGTCACTGGTCGCCAAGCCAAGCATATAGATCAGATGTTCCTGATCTCCTTTTAACCCATCTCATCATGTAATCCTCAAACACTCTTTACTTGTGTTTTCAGCGATGCTCTAGACAATACAGACCTTTTAGATGAATTAATTAAGACCCCGTTTGTTAGGTTTTTTATTATAGTTGGACTTTTAATTGGTCGCTATTTACATACTTGGAGTCGTATACAAAAAATAGACAACATCAACCAATAAATTTCACGCAAATCGGAGACTAATTTATGTTTACGTTATAGCGAACAGGTCTCCTATACCATACACGACCACGGTTCTCAGCTACTTTCTATATTCCTCCAGAACTTTTATCCGCGTTTACTTAATAACCGACTCATGTTACTCTCCGTTCAACTGAAGTGCATTTAGACGCTAGATGGGTGTGCTATTTTTGATGACAAGGTTATGGTGCTATGATGATCGCTAACACGAGGAAATATCGAGTCCTAAATCGGTTTTTATGTCTGAAATCGAATTCTTAATTGTTGTTGCTATTTTTTTTTTTAGGAAAATCGTTTGCTGTCTTTTGTTATGGTGTGCGCTGTCTACTCTTGTAATCCAGTGTAGCGACGTACCAGTTGCTCTAGGGCAGGAGTGAGGAGTGCGTAATAGTGCACGGGGCTCTATTCCAAATCGATTGTAGTCAGGACGCAGAGGATGGATGTTCAGACTTTCATTTGTAGATGTCTTCTTGTTCTTATTCGTGTAGATCCGTGTTTCTCAACCTTTTTTTTTTTCAATGCCCCCCTGGGCCATAAATTATGTGCTGCCCTCCACGCCCATTAACTTCAATCGTATCACAAGGGCAGGTAAAACGTTTAACAAGTTCGAATATCAGGAATTTCGAATCCGTATTTATTCAGAATTGTGATACGGGATGATGATAGTAAAGTAACAGAGTAGTTAATGCACACCTTAATTGATTATTATCATGTTCACATTATAAACACGTTATGTTGTACTCATTATTGCTCAAGAAATACTCAGTGTGATGTCTGAACTTGATGAAGTGAAATCAGTTTATCAATGTCTTGTTGAAAATCATTAAGAAGCAATCTTAATTCACTACGTTGAGCAACATGCAGCTGATTTCTTTGTGAAAGTAGAGTCTGATGACTCGTACTAAAGCCACGATCAAACAAATGTGATGTAGGAAATACAATAAGCAAATATTTTACAATTCTCAAAAGTTTTGGAAAGTGATCGAAAATGTCCTTCTGTAATCAAATATCTTGGTACGAATTCTTAAATTTCAGCTTAATTCATATCTCATTCCCATTAAACGTAAATATGAGGATGTGCTCGGCTTTTTCCAAGGCAACAGTATGAGCGACACTTGTGTCGCTGAATGAAGTGAATATGATGTTAATATTTTTAGAATTTAAAAAAAACGTTATTTGGTGTATAAATACAGAACTCTTGATGTAAACTTTTAACTATTGATAACTACCACCTTTACTAATTTTCCCTATCATAAAAACTGTTAGTAATTTTTAGACCAATCCCCCACCCCATTTTTGACGTAATATCTGAACAACCGCAATGATCAAGAGGTCATGAGTTCGAAACCGGTTCGTGTCGACTTGTTTACAATGTGGATTATTTTCCGTATATCACTGTGAATTATCACTTGAAGCTACGGAGTTACATGCTATGAGTGGTACTCTCTGAATGCGGGGTGCCGCTTTGTTGATAGTGACGGAGTACATATGGGAAACCGAGTACAGTGATGTCAATCTTCTGCGACTTTTGAACCCTTTCAACTCTTTTGAGGCCCTATTAACAAATTAAACCATCTTAAATTGGCCGCAGGTTTCATTTTTAAGAACCACGAAATATAATTTTTATTTTTAAAAAAACCTCACACAAAATTGAGAGATTATTTTTGCTTTGATACGTTTGTATCTGATTCCCTCTGTTGTTGTCATGTCCTTTAATCATTAAGCTGGTTTATTAATCTCGGAAACATCATATATTTGTTTCGGTAATTGAAGTTCTACTTTTTAAATTACTTTTGCACAAGAAAATATTGCATGTACGAGATGGCTTATTAAAGTATAATTTATATGTTCTTTGTTTTCTTGTTCGAATTTTTTTGTTTGTATTTTTAATATATATTTTGCGCAACATTTCATATTTTTGGCTCAGAAAATATTACTTCTGCTCTGTAAAAACAGCGCAATAGATGTTATACATACATTGACCAGGTTTTTCACTCTGACAGTAGTACAGTTTTTAGTGGCTAGTGTTATTGTTTGTATCTTCTATTATTCTATTTTCAATACTAACCTTCAGAATCTTCTCGTGCTCACAATTAGAAGACATACCAGAATATACAAATCTGCATCATAAATAATGGTAACATGTCAATTATAATTAAGCAAGTCTAGAGATACGATAAGAACACCAATAGGAAATTCTGCAATAAATATGATGCAGAAATTCAGGCAATTAGGGTAGCAACTGAAAAACCGTTGAACTCCAATCCTGGCCCACAGCTCGTGGTATTCCTAACAGATGCAAGGTCAGTGCTTCAAGCTCTCCAGTCTGGGAAACTAACAGACTTGCAAAAACTACTTAATGAACTGTCTTACCAGTATATGGCAACCATGCAGTGGATACCCACTCAATGCGGTATACCAGGATATAAAAAAGCAGACCAACTGGCTAAGAAATGTGCTGCAGAAGACCAACCAGATGTACTAATCACCTACCATCAGAAAAAAACAAATGATCAAGTCAATAATAAATCCACAAATACCAACAAAAGATGACTATCCCTTTATTAATAGATCAGAACAAGTTGTAATTCTACGTCTCAGAACAGGACACAACCGACTCCGCAGTCACATGTACACAAAGTTCAAGATTGGCAACACGGTCATGTGCACATGTGAGCAGGCAGCGCAATGTACCAAGCCTATACTCAATATTGTTCTGAGCATGAAATGCTGATGTAGACATATTGGCCAGAGGAAACAATACTAGAATCAAAGCTCTATGGGCGACTGTTTGAACTTCAAAGAACAGTGAATTTTATTAAGGAGACAATTACAGATATAGACATGTTTCAAATGAGCGAAAGAAGAAGAAGATAATTAAGCACAGTAATGTTAACTTATCTCCACTTGATTACAAATATATGTTAAGCACACAAGAACATACCATCATATTTAGATTCAGAACTACACTCAATAAACTAAACAGCTATATATATACACAAAACTCCCAACTTATATCTGGACAAAGTATGCATGTATTCAATTGCATGTATTCAAGTCAACTAGTGTGTATGGATTGATCCATCAATATTCAATTAAGGTACACACAACAGATGCGCATATGTATATACTATATTGTGCAAAATAAATGAAAAACACTGTACAATATATACAAGAAACAATACAGCCGTTTAGGAATTCACTAGCGAACAAAAGAAGACATAGAAGAAAGCAACTTAATACCCAGAACTTTGTAAGTTGAGCACAGGATACCGAGTTTGTGCATTGAGGGATACGCGCTTGCATCCCAAGTATATATCATCTTGGTGTATCCATCTCCGAATATGTAAAATCCTAAATATTTATCGTTATGCTGTGTCATCTCCGAACATATAACATCCCAAAACATATAATCATCATTTTGTACCATCTCGGAATGTGTAACATCCCAAAACATATAATCATCATTTTGTACCATCTCGGAATGTGTAACATCCAAAACATATAATCATCATTTTGTAGCATCTTGGAATGTGTAACATTCCATTTATATATCATTAACGAGTATCATCTCCGAAGATGTAGCGTGTTTACTTCGATGGAAAGATGCGACCACACTTTCCTTTATTTTGTTTTTGGTTATAGCCTGATATAACCAAATAGAACTATCGTCCACGGTTGAATGTAGCGTTCCTCGCCATAAGAAATACGATTGTTATTTTCAAGCTTCATCTCTGAAAATTCATAACTTATTTGCTTTGTCAGTGAGAATTCCCCCAGCCCCTAATCCCAGGATGGTCTTGCCAATAGGGTTTATAACTGAATAAAATAAAAAGTGAGGCTTGTGTATTCCTACTGGCATGGAATGGCTGAGAACCGTGTCCACACTGCCACTCTGTAACCAACCTGGTTCTGTGCAAACTGCCTAGCCTCTTCCAATGTCATGTTCAGAAGGCCCTCAATATCCTATATCAATCCTGGTCTTAGTTTTCTACTTTTTATCTTTCCTGAAACATTTCTTTCCATGATTAAACATGGAAATACATCACAAGAACACACGAACAACAACAAAATAATGTCGGAAGAAAATAAATGATAAATGTTTATACAAACAGAGAAACATCAGCAGCGAAGTAAGACGAACGGGTAAAGAAAAAGTAAGTCACTGTCGTCATGTTTTTTCAAGAGTCGTTTAAGACCTTCATTAAACTCAATATATTGTGCAGGAAGTGTAAACATGCCAGTGTTTATAACGAGATCAAGGCACTCATCTCTGAACAACAATCCTTCAAGTCCACCATTTCAGTCAATAGAGAGTTAGTTTGTTCCTTTCGTGCCGCAAGCGACACATAGGGCAGAGGTTTTGGTTCTCCATATAATGAGGTTCGCTGCCTGCAGCTTTAGTTCCTAGTCAATAGAGAGTACATGGTGCTTAATCACGCATGTGAGTGTTGACACCGAGGTCAAGGCACACATCTCCGAACATGTTAGTAACACAGATGTTGTGATTTACACTGATGTGTCGACTTTCTGCCACCAACGGTGTGCACGGGCCTTTACATTCAAATGAAGTGGAAGAATAGTTCACGAGACCATAGTCGTCTTCTCCGTAACAACAAGTAGTCTAATGATGGAGGTTTTTGCCGTAACAACAGGTAGTCTAATGATGGAGGTGTTTGCCGTAGCAACAGGTAGTCTAATGGTGGAGATGTTTGCCGTAACAACAGGTAGTCTAATGATAGGGGTGTTTGCCGTAACAACAGGTAGTCTAATGATGGAGGTGTTTGCCGTAACAACAGGTAGTCTAATGGTTGAGGTGTTTGCCGTAACAACAGGTAGTCTAATGATGGAGGTGTTTGCCGTAGCAACAGGTAGTCTAATGATGGAGGTGTTTGCCGTAACAGTAGGTAGTCTAGTGATGGAGGTGTTTGCCGTAACAACAGGTAGTCTAGTGATGGAGGTTTTTGCCGTAACAACAGGTAGTCTAGTGATAGAGATGTTTGCCGTAACAACAGGTAGTCTAGTGATGGAGGTGTTTGCCGTAACAACAGGTAGTCTAGTGATGGAGGTGTTTGCCGTAACAACAGGTAGTCTAGTGATGGAGGTGTTTGCCGTAACAATGACCATAAACTGGCTGGAGTCGCTAGACTATTCTAATACATGCATATACATATTATTGACTCAATGAGTATAATCCAGAAAGTCAAAATAGGTGAAGTGCGTAGATGATGAGTGGAGTCCTTGAAAAATACTAAGAAGTTGGTCTCTCTGCATAAAATCATTGTCATCTTTGTTCATGTATACGCATGTGTAGAGGGAAAAGAACGAGCCGACAAGTTGGCTGGCTCAGCTTCTATAACTGGCGATAAACCTATGGAAATAGCAGACATTCAGAATATTTATGACACTCTACAGAATCGGAGGATTGTGAAGTCAATTAGCCTCGCTCAGTATCCAGAAAGTTTGAATCGTAAGGACGTCAGTGTAGCACTAGAGAACAAGTATATATTTAAACGCAATGTCTTTTTTTGTATTTCCTTTTTTTAAACAATGTCTATGTCGTTTTAAAAAAAATTCAATACCAATCCCTAGACATAGACACTTCAGCATCCTTTACTTTACCAGAAGACCTGGTACTCATTTCCTTGAACTGATGTGAGATAGCTATGTTTTAACAACAATGAAATGCACGTGACGCCAAAACAGTGATTTCAGAATGAATTAGATAACTATCAAGAAATGCATTTCGTGCAAAAGTGTTCACCAGTTGAGCTGAGCGATATTTGGATTTCGTGAACTATCTTGTTACAGGAAAGATATACATGGAATGTCATATTGATAAATAGAGATATACTTGGATATCGTAGAATGTCTTATTACAGGAAAGATATACATGGAATGTCAAACAAATAAGTTAAGAGCCATCTCGAGTTAGGAATGTGAATCCAAACTTGTGTCATGTGACGTATTCCTTCCAGAACGTTGTCTTCCCAATGAACTCTCTGAACCTCTCTCTGTCTTGTGCGATGTGGCTTGCATTTTCTAGCGATGTATTCATGTTATCTTTAATGTCGTCAGTCCATCGTCTTCTTGGTCTGCCCCTTCTCCTAATCCAAACTACACATCTTAAATCGGTTTTGTTGTACTGAATTTCAGAATATGTCGGATTTAGTGTAGAAACTCCTCTATCATGACCTTAAACGGCAACAACGTGTTTAGCGAATAGATAGATAAATAGGAAGAGTGTAGAAAGTTATGAGATTTAATTTATTCTAACATTGACTTAAATCACAAAGAGAAATCTTCCTAGTTATACTAGAATTGAAAATTGATGTATTAAAAATAGATGACTAAGTCAATGCAAAACATATGCGATCGCCTCATTATTTATAAAACATCTAATTCCAGTATACGTTCATACAGTAGATACTTCTCAAAATGACTACCTGATCAATGAAATATCATTATTCTACTTACACGGATCTCGTGGAGTACAGCATTCTTCCCCATAATTCACTTCGATTTTGTCTCAATATTATCTTATCTTTTGTTTCCATGATTGCCAATTACTCTTGTCACTTTTCATATGTAGTTGCAAACTTTATGTTGGTGGATTTCTAAGTCAAAATTGTGTACTTTTATTTAGTGCTGATATACATTATGAAACTATCAGAGGATATCCGACAAGGTCGAGAGTGCTGCAGTAACAAAACTATGACGCGGTAACTACTATGATGATGAGTTATTGTTGCAAGTAACAAATATAGCTCACAAATAATAAATCTAATAAAAATAAGAAATAATTTGGGGAAAAAAAATAAACAAAGGAACAAAAACGTTTTCCTCGTTGGGTCCAATAGAAACGATTGTCAAGAGAAAGAATAAACCAGAAATAAACAAAGAGATAGTCTTGCATGCCCATCTTCTTGTGTTAGAAAAGAAAAAAAAGACGCAGTAATGTTTAGTTACATACAATAGCGGTTAGTACTCACTTAGTTCAAACCAATATAGAGCGTAACAATCGAAGGTTGGAGGAGGGTTCTATGTTTAATTATCTGGGAGCCCAGATTAGTGGCCATGGAGAATCAAACAGCTGCGGTTAAGAAACGACTGGCAATGGCCATGGTCGCCATGACAAGATTAACCCCACTTTGGAAAAGTAGGATCACAGCCAGGTTTAAGATCAACTTAAATAGATCTTTGATTTTGTCAATATTTCTATATGGTTGTGAGACCTGGACTTTAACCTCAGATTTAGACAGAAGAATCCAGGCGTTTGAAAACACATGTTATAGAAGTGTGTTGGGTATCTGTTAGCGAGAGCGTAAGATCAACGTTTTTCTGCATGATAAAATTAACTCATTAGCTGAGCAGCAAGAACAACTGTTGACAAGTGTGAAACTTCATAAACTCCGATTGTACGGGCAAGTGAGGAGACAATCCTCGATGACAAAAGATGTTCTTGGAGGTACAGTAGGGGTTAAGAAGACTAGGTGGTAAGAAGAAGACATGACTGGATAATTTTAAAGAATGGACACTGTGTGAAGTTTCTAAACTCATCAAGATGGTAGAGGATACAGATTGTTGAGATCTTTCTGCACCGAATGTCTCATTGTAACACCCCGACGACTATGACGGAGTACGGGTTTATTATAACTATTAATAAATTCCTTAATCAACAATATAAGAAAAAGGCAATCTTCTTTTTTTGGCCACTTCATGAGACAGGCAGGTTTAGTGAACATAGCCAAAACAGGCAAAATTGATGGCAACAGGGACAGAGGGCGACAACGTGAGAAAATATTAGACAGTTTGACAACCTGACACGGCAAGGAAACAACAACGACTTTGATATAATACTTTGGACAAAGAGCTGTGGAGAGCCATGGCCGCCTACGCCAACCTGATGATGATGATAATTATTGTTATATATTATTATTATTATTTTATAAATACATACATGTATGAAAGGTGCCACATAGATATGTACTAGCATGTAAATACATTCAAACAAGCATGGGTTCACATACGTATGCGTATATATACTCAAACATTTACCCGCATATAGAGATTCTCATTACATCGATGCATTAATATAAACAATCGCCTAACTAAAGATACATACCTGCGTTCAACATCATCATTAGAGTGCCGTCTCCGCAACGAAGGTTGGCTGCAACGTGTCTCCAACATCTCCTGTCTCTTGTCTTGGTGGTACACTCTTCTAGAATGTAACATGTCCATCTTATTATTTTACTCTCCCAAATGTATCACTGTCTACCTCTTGCTCGCTTCCCTTTGACTTTACCCTCAAGTAACGTCTTCAATAAAGTGGCATTCCTTTTAATGTGTCCAAAGTATTTTATTTGCCTGATCTTTATTTCTCTTAGTAGTTCCTTCTTCATATTAAGTGGCGCTAGAACCTCTTGTTTGTTCTCTTTTAATGATTTCTCCATCTTCTTCTATATATCCACATCTGAAAGGCATCAATTCTGTATTCTAATTGTTTGTTTATTGTCTATGTTTCTGAGTCATACATTAATATGGAATAGATGTAGCATTTTATAATTCTCATTTTTAACTTTTTTGTAATTTGTTTAGATTTTAATATTTTCCTTATATCATAGAAAGTACTTTTAACCATTCCTATTCTCTTTTAACTTCTGTTTCACATCTGCCATAATTAGTGAATATGCGTCCAAGATATTTATAATATTCTACTTTTTGTAGTTTCTCTCCATGTATATTTATGTTTAGCACCTATTCTTCTGTGAGTTTGCTGACTATCAGAAGCGGCTTTGGCCCAAAAAGAAGTCACCAACTGAACGCAATAAAAAGAAAAAGAGAATAGAGAGCTGTGGCCAAATATGATCGCCTACGCCAGTCGGCATGGTACTCGTTTGATTAAATATATGGACATCTCCTAACATGCTAAATACACTTCTTCGAACCATCCGACCTCATGAACTTTGGCTCAGAAATACCAATACCAATTCTATGGTGAGTGTAGCGAAGAGGCTTATGTGTATCAATTGCCAACTTAAAAAATATGGATTCCTTCAGATTTCTAAATGACTGTCACGTGTGTATACAGGATTTTATCCTTAGAATAAACAATAAGATACACCTCAAGAAAACGGATGTTCACGGGGAACCATAGAAACAAATAGTAGAGTTCCATAAGACGATGAAAGGAAATATTAAGTACCCAATTAATACAATCCACAATAAAAACAGAACCGGCAACAATCTTAGTTGTGAAAGCTATTGACGTATCCCTCTTGTGAGGCTTTGAGGGCGTGCAAGAAGACAATATTAATCCCGGTAGAATGTTATTTGCAAGCTGGGTTTATTTATTCTTACTACAGAATAGTATCGTCAATCTATAATAAATATGATAATCGAGTACATGTTTGTGGAATGATTGGTAGCTTAGCCTGTTCTTGTACGTGACAGGTAAGAAGTGATTTAGATCCAGCAATTATATAACTTGTACTATACACAAATTGACTGATCGGCAGAGTGCAATAGAACTATGCAACATATCGTAAGTAAGTATTGGGCAAAATATATAGAAAAGGGTTAAATAAATGTTTTACGTTGAAAAGTACGTAGGATCGACGTTTCGACCAAAATATTTTATCAAGAAACCTGACGTATGAGTTAAGGGAGGTAAAGATAGCATGGAAGCGAACTCGAAAACCCCACCTAATAGTTGCTGGGGGCTAGGTACCTGAAGAGTTATCCTCACCCCCGACGGCAGGTGGCTTTTATGGGACCTATCTTTACCTTTATAGTTTAAGTCTGTTAGTCTCCATCAAGTAAAACTACAACACATTTGTTCTTCTTAAGCATAAAGACCTAACGATTGAAACGTTGAAGATGTCCTCTATACTGGTATTTGCATTGTGTTCGTGTTCATCATCAAGTGATATATTCTTTCCAGAACGTAGGCTTTCCTATGGATCTCTTGAATTCTCAGCCGTCGTGAGCAAGTTGCCCTACATCTTCCAGTGACATGCGCAGGCATTCTTGAATATCTTTTGTCCAACGGCGTCGTGGTCGGCCTTTGCCTCTGTTGCCTTCTATCATCCCCTCCATTAACACTCTCTCCATGCCGTCGTGTCTCTTAATATGTCCGAAAAAAGTAGCTTTTTCTTTAATATAGTGTTCAGAAGCCAGCCTTCCTGGACGTTAATTGTTCGTAACACCTCCTGGTTTGTTTTCTTCGCTGTCCATGGTATTCTCAAAACGTGTTAATACCTTATAATCTGATAGTGATAGTCTGTTAGTCGTGATTAAGTAAAACCTAAAAGCATGTGTTCTATTTAAGTACTATTGTTTAGCGAATGATACGATGTATATGGCTGAAATCATTGCTGTCCAGTTTGACCGCTGTGATGTTACTGTCTGTAATTCATGTTTGTTATAAAGACAAAGTCATACACATCATGATGGTTGCTCTACGAAAAATCTCTCTTGGTTTCCTTCTCTTTATTCGCCATCTTTCAAACAAATTCAATTTATTTACATATGGTTTTGATTTCCAGATGTTTAATATTTGTTCATTTTCAGTGTTTAATGCACTGAATGTAAATGTTAATCTGGTATAAATCTCCTTTTTTGTATCTCCATCCAATGTTATTTCTTTTTTTTTTTTTTTTTTTGCTCAAGTAAAAAAAGTTATCAACTTATTTCCGCTGGACTCCATTTTGTTCAACTCATGTTTCCTTCATACCTCCTACTGCCTATCATTTGCAAGATAAATAAATAAATAAATAAATAAATATATATATATATATGAAATATATGCAGTTTCACAGTTATTTACTGCGCAGAAAAACTATTCTTTGTTATCAAAAAGACACTATATTTGCTAAATGCTTTAACATTTCTTCTGACAAGATATTGTAAACTGGCTAAACTTGAACTTACATGGATATTGCTTTTATTGTGCCGATGCTGAATTGAAGTGGTCTTTCATTACATATTGAACTGCGGAGATCTTACTTCTATTGAAAATTGCGCATTCTAAATCAGATTTCTATGGTGCACACCAAACAAAAGATGTTGATATATTTGTTTTGACTAAACGATATTAATATTATCTGGAAATGTCATTATTTATGGTGCTGATAAGTATGAATATAAGTAGCAGATGACATGTATTATTTAACATATTCTATTATTCCTGTGTTTTCTTGTTTTAAAATTCTTTTGTGAGCGCACGTTTCTAACAGTTGATGGTCCTCTGTAATAACAAGTTCCTAATAGCTAAAGGTAAGTGGTATTCACACGTTTCTAATACTTGACGGCCCTTGGTGTTCACAAATTTCCAATAGTTTATACTAATAATACTACTGTTAGTTTTACATATTTTTCGCAGTCCTGACACAAGCGCCAAAGCTAATATGTGTCTTATGTGCTGTAATGGTACGTCTAAGTTTGTATAAGGATGACTCTATTTTAAAAGAAGAAAATTCCACATCGTGGCCTGATTCTTGACACGGAAATATGGCTCAGTTCAGTCCAGCCAACGGAGCATGAATACTCAGAGTGACCAGGAGCTTCTATAATCGAGCAGGACCAAAGTGTACCATAGAAAGTACTGGTATTGAAAATGGATTTTGGCTAAGTAAAATGTACTTCTTATTGTGAGGTGTGCTACATTCAACCACGGCCGTTATTTCAATGTGGTTATATTAGAGCATTTAAACCATCAAAAACAGTGTAGGTCGAATATCTGGTAAGCAACTCACCACGACCTCCTAAACTGAGATATTGAAAAAAAGGGCACCATAGTAATCATGATGTCGCTCACAAAGCGCACGAAAGTAGCGCACGAAAGAAAAAGTAGAATTTTATTTGTTAAATACATTGACAAAAACAAACATTTTTGTGTGTTATAACATCTTCAATACCCCCTCCCCCCAATCCCCACTTTTACGAACATAACTGCTGTGATATTTTTTACATTATTATTGGGAAGAATAAAGAAGCAGAAGACTTGTTTTCATTGCGTCTACAAATTAATGTCCCGAGCTAGTTAGTTCATTGTCAGGTCATCATCACTGCGTCTATAAATTAATGTCCCGAGCTAGTTAGTTCATTGTCAGGTCATCATCAATGCATCTATAAATAAATGTCCCAAGCTAGTTAGTTCATTGTCAGGTCATCATCATCATTGCGTCTATAAATAAATGTCCCGAGCTAGTTAGTTCATTGTCAGGTCATCATCATCATTGCGTCTATAAATAAATGTCCCGAGCTAGTTAGTTCATTGTCAGGTCATCATCATTTCGTCTATAAATTAATGTCCCGAGTTAGTTAGTTCATTGTCAGGTCATCATCACTGCGTCTATAAATTAATGTCCCGAGCTAGTTAGTTCATTGTCAGGTCATCATCAATGCATCTATAAATAAATGTCCCAAGCTAGTTAGTTCATTGTCAGGTCATCATCATCATTGCGTCTATAAATAAATGTCCCGAGCTAGTTAGTTCATTGTCAGGTCATCACCATCATTGCGTCTATAAATAAATGTCCCGAGCTAGTTAGTTCATTGTCAGGTCATCACCATAATTGCGTCTATAAATAATTGTCCCGAGCTAGTTAGTTCATTGTCAGGTCATCATCATTGCAATACAGACACATCCATGGGAACTCCACATTCCTGAGTATATCCCCAACTTACTTGTGAAATGGCGGTATCAGTTCTCTGTTTGTAGACATTCTATTCTGTTGACAATGATTCTCAATTCTGTCGACATCACATTTCAATCTCAGGCTCTGTGTTCTGGACACGGAATATGAGGAAACTGAATCATCACCCATAACAAGTATATTTTACCGTGCAGGATAAATCAACCAATGTAGGGTAACAACCCTAAACAGGAAGTAGGTGGCTGGGGTAACACTGGGCAAGAATGTCGACTCGGTTCACTGCCTTACTGCTTGATACAGTGGTAGACTTGGTCTACCTGTATTATCATTGATACAGTGGTAGACTTGGTCTACCTGTATTATCATTGATACAGTGGTAGACTTGGTCTACCTTTATTATAATTGATACAGTGGTAGACTTGGTCTACCTGTATTATCATTGATACAGTGGTAAACTTGGTCTACCTGTATTATCATTGATACAGTGGTAAACTTGGTCTACCTGTATTATCATTGCATTGAATAACCATTATAGAAAATAATTTGACTCCTTTTAACTTTGACACTTCCCACCTTCACACCACACAGCCTAGAGTCACTATTAGCGAATACAATCCTGCATTTTTCCAATCATGCTCATCGAGTCGCTAAAAATGCGAGTATTTTTTTTCAGTTTATGTCACCATCCAGTTTAAGATATTGGCCACTTCTTTAAGCTCCATAGTAATGTACCAGACGTTTGATTTATTGGTGTATATTTTATATTTGTCATTGAATAAACATAGTTAGGACTTAGCTCCGTGGTAGAGTGCTAGTAAACCGGCCTGACATTCACGAATATAATTAATGTGTTCCAACAAGTGTTGTTCGTCCATCACAAGTGTTGAGGACCATTTGTTACATCCACTTTTGAAATTAAGTTAGAGCTATGTCCTTGATTATGTCTTGGTAGATGGCAATAAGCCCTGTTCGAGTCGGATATGTCCTTGGAAACATTGGGCATGGAATTACCACTGTAGGTGGTCTTTGATTTATCCGTGACTTTCTATCTACTCTCAGCTTTGTGAGCTGCTGCATTTCTCCTCTTTCCACAGAATGATGCTCCATTTTTGACTGTAGGATACCATGTAGCTCTATTTCGTGTAAGTTCTTCCCTGTTTCTTGGTCGGTTTCAAATTCTTTCATTGAGGTCTCTAACGAGTCATTGTAACGTTCCATTTTGCCACGGTGAGATCATATGTCCTTCTGTATATCACCATATAGAAGTATCTGTGGCAGGCGATGATATGTCATACATATCAACATATAGTATCTGTGGCTGGCGATGATCTGGTATAAGTAGCAGTTGACTTCCCAACGAATCTTTGTATGCTTCAGAATCGGATACCAATAGAAGTCAATGCTAGGGGTACCAAATCTGTCAAAGACAGTTGTATCTGGAAGCTTATCTTGCCATCTGACGTTCATAACTTTTCTGAGACAAGTTGTGTGAAAGTGATTGAGTTTTTTCCCCCATACGTCTATACACAGTCCACGTTTCACTAGCGTATACTAGCACTTGAAGTACCACTGCTCGTAAATTTTCAACTTAGTCTGTAGATTAATGCCATTTCTACGCTACACATTTACATACAATCTGCCGAAATTGCTGCTTGCCTTGGCGATCCTTGTATACACTTCAACGTCAACGTTGACATTGTGTGATAATATATTACGTAGGTAAGTGAATTTATTCACAACTTTCAGTGCTACACCATTTACCTTTATGAAGGACTCGAGATAGTTTTTGCCAGGTGCTGGTTGTAAGGTTGTAACATGATCTTCTGTTTTCTTTGTGGCAATAGTAAGCTCAAAGTTAATGCATCCTTTGCAGAATCTGTCTATATTAATCTGTAGATCAGCATCAGAGGTGGCATTTAGGGCAAAGTCATTAGCAAATAGGAGATCCCTGATTGTGTGTGATTTGACTGTGGATTCTGCTCGGTACGTCGAAGTTTGAACGATTTTCCATCAATGCGATATATGTTGTCTATTCTGACATGCAGATCTCTGAAAGTATCATCCAACATAGCAGATAACACAATGATACACATTGTAGGTACTAATACACATCCCTGTTTAACTTACATTTGAGTTATGACACATTATAGATAACTTTCTATCATAATAACTCTAACTTACATTCCATCATGCAATTGCGGCACCATCGTGATACATTTCTGTCGACAACCGTATATTGCTACACGCTTCCACAGACCATCTACATAATGTGTTAATTGATTTTATTAAGTCTATTATTGCCGTGTACATGTCACGATGTTTTTCTTGACATTTGTCGTGAAATTGTCTTTCAACTATCACTTGTTGCTACACGTTCTTCTCTGAAAAATATATATATTCGCGTAATAATCCTTTATTAATATCAGATGCAAGACGTTCAAAACCATTCTCGTAAACATCATCCCAGCGATGGAAGTAGAGAAATGTCTCGATGGATTACAGGATTGGTGGTTCTCTTTGCGTTTATTCAAATGTGTAATAATTGTTGTGTAACAATTGCAACTAGATCGAACTTGTTTGTCATTCAAAAGCCGATTGTACATAAAATTCTGGCGATACGAGTATGTTTTGTTACTGGTACCACAAATTCTACAACTGTTGAATAACAAAGTCCTATGCACTATATACTTTAGTTATTTACTAGTCATAATAGTTTAGGTCCAAGTAACGTACACGACAGAATTTATTGGTGGAGGCAACAGTCGTAGTTGTATGACGCTGCCATTTAGAGAGTTTTCAATTGATGAATTATATTGGGTATTTCTTACATTACACTCATAAAATCCTTCACACAATATATCACTTTTAAAAGGCGAGCAAAGAACTACAAAACTGTTTATCTGCCATGCTTTTTGTAAGAGGTGACTAATCAGGTTTTGGGGATGGAGTTAGATATTCCATCCCTAATAGTGTCAAAGTGACCAAGAAGCCATGCTGAAGTCGGATATATCAAGAGGAAAGGTGCATATATTGTATTTAAGCTGAAAACCAATACATTCCATTCTCTGGACTACATTTTGTTAATCTGCAGAAGTTTGTGAGAATGAACGCAAAGAAACAATATCTCATCATTGTCTTATTTCTATAATATTCTTCTTTATCCAATCTTTTCTCTGTAAACACACCTAAACATTTTTTTTCTGTAAACACACCTAAATATTTTTTCTTTGTATTACAAACATTATATTCACATCATTCCCCAATCCATATTTTAAATTTCTGCAGCTCTCTTACGTTAGTTTTTCTTTATCAATTCAAGGTTTCCTTGTCACTCAAATCGATACACATGAATACTAGTAGTTCCTTCCCCACTCACCTTTTTTGTATTTTTCCTGCTTGCTAGTCGCTCCTTTGTAAGATTCCATGAAAACCCTAAACAATGCAGAAAATCGAACAGACATCTTGAAGATTTCAATTCTCATTGTTTTTTCTTATGTGTGTTCATGTTTCCACTCTTGTCACTGCGTGGTGCACATTTCTGTTTCTCTCTTGTATTATATTATCTGTTTTACCATGAGTAAACTAATTAAAAAATTTAAAAATAAATGCACGCCGATCTGAAACGCACGCTTTTCTAACTCTTTAAGACTCCCCATAGTTTGACGAGATTTAATATATATTGCCTATTCTTAACTATTATCCTTCTCATAGTATGAAGAGATTTAATCAATCTTGCCTATTCTTAACTATTATCCTTCTCATAGTTTGACGAGATTTAATATATATTGCCTATTCTTAACTATTATCCTTCTCATAGTTTGACGAGATTTAATCAATCTTGCCTATTCTTAACTATTATCCTTCTCATAGTTTGACGAGATTTAATCAATCTTGCATATTCTTAACTATTATCCTTCTCATAGTTTGACGAGATTTAATCAATCTTGCATATTCTTAACTATTATCCTTCTCATAGTTTGACGAGATTTAATCAATCTTGCCTATTCTTAACTATTATCCTTCTCATAGTTTGACGAGATTTAATCAATCTTGCCTACTCTTAACTATTATCCCCTGGGGGGCTACCGACCCCTACCAGGCGCGTCCACAGGTGGCGGATGGTGGAGGGCACTCCATATATGTCCGTATATGGAGTGCTTGCTGCAATTAAGCAGCCGCGGACCAAACCGGTGTTGCTGCCTACCAGGACGGGGCGGGATATCCCAACTGAAATACCCCATGTGTATAAAAACCAAGCAAGTCATGCTACCGGCCAGTCAGCCTCTTGAGTTGCATAGGGAAAACAATGGAGAGAATGGTCAACTCTAGACTGATAAAATACCTAGAAGAAAACCAAAAGCTCACCAAGACACAGTCGGCCTATAGGAAAAATCAAAGCGCTGAAGACCAGTTTACATACCTAGCACAGGAAATTGAAAATGCTTTCCAAAAGAAGGAAAAGTGCTGGCTACTTTTATGGACTTAAGTAAGGCCTTCGATAAGGTGTGGAAAGATGGAGTCCTCTTCAAGCTTCTCCAAAACAAAATTGAAGGCAGAATGTTTAGCTGGATAAAAGATTTCCTCTGCTACCGCACTGCAAGAGTAAAAGTAGATGGTAAACTAAGCAAACGTGTTACTCTCCAACAAGGAGTACCTCAAGGAGGAGTCATCTCTCCTACCCTCTTCCTAGTATTCATCAATGATATGGGAGAGAAACTGTCACATCATATTTCAAAGGCTCTTCACTTTGCTGCCTGGAGTGCGGCAGGAAAAATATCCACTGCAAAAAACAGAATGCAGACATCACTTGACACCTTAAGTGAATGGGCATCTGAATGGGGAGTCCAGATCAACCTCTCCAAAACGGTGACAACCAATCTTCTCACTTTCAAACCACCAAGAAAAAGCAAATCTTAAAATAAATGGAAGTGAGCTAGCACATGTGGAGAACCCTACATATCTAGGGGTCACAATAGACAAGCGACTCACCTGGAAACCACACCTAATAACCACCGAGCAAAAAGCAACCAGGAGGCTATCCTTGATGAAGAAACTTGCAGGAACAAGCTGGGGAGCAAATGGAAATATTCTCCGAAAAGTCTACATGGGTACAGTCAGACCTGTAGTAGAATATGGAAGGACAGCCTAGGCATCAGCATAAAAAACAAATACTGATCGCCTATCTAAAGTACAAAATGCAGGACTTCGACATATCTCTGGAGGGATGAAAACCACTCCAATCCATGCAATGGAAAAACATGTAAACATCCGCCCACTGGATGACAGAAGAGAAGAAAGAGTGCTTGTTCAAATGGAAAAAATTAAGCGCATGCCAAACCATCCGATGTATGCGCAAATTTCTAGATCAACCACAAGCAGGTTGAAGAGAACCAGCTTCTGTCACATCTCTAAGGATATCCATGAACAACATAAAGAAATCCTCACAAACCTCCCAAATGAAATTGAAACACTAACGGACTTTGAAGAGCCAGGCAATAGTCTCCAGAATGTCTCCATAATAACACAGGTTCCTGGAATAATTAATAAGGAATACCAAACTTCACCTAAACTAAAAGCATTGACACTGGAGATGATAGAAATAAAATACAATCCCAAGGATTGGACACATGTCTACACAGATGGATCGGCAGAAGGAGCAGTAAGGAATGGAGGAGGTGAAATTTTTATAAGACTCAAAGATGGGAAGACAATATCAAAAGCTTTTCCAACTAGGAAATACTCCTCTAATTTTAGAGCAGAAGCAGTAGCACTACATCAAGCACTGAAAGCCTTCACTGAACCAGGACTGCCAAGACCAAAGAAGATAGCCATATTCACAGATTGCAGATCCCTACTGGAATCAATCCAGAGCAACAGAAACGAAAGCCTTCTGTACAACATCAGACATGAGCTAAGACAGATCCCAAAATCAACAGCTATTGCCCTTCAGTGGATACCATCACACTGTAGAATCATGGGAAATGAGAAAGCGGGTGCTCTGTCAAAGGCAGGAAGGGAAATGGAGCAACACAGACATCCACTGTCTTACGGAGAAATAAAAACAATAATCCGCAACACATACACAGCAATGTGGAAGAAAGAAATGGAAGGGGAATACAAACATGATGCAATACATCTCCTCCAGAGATATCAACAGACCACAATATTTCGCCTTAGAACAGGTCACTGCAGACTGTTGGGTCACCTTTATCGAGCAAGGATCTCATACACAAATGAATGTCCATGTGGATCCGGAACCCAGACTCCAGAACACATACTTCAGGACTGCCCAACATACAAAGAACAGAGACAGCAGACCTGGCCAGAGGATACAGACTTGAGGCAAAAGCTATGGGGCAGCCGCTCTGACCTGGAAAAGACAGTGGACTTCGTCTTGACGACAGGTCTGACGGTATAGCATGACCACATTCTGAACGCAGAAGAAGAAGAACTATTATCCTTCTCATAGTTTGACGAGATTTAATCAATCTTGCCTATTCTTAACTATTATCCTTCTCATAGTTTGACGAGATTTAATCAATCTTGCCGATTTTTAACTAGTATCCTTTTTCTACTGTTGCTGTTATCCATTGCAGGATTCAATGACGATCACTTTTGAACGTTAGTAACTCCTTCAATCCACTCCTGCTTCATCCTCCTCTGCGTTTCGTACTTCCCATTCTTATCTTCCATATGCAAAATGGGTTCCTTCTCATTAACTAACCAAACCATTTCAGTCTCTGTTGTTGTTTTTTTTCTCCAAGTAATTAGTAGCGGAAGGAATTCAGTATAATAAATTATGAAATCTGTCAAGAGAACCTAGAAAATCATGTTACATCATGAGCTTCGTTATCATATAGGAACTTGATAAGATGGACATTACAAGATGGACAGTTTACAGTCTAACTGAGTGCACGACAGAGAATGATGGAGGTTTGTTGCAGCCAATCTTCGTTGCGGAGACTGTACTTGATGATAATTGTAAACAAACAGCTGATTTGAGTTTTAACAGTAATGTAGAAGAATTCCAAAACATAGAGATGGGAGTCAGACAAGGATGTGTAAATCCACAAGATCTTTTCTCTCTGTATACAGAGGATATTATACGAAACAGAGAAAGCATGTTAGGAATAGCAGTTGGAGGTTACAATCTGAGCAATCTAAGACATGCTGACGATACAAATCTGATTGAAGTGAGCGAACAAAAACTTCTAGTTCTATTAGACACGATAGTACAAGAAAGTCAAAACAGTATCAGTCTAAACAAGAAGAAAATAGAAGCAATATTTATTTAGAAGAAATACACACCGTTAAATGTAGTATTACTATCAATGATGCAAAATTACACCAAGCGGATAAAGTCAAGCATCTTGGCACCGTTTTAACATCAGATATAGCAGTTGCTCCGATGAGATCAAGAACAAGATAGCGCAGGCCAAATCAACATTTCAAAAATGAGAAAAATTCTATGCAGTGGAGTAATATCAATGTATACACGAGTTCGAGTGCTATGATGTTGTATTGAGCCAATCCTTCTTTATGGAAGAGAAGTATGGACAGTAAACAAAGTGCGCAAGTTGAGCTGTTTACAGGCAACTTAGATGTGGTTTTTTAAGAAGAATGGTGAAAATTCAATGGAAGGCCAAGAAAACTAATGTAGACGTTTTCAGAAAGGCTGGAGTAAATCGACAAATTATAGCCAAAATTGGAAACAGACAATCAAGATTTTTAGGGCATGTGATGAGAAAAGCAAATCTTTAACATTTAGTAATCACTGGAAAGATCAAGGGAGAAAAGACAGATGAAGACATGTTAGAAATGTATGGATGGGTTGTCACTGAGGCATAAAAAGAAGTCACCAACTGAACGTATTAGCAAGACAAGAAGACAGAGATTTGTGGATAAGCATGATCGCCTACGCCACTCAACTTGGCACTTCATTGATTAAATAATTCATTTTCCATTTCTATATTAACTCATTTTAACTTTGTTTCTTCCATCAATCTATATTCATCTATATATGCGACGTGTCCTTAGCAGAGCGTCGTTGTCAATGCCATTCAGTAAGCAACTTGATCCTTTGCAATCTGTCGAGTCTCTTACAGTGACATATTCAGGTTTTCGAAAACATATCTATATAATTAGAATATCCACATTTTTTGTGAAATTTTCAGTCGAGTCGCGCATAATGTAGAACAATATGCAACATGTTCTTGTGATCACATCTCAGGTAGTGTTTCTCTGCGCATATTATAATTTTTCTATCTTCCATTTTCAATTGAACGATGGTGATTGTAAAAGTGGACCTGAAAATTTAAAGATTGGAAATATGAAACCTGATAGTTCTTAGCCCAGAGTGGACATCGGTATTTCTACTCAATTACAGGTACACTGACAGGCACATTTAATGCAGTGAACAATAAATCAAGGTTTTGTTATATACAAGAATGAACCACTAACCCAGTAACCCCTTTAAAACCTTAAGTTTTTATCCGGTTTACCATCCACAGAAGCTGTTTATAAATTACGTCACTTAATTTACTTAGGTTTGGGAGTTTCTGAAAAAGTTGTTCACGTGTGGAAGGTAGATTTTACAAATGTTGACGTCAACAATACTATTTTATACACACATTGTTGTGAATTAGAATATTCTAAAGGAAAGTCTGAAAAATGTGTCGTTTATTTCCGTACTTTTACAACTAACAATCTTTTCAGAGGTAGGGAGGGGGTATTTTTGACATAGTTAATTAGGAGGAGTCCCATTATTATTGACATATATTGACAATGAGGTAGGGGAGAGTCAAACATTAGCAAAAAATGTGACTTACCTTATGGACATCCTCGAATAGATATATTAAGTAGAGATTTGACCATCTTGTTGCTTTTATTCTGTAGGGATCATGTCAAGTTCCTTCAGTTCACGTAGGTCTTCAGTAGAAAAATTTACAATAATTTTATGTTATAATTTACAATAATTTTATGTTATAATTTACAATAATTTTATATTATAATTTACAATAATTTGATGTTGTATAAATATTATCAAGTATAAAATACACTATTGTTAGCGTGAACTATTCTTGAACGGCCGACTCTTCCTATTTGTCAACAATTTTCAGTTTTTTTCTGACACTTTCATCCCTCCTTATTTGTTAATGACAAAATCTCGCTTGCAGAGTAGTTAAACAATTTCCTTTGTTCTCAAGAGGTGGTGGGTTCGAACAATGTTACAATGTGATTTTTGGGGGGAGATCAACGGGTGATAATCGCGTAAAGTTACAGAGTTACGTGCTATGAGTGATACTGTAGACAGACGCGTGCCGCTTCTTTGAGAAGGAGGAGTACAAACGAGTATTATGAGGCCAATCCTCTATGCTTTTCAAAATCTTGCAACATTTTACTAACAACGCCTGATTTGTTGACGAAATTTGTAGACAACTCATTTTTTTGTTGGTTTAAATTATAGAAAGCTCCCTTTTTGTTGACGTGTCGTTCGTCCAACCTAGTCGACGATAACCATTTCAGTTCAACTCGGATGATGATGATAATGTCTGCGGTGAGCCGACTCTGGCCTTTCTTCTAAAGCGTTTTTGTGGTACAAGAAGATGCCTATAGTTCTGTACAGCTGTTGCACCACTCTTTATTCTGCAACGCCAGTCAGATCTGTCTTTTATAAGACTCTTTGTTGCATTGTGTCTATTTTTAAGTACTCAGTTATGTCTTTACGGTGTCTATAAACGCTTTTTCTATACTCCAGCTTTGCGAGAGCCAGCCTGGAGTTCTCCATATAATAATGTTTTGGTAGACTATGATTTTTCATGCTGACTATGTGTCCTGTCCAGCCTTCATCACTATTGTGTTTATACTTACAGACATAGATTTTATGAGTGCTTCACTGTCTGGTATTTTATCCTACCATGTTAAGTATCTTACGAAGGCAGCTTGGGTGGGAATAGTTAAGTCTTCTGGCATGTCGGCACATACTGTCCATGTTTCACAGGAATAAAGAAGTGATGTCATATCTGCTACCTAGTAAACTATGAGTTTTGTGGTAGTTGTTATTCCCCTTCTGTCCCACACTTTATTTCGCAATCTTCCAAATGTGGCACTAGCTTTCGCTATTCTGTTGTAAACCTCAAAGTGGATCTGTACAGCTTTTAATAGAGTGCTGCACAGGTAGTTCTGTTTACTGTTTGAAACTTCTTCTTTGAATCCTATATGAGGATTTGAATGTGGGTTGTTTCATGTAGGTTTAAATATGAACTCTGTTTTCTTTATATTGATGGTGACGCCGAAGTTATAAGTACTTATTCTTAGTGTTTAGAAACACATTACTGTTTTTTATTTATGTATACATGTTGTATGTATTCCCCTTCGTTGTACACAGTTCTAATACACATAATTCATATTTTTAATAATTGATGACCACAGACAACAAGATTAGTTCATAGTTCATTTTTACTTTTGTGTCTGTTTCTGTAACACTGATTTTTACTGTTGAGTCTATTTCTGTAACATAGAATTTACTATAACCGCTTATTGGGCTGTAGGTTAACCCTGACGTGTAATCATTTTTCTTAAGGCTTATAAAATTGGTAGCATATCCTATTCTTCTTCTTCTTCTTTTGCGTTTATTCTGAAACTCCCGCTGGATTTCTCTTGTAGCAGGACAATGGTCATACAAGATTTCCAGTTGAATATAGTCCAGAGAATGAAAATACGTTGTGGTGTCGTTTTATTTGCACCAATGGCCCAACACATCCGTCTTCGGCGGAATATCATATTCAGGACTTATAAATTCAGCATTTTTGTTATAGGC
Organism: Meghimatium bilineatum; assembly: GCA_034231615.1. Taxonomy (NCBI): domain Eukaryota; kingdom Metazoa; phylum Mollusca; class Gastropoda; order Stylommatophora; family Philomycidae; genus Meghimatium; species Meghimatium bilineatum. Next base: position 20,937,772 of record CM067305.1, on the reverse strand, counting down.
AACGATTATTAAAGTGTTGTGTATGTGACTGGATATTTAAACACACCATCTACTTTGCTATATCCCTTGCAACGTTGCTATCATTGTGAAAAGGAAATACTTGCCCTTTTATTTTTTATTCATTCTTCAAGTAGAAATACCAATATAGCGTATATATCCCTGAAGTATCTTCAAGCACAATCCGTTTAATGATACAAGGATATCCAAAAACTACATTTCTCACAGAATTCGCTCAATACAATCGATGTGACCTGAAAATTAAAAATGTGTTTCTAAATAACAAAATAAGCAGAATATCTGTAATTAGAGCCTTCCTGTTCAATTCTTCTCTGGAACTTGTGCTGCTAGTGTTATTAAATGCTTGTCTCAATAATAATCGGAAGCAATCTTAAACAAATTGTCTAGTTGAAGCTGTAGTTTTAAAGGATTGCGTGAAAATCAGCATCCATGATACGTAGTTATGAAAATCATTCCTATAAGATAAAGTAGAAGGGATTTGGGATATTTTGTGTATGTACATGGGGGATGTGTGATATTTTGTGTATGTACATGGGGGATGTGTGATATTTTGTGTATGTACATGGGGGATGTGTGATATTTTGTGTATGTACATGGGGGATGTGTGATATTTTGTGTATGTACATGGGGGATGTGTGATATTTTGTGTATGTACATGGGGGATGTGGGATATTTTGTGTATGTACATGGGTTTAATAATTGTGATATTTTGTGTATGTACATGGGTTGAATAATTGTGATATTTTGTGTATGTACATGGGTTGAATATTTGTGATATTTTGTGTATGTACATGGGTTGAATAATTGTGATATTTTGTGTATGTACATGGGTTGAGTAATTGCGTTGCTATTGAACATGCTTATTGTATGGCTCTTAAACGTGGACAGCAGGCACACTTTTGAAGGACATAAGTTATGCCTTTGAGATGAGAAATACAAGAAAGAACGGGATGAGCTTCATGAAAAGATAAGAGTAAAAATAAAATGGTCTTTAAATTAACAGAAAACTACAATTCTAAAGTGAACAGTCCCTATTTAATATTACACGCTCATTCTCAAAATCATGCAGGTTAGTCGAATGGAGTCTAGAGATTGGAAAATGTTGCATCGTAGTGACGAAGCGAGATGCGAAATATCAACAGACATATAGTGTTATACACAAGGTAGTACTACATGACCAAGCAAGTAACCGTCCGTCGTCAATTAAATCATGTTGACTCACTGAGAATCATCCTGCTAAAGAAACTAAATTATATTTCACCCATGACATGTATTGGTCACTTTGTGCATACATTGCGTGGACAACCAATGAAAATTCAAATATCGTCACGTTTTAAGGAAGCCGACGATGAGTCCAAAGGACTGTATAATTGACAAAATACTTGTTAGAAAATATATGAGCTTAATGTGTACCACGTCTTTCTCTAGGATAGCCCGGCGTGATGATGCACAGACATCTTGATTTCGCCGAGGCACTGGGGGTGACAGTCAGGTTCCGTTGTTACAAAAAAGGCTATATTTCATGCACAATATTTGCTAAATCATTCTCTGGAATACTCTTGCGTGTTGTCAGCTTGTTTTTCACTAATCCTACGAAATTCGAGCAACGCTCTTACTTCCGATGTGCAGTGGATAGTTTCTTTGAGCTTTCCTTTATACCCAGCAGACTTCAGCTTTCGGCTTAGTGCAATACTATGTTGCCCACATCGTCCAGAGTCTCAACACTGCTTCGGTTAGAAATTTCAACAATATATGCCCCCCCTCCAACTTTTTTCGCTGTGTTTTCTGTGTGCAATGTGAAGGGCAGTACTTAAATGTTTTCGCATATACAGGAGCACATGTTCAAGTTGGCGTATCCAATACCTGAGTCATGACTCCTACTATGAGTGGGGTCAATTGTAGTGTGACACGTTGTCGTTTGTATTTTCTCGACAATACACGACACAACAGTCGACCGGTCTCGAGTTGGACAAATGTAGCTTCGCAGCTACCCCATCGTTTCCAACACACACTGCTCTCTAGAGTCTGTTGCCATCTCCAGATTCAAAGTATACTCTAAGAAATCGGCATATCGTATCGACGTTGGCATCCCTTCTATTGCATCTGCATTTTGATTGATCAAACCGCAATGCTTTGCGTAATTTTATGTCAATAGTGCCAATGGCTGCGTCGGCATAAAGTATCGGAGATATTGCTTGCGTTTATACAGCCACCACGCATTCGCTCTGCAATCTTCACATACACGGCAACGATTTCCAAAAATGCTAGCAGCAACACAGTACGAGCCTCTGTAACTCTGTTCCCGGGGTGCACCGCGAGGATTTACTTTTACGATCTCGGTTATCTGCTATCCATGGGTCCGCATGAGAGCAATGTGGAATCTTCCCACACCACGTGATGTTGTCACACAGCGTCAAACATCTTGGATATGACATATTATTTATCGTTTTTGCGTATAATTTATGTCGCCATCCAATCAAATGCACGGGGAACGTCGGTTATGTCATGAACATCTGCTGTATAGAAGACCTCTGCTCAGAAATAATTAAGACTTCATTCATTAAGCTTTAGTTTACAGTCGTATTTGCGTTGGCCACTATGTATGTACTGGAGTCGCCCTGGTTATTTTTGATATGCTACTCCAAGTATATAAATTGTGACCTAAGATACACGGACATATTTTTTTTTAAAGTAACGAATGTAGCATTATTTCATTTTGTGCAGAAGTCTTCTATTCCAGACGGTCATTGCTATACTTATATACGTGACACTGTATGAGATCAGTGCGCACAACTATCCTGGAGAAGTACTTTGAGAATTGGTTTCTTCGTCTTTCGCGTTCGTTCTCAAACTCCCCCTTGAACTCTCTTGTAGCAGGACAATGGTCTATTGGATTTTCAGCAGGATATAATCCAGTGATTGGAAATGTGTTGTGTCGTCGTTTTATTTACACCAATGACCGACACATCCATAGAAACGAAAAATTAAAGAGAAATGCATCTAAATATTTCGTTGTCTATGTATAAATCTAGATGGTCATGGATGATCTCACCAAGCGTCAGTTATCTTGGCTTAAACAAAATTATCCGTATTTTTCATTGATTAGTTATATAAAACAGTATCAGTGATTAGTCTCATCAACCAAGGTGTGTTACTGTGGTAGATCAGTAAGCAGGGCTATTTTGATGTACACATGTAATAAAAAATATTGTTGTTACTGCATGTTTTCCTGTGAAGGAGTGCAGGGAGGCTTTCTATGGTCTGTGGAAATAAAGGGCCGCTTTGGCATAGTAGACGCCGCGACATGTACGGGAAGGGTTTTGATAGTAACAAGGATTTTGATACACCTGTAATGTATGTTGATAACCGACTGTTTTTATGACTCTCCTGCTTATCTTATTATCTCTAGATGGCCGTGGATATATGCATACATTGCGGCACTAATTTCGAAGTCAGTATGACATTATTAGATCAGTTTCATTTTCTGCATGAGATGCTTGAAAATAACATAACACACTCTTCATAGCGTCCTCTTGTGACATTCATGACAGATGGAACATTAGTATTATTTTCTCCCATAATAGCGAGGACAACACAAGAACGAGATGAGATATTGAAAGAAATATAAAAACATGGGATTCATACATACTCGTAGACATGGGATTCATAGATACTCGAGCCTACGTCTATGAAAAATTAAAACATGGGATAAATACATACTCAAGCCTACTTCTATCAAAAATAAAAACATGGGATAAATGCATATTCGCGCCTACTTCTATAAAAAACATGGGATTCATACATACTTGTAAACATGGGCTTCATACATGCTCGTAGACATGGGATTCATACATACTCGTAAACATGGGATTCATACATACTCGTAGACATGGGATTCATACATATTCGTAAACATGGGATTCATACATACTCGTAGACATGGGATTCATACATACTCGTAGCCTACTTCTATCAAAAATAAAAACATGAGATTCATACATACTCGTAGACATGGGATTCATACATACTCGTAGCCTATTTCTATCGTGCGATCCGAGGAGCAGCGGGTAGTCAAGACCTAAAGGAACTTCCTCGCATAACATGTTTCTAAACGCCGGCGATACATTTATCACTGTTGAGAGATCTTAGGCAGTGCAGATTGTGGTGGTCCGAGATTCTTATTGTGTAATAAAAGTAATATATCTTAACATTATCTCTCCATACCCAAAAGCATAACACTGTCTCAGCACTGTGCACGACAGCCGCTGTACACGATAGCCAAGTTGTCATGTCCCTCACGTCACCGAAAAGCGAAATAAATGAACAAGTCCAAGGAGAAATAAGGTTAATCTGTTGAATACATTGTTAAGACAGAGTGTTACATGTTAGCCTCAAGCACAAGTAATATTACAGTGGAGAAAACCAAATAGAGAAGCCGTAACGACAGCGCAGTTCATGATAGAGAACAACATTCTAGTTATCTTCCGATAGCTTGTGGCGGGGAAAATCAAAAGAGAATAGGTCGTATCATCCAGTGCGCAGAAAATGTGTAGAGCTGAAACCGTCGGCAGATATAACTGATGGTTGGTTGGTTGGTTGCTGATCCAGCGGTCCATGGGCTCATGCCCTTTGACCCAATGCCATTGTGTGATATATGCATGTGTTTGTGAGTTGTTGTTTTGTTCCATATAATGTGTGATATAACTGATCGTTCACGTTCATCTTGTGCACGATTGGTCACAGAAGTCTTGTGCACGATTGGTCACAGAAGTCTTGTGCACGATTGGTCACAGAAGTCTTGTGCACGATTGGTCACAGAAGTCTTGTGCACGATGTTGGTGAATTAATTCTAGGCTAAGAGGACAAAATAAACCTAATCCATCTATACTATTTAGCGTTTTCTAAATCAGAATAAGGCTTTCAGGTGCGGGTTGTATAAGTATTCGCTGGCACCAAGAACAGTTGATCATCTTGTTATACAGGATGAGTTTTTTAGTATAACAGTTTTTAAAGATCTGTTGATTAACTTCTTCGTACACCGGGCACGTCCATAGGTGCTCAGATCTCAGCTTTAGTAAATCTATCAGGGTATAACGGCTGATGGTTCCAGTTCTATGTTGGTTCACTGCTCTTTTTTGAGTTCTTAGTCAGGGGTTCTCTACGGACCACCTCCATTTTCACCCCAAATTTCCGCATTCTCGATATTGACTAATGCTCATTAAACTCAAAATCCGTAGATCGTGAGGTCTCACGAAGAGAAATGAGTATGTCTGCTCTGTCCGTATGCTGACCATCTGTTGTGTTAGCGAGACTAGCTATCTTTCAAGATATACGAGGTCGATCATTTTTGCCTAGCGTTTCCAACTTTCATTTCTGCCTAGCGTTTCCACCCCTAATGTCACGAAAACTGTCACACATAGACATTTTTGGTCTGCAAAATAAGAAGGTAATAAGGTATAGCATGTCGCTTAGTGGCAGATAGGATATTTGTCACATGCAATGACAACCCACTCACAGCAACTAAAGGTTATAATCGGTGGTGCTGGACCTATTTGGCGCAATATAAAACCGTAATATAACGTACTTCATGCTTGCATGGTAAATGTCACACGAAAATTCAAAATACAAGCAAACAACATCAACAAGAAACAAATAAAACGTGCGGAGATTTAAAATATCATGACAATCCATGAAAACTAGAGGAAATGAAGATCAAAAACAGAAGTGAAAAGGAATCATTCAGAAATCGATTATGACCTTATACATATACATCGTTACAATAAGAGATGCATGTTACTAGACATAGTCGTGATTTCATATACAATATTTACTGTTCTACCGAACAGTCTGGAATAATGATATCACACAGCGTCACTCATCTTGGCTCATTCGAGTGAGCATTAGTCGTTTTGTTTATAATTTGTGTCGCCAAACAGTTTCCGACGACCTCACAATAGCAAAGTCAAAACGTCTCGACGTCTCCTAATTGAAAGATCAACTTTATAAACAGCTTCTGCGCAACATAATGGATACCAAAATTGTACCATTCACAGTCGACTAAATAAACATTCAAAAAATCTGGAAAAACCTCCGTGACACAATTTAGAGAACTACAGAAGAAGTGGTGGGCGTTGCTGTTCACGGGCATCAAGACTGGTTTGACGAAAATGATGTACAGATCAAAGCTCTCCTGGACAACAAGCATAAACAGTACAAAGCCTATCTAAACGACCCCACATCAACCAGCAAACAGACGCTGCCAATCTTCTATTGAAACATCCACTGCTGGTAATCTTCTATTTAAACATCCACTGCTGGTAATCTTCTATTGGAACATCCACTGCTGGTAATCTTCTATTTGAATATCTATTGCTGCCAATCTTCTATTTGAATATCTATTGATGTCAATCTTCTATTTGAATATCTATTGATGTCAATCTTCTATTGAAACAATCATTGCTGCCAATCTTCTATTGAAACAATCATTGCTACCAATCTTCTATTTGAATATATATTGCTGCCAATCTTCTATTGAAACAATCATTGCTGCCAATCTTCTATTGAAACAATCATTGCTACCAATCTTCTATTTGAATATCTATTGCTGCCAATTTTCTATTGAAACAATCATTGCTGCCAATCTTCTATTGAAACAATCATTGCTGCCAATATTCTATTGAAACAATCATTGCTGCCAATATTCTATTGAAACAATCATTGCTGCCAATCTTCTATTTGAATATATATTGCTGCCAATCTTCTATTGAAACAATTATTGCTGCCAATCTTCTATTGAAACAATTATTGCTGCCAATCTTCTATTTGAATATCTATTGCTGCCAATTTTCTATTGAAACAATCATTGCTGCCAATCTTCTATTGAAACAATCATTGCTGCCAATATTCTATTGAAACAATCATTGCTGCCAATATTCTATTGAAACAATCATTGCTGCCAATCTTCTATTTGAATATATATTGCTGCCAATCTTCTATTGAAACAATTATTGCTGCCAATCTTCTATTGAAACAATTATTGCTGCCAATCTTCTATTGAAACAATTATTGCTGCCAATCTTCTATTGAAACAATTATTGCTGCCAATCTTCTATTGAAACAATTATTGCTGCCAATCTTCTATTGAAACAATCATTGTTGCCAATCTTCTATTTGAATATGTTTTGCTGCCAATCTTCTATTTGAATATCTATTGCTGCCAATCTTCTATTAGAACATCCATTTCTTGCAATATTCTATTGGAATGTGAAAATTGATCAATTCAGATCTCTAATTCCGCCGAAGACGGATGTGTCGGGCCATTGTCGCAAATAAAACGCCGACACAACGCATTTCCATTCTCTGGACTATATCCTGCTGGAAATATAGTAGGACCATTGTCCTGTTACAAGAGATATCCAGCGGGAGATTGAGAATGAACGCTGAAGAAGAAGAAGATCTCTAATAGCCAGAAATAAAGAAATACTAAAGCCGGATGTGGCGAATCGAAAGGTACAAATATCACAGACAGAAAGGAAACCATAATTAAATGCACTTCGTTCTCTGAACTTCGTTGTATTAACAATCAAGACTTTCACTAGCAAAGAGTTTAACAATGAACGTATTGGCCAGTGAGATTTTAAAAACCAACATATTAACCAGCAAAAGTTTAACAACGAACATATTAACCAGCAAATGTTTAACAACGAACATATTAACCAACAAGAGATTAACAACCAACGATTTAAACCAAAACGAGTTTAACAACGAGCGTATTAACCAGCAAAAGTTTAACAACCAACGATTTAAACCAACAAGAGTTTAACAACGAACATATTAACCAATAGAGTTTAACAACGAACATATTAACCAATAGAGTTTAACAACGAACAAATTAACAAGTAAGAGTTTAACAACGAACATATTAACCAATAGAGTTTAACAACGAACATATTAACCAATAGAGTTTAACAACGAACATATTAACCACTAGAGTTTAACAACGAACATATTAACCAATAGAGTTTAACAACGAACATATTAACCACTAGAGTTTAACAACGAACATATTAACCAATAGAGTTTAACAACGAACATATTAACCAATAGAGTTTAACAACGAACATATTAACCAATAGAGTTTAACAACGAACATATTAACCAATAGAGTTTAACAACGAACATATTAACCAATAGAGTTTAACAACGAACATATTAACCAATAGAGTTTAACAACGAACATATTAACCAATAGAGTTTAACAACGAACATATTAACCAATAGAGTTTAACAACGAACATATTAAACAATAGAGTTTAACAACGAGCATATTAACAAACAAATATTCCTCAACGAGCATATTAACCAGCAAAATGTTAACAACCAAAGAAATACGAAAATGTTCACGAAGATTCAAAAGAACCCTCAACTTTTCCAAGAACAGATCGACATTGAAAATTAGTTTTGGATTGTGTTAAGATGGATGTCACTAGTTCAATGATCCTCTCCTCTATTTCAAATGTGCAACTAAGGGAGTGGATAACATCATGGATGTATAAATAGAAAAGCGTGCAATACATCAAGGAAGATAATTAAGTCAAGTTGAATAACTATGCAAAATGGATGTGTAGAAATTAAGTTTCAATTTAATGAGCTTTGCTACCGCATAATTTTCTTGTTTTCATCCTACGCTTACGTTAGCAATCACATCTTTATAACGATATCTAATTTTGGCTTAATTCTAAGTTTATTAATAAAGTAGGGTTAAATCATGTAAATTGGATGTCTTAATAGTTGAAGCAGAGATGAAAAACAGCTAGTTCGGCTGTTTATTTTTTATTGGGCATAAAAAAGCCCGTAGATAAGGGGAAAAGGGTTCAAACACTTTTCTTTTGGAAATTAAAATATGACATTTAGTACTGGAGAGCCCAAAATCGAGCTAAATTATGGATGTCTCTAATGAAGACCTTCCAACAAAATGAATTAGGTCCACGTTCGTTACATTTTTTATATTATTGTTTGGATTTCGGTTGGTCATTAATTACATACGTTTAATCGCATGCCAAAAACAGCTAAGGTGACACCAAGTATATACAAATATTGACCAACTGAAAGCCCAATAAGGGCACCAGTCCGATCATGTGACAATTATAGATGCCAGGTTGTACTATAATCCCCGATACTTGAATCTTTCTTAATCAATTTCCAGTTTCAATAGGTTGACCAATTGTTTAATAATTATACGATTAATTAAGGTGGACTTCGCCCAGTGTTGACATGACCGTTTCTCAATTAATGGATGTTTTAAAATCCAATTTCCACTCTTCAGCGAGCTGTAGGAATCTTATTTTCCTACTAGAAGTCCAGAACGATGAAGAACAGAGAACGAAGAAGCGTTGTGTCACAGCTTTATTTGAACCAATGGCCCATCACATCCGTCTCCGGTGGTAACACGCTTTTTAAGCCTATTCACTACAAGCTAAGGTATTATTTCACCGGTGTTTTTTAATGTGTACTTCTATGTACCGACACTACATATCTTAGTTGCTCATTGCGCTTCTATGTACCGACACTACATATCTTAGTTGCTCACTGCGCTTCTATGTACCGACACTACATATCTTAGTTGCTCATTGCGCTTCTATGTACCGACACTACATATCTTAGTTGCTCATTGCGCTTCTATGTACCGACACTACATATCTTAGTTGCTCACTGCGCTGCTATGTACCGACACTACATATCTTAGTTGCTCATTGCGCTTCTATGTACCGACACTACATATCTTAGTTGCTCACTGCGCTGCTATGTACCGACACTACATATCTTAGTTGCTCACTGCGCTGCTATGTACCGACACTACATATCTTAGTTGCTCACTGCGCTGCTATGTACCGACACTACATATCTTAGTTGCTCACTGCGCTGCTATGTACCGACACTACATATCTTAGTTGCTCACTGCGCTTCTATGTACCGACACTACATATCTTAGTTGCTCACTGCGCTTCTATGTACCGACACTACATATCTTAGTTGCTCACTGCGCTTCTATGTACCGACACTACATATCTTAGTTGCTCACTGCGCTTCTATGTACCGACACTACATATCTTAGTTGCTCACTGCGCTTCTATGTACCGACACTACATATCTTAGTTGCTCACTGCGCTGCTATGTACCGACACTACATATCTTAGTTGCTCATTGCGCTTCTATGTACCGACACTACATATCTTAGTTGCTCACTGCGCTGCTATGTACCGACACTACATATCTTAGTTGCTCACTGCGCTGCTATAAAGAAATGCTTAATACTGAAGTTGGGTCCTGTACTTCAGCTATACATTCACCAGGATCTATGCCAAGCGTATTTTAATGTCCGTATGATATGCGCATCTTAAAACCCTTATTTGTATTCTAATGAGGATTTGGGGATATTAAGTGATTACAAAACTGGCAGAACAATTATAATGTACGTTGATTTCTTGGCTGAGAAGTGTTGCATTAAGCTCGTATGTAGTTCGTCTATGCATATAATTCGAATTATATCAAAGCATTCTGGTATCGTAAGGTTTATTCTCAGTCGTAGACTGTGTCGTTTGATCACTTTGTTTTCATCACATCAAGGTTGTCATTTGAAGACTACTTGAAAATTGTCAAATCACTTCATTTTTATTTGTTGTCATTCAGTGGTTTTTTTTTCTGGTAATTAAAAGAATTGTAGCACAACCGAATGTCATCACATCCCTTCCAACTTTTAGTACCATCAACTTTTACTCATTTTACGACTGCTGTTGAAGTCTTATGTCCCAACAATCCCCTCTGTTGTGTTGTTGTTCGTCCATCACAAGTGATGATGACCATTTGTTACATCCACTTTTGAAAATTCAATTTTAGTTAAGTCCTTGATTATGAGTTCATAGATGGCTAATGAGCCCTTTTCGAGCTGTAAATGTCCTTGGACAGTTTGGACATGGAATGACGACTGTAGACGGATCTTGGTCTATCCGTGACTTTCTAGCTGCTCTCCACTGTTGAGCTGCTGCATTTCTTTTCTTTTCACAAGATGATGCGCTCTTTTTTACTTTAGAACGCCATGTAGATCTATTTTGTGCAAGTTCTTCCCATTAATCGTGGTCTATTTCAAAGCCCCTCTGATACAAAGCTGTAGTCGTTATACGGTTGGTGTCCAAACTCGTCTTATCTCGTCATTCTCCGCTGTTCTCCGAAGAAGAAGAAATGCATATATTTGGAGTGCATTATACTTGAAACAATCCGGAATCATAGAAATAAAAGGATATACTTGGAGTACATTATACTGGAAACAATCCGGAATCATAGAAATAAACGCATATATTTGGAGTACATTATACTGGAAACAATCCAGAATTATAGAAATAAACGCATATATTTGGAGTACATTATACTGGAAACAATCCGGAATCATAGAAATAAACGCATATATTTGGAGTACATTATACTAGAAACAATCCGGAATCATAGAAATAAACGCATATATTTGGAGTACATTATACTGGAAACAATCCAGAATCATAGAAATAAACGCATATATTTGGAATACATTATACTGGAAACAATCCAGAATCATAGAAATAAACACATATATTTGGAGTACATCATATGCGGAATTATAGAACATTTAATTCAGATTGATGGTCGCCCTCTAGGTAATCTATATTTTGGAGGTCAAAATCCCATAAATACAGAAAGAAGGAAATTAGCTTGTGTTAAGATGAAAACCAAACCTTCCTCAATATTTTTCTACTACCTTGTTCTTCACCGATGTCTCTAAATGCTAACCATGTTTCTTTTTTCCGAAAAGTGTATTTCTGTTCTTTAAACCGTAATCTAGTGTTAGTTTCGAAATAAAGTGTGTTTCTTTTCTGTAAATCGTGATCTAGTTTTTATTGTCATAACCCTGATCCTATATTATTATTTTACACGCATTACCAACGCTTATTTGAGGAAAGTTCACTTTGTGTTAATTCTTATAACTTGTATTTATTTGACCCCATTAATTTTATCTTAATAATATTGATTTATACGTCAAATATTTTTACCTTATCGCTGATCTTGGGATCAATTTTTAAAGTGATTTTTCTGTTCCTTCTGTTGCTGGAGCATCGGCAAATTTGATGCCACACATTTTACATTTATTCTAATACACTAATTCTTAGAAAAAGAATTACATATTTTACGTTTGCTGGTAATAAATTTGCAGGCGGGGTCTCCCTACCGTTAATCTGTTCGCCATGTGTTCAATAGGTCATGAGTTCGAATCCGGCTCGTTTCGTCCTAGATTATCACTTGTAGCTATGGATATAAAAGAGCTATGAGTTGTACTCTCGGCAGGCGGCGTTCCGAGTCGTTTAGAGTGCATATGGGAAACCTAGTTCAGTGAAGTCAATCCTCTACGACTTTTAAACCTTTAAACACGTGTGTCTCAAAAATGTTTTAGTTCTAAATTTCTATTTTTGTCTACAAGCACATGTTCGGTGATCGATATTCAATTGGAAAGTTAATCATTTAAAAACAAATTAGAATATTACATCAGCAGGGATGAGGGCATTAAGCGAAAAATACAGATTTGACTAGAAGAAACAGCTTCGGCAACAATGTTCAAATTCTTCTTCTTCGTCGTCGTACGCCTTGCGGCGGACCCTCTGAAAGCATTCCGCTGACCGTCCTGAGAAGGACGTATGAGGGTGTTCTGCGTTTTGTCATGTTTTACAGCAAGCTGCGCTATCTGCGCTTTTCGACCTGACACATCCGTCTTCAGCCAGAATTTTTTTGATCGGGTTGACATTCCCGTTTCTTCGATCCCTAGAACTTGGACAGGCTACAGCAGGGTTGCTGCACTCTTGTTTCCAGGCCCACTGCGTGGAAGTGTACTGAGGGTCTTGGCCAGCTGTGGTTCACTGACCCTGATGCGCGATCAGCTATGGAGCGCCGGCAGGTGCACTCTGGTTTGCATGTCATCTCTCAATGTTCAAATTTAAAACCTTATGGAGATCTAAGTACATCAGTGAAGATAATTGTATAAATATGATTCTCTAGCCATGTCTTTTCCTGGTTAATTCTGCCAATCTATGAGCTATTTTGTGTTTTTAGAACAAGCTTGGAAAAATACTATCTCTGGACTGTTGAAGCTTAGCTTCTATTTTCTCTTGAAATTTACCGTCTATCGTATTTTGAACCTTACCTTCTATCTTCTCTTGAACATTACCTTCTATCTTTTAATGAACTATAGCTTCTATTATATCTTGAACATTACCTTCTATATTTTGTTGAACCTTATCTTCTATCTTATCTTTTGTTGAACATTACCTTCTATCTTTTGTTGAACCTTATCTTCTATCTTATCTTTTGTTGAACATTACCTTCTTTCCATGTTGAACCTTACTTTCTATATTCTGTTGAACATTATCTTCCATCTTCTTCTGAACCTCTTACATTCTGTCTTCTGTTGAACCTTACCTTCCATCTTCTGCTGAACCTCTTACATTCTCTCTTCTGTTGAACCTTACCTTCTATCTTTTCTTAAACTTACCTTCTATCTGCTCTTGAAACCCCTCTCCCCTTCTATCTTCTGCTCCATTCAAGCATATACATCCTAATCTCATATACTTTACATACATATTCATATTCTTGTACACGGATGAGAGAGTTAAGGGTATCTATTGTACACGGATGAGAGAGTTAAAGGTATCTATTGTACATGGATGAGAGAGTTAAGGGTATCTATTGTACACGGATGAGAGAGTTAAAGGTATCTATTGTACACGGATGAGAGAGTTAAGGGTATCTATTGTACACGGATGAGAGAGTTAAGGGTATCTATTGTACACGGATGAGAGAGTTAAAGGTATCTATTGTACACGGATGAGAGAGTTAAAGGTATCTATTGTACACGGATGAGAGAGTTAAAGGTATCTATTGTACACGGATGAGAGAGTAAGGGATACTGCATAAATTATGTCAACAATTTCTTGCTAATTTTTACCCTTCCCTTGTTAACAAACTGTCAAGAAGTAGGAAACCTTTCCCCCGTTTAATTATGTCTTTTAAAACTCCGAACCCTCTTAAAAATATCTAAATTAAAGTACGAAAAAGATTACATTTTTTTTTCCACCAGATTTTTTTCGAAACAATTTTATATGAAATAATTTAATTGATATAAAAAATATATTTTTCAGGTGAACATTTGTCAATCAACCTCCCCCCCCCCCCACCTCTTTTGGTCAAACTGTCAAACTTTTTCAGAACCCCCCCCCCCCCAATACATGACGTAATTTATAGACAGTCCTTTAGACGATCACAACGAACATGGAAAGAAGAAAACAGGCTTGTGAAAAATGTTACAGAGCGTATTGATAGCATTTTGACATGTCCTTGGCACTACGCATCAAACATACAGAACAGTAAACTAATGTATTCTTCAAGAAACAAAATAAATGCTCTACAAACAGGAAGTAGATACGCCTATGCTAAAAGAGTAAAAGAGGGAGAGTTATGAGATTTAACTGAGAAAGGGATATTAATCTTGTTCTAGTGGTGTCTTTGATTATTTATGTTCAAGGAAAATTGTGAAAGGTCGAGTGATATTTACTATGAAATGTACTTGTGCGCTAGCACTATACGGCACCTTCTACTCTCCTGGGGGTGGGGAGGTGGGGCTAGCACTAAGAGACACCTTGATGGTGGGGACACCCACTCTTTGGTTTGGACGTGGTACGAACTCTATATTCCACTCACGTATCTACATGCTTCCTTACAGGTCAACAAGAATATCTCCTAGCATATATACTAGTAAATCTCCTAATATATCCTAGCATATATATCTCCTAGCATGTCTCCTAATATATCCTAGCATATATCATAATATATCCTTGCATATCTCCTAATATATCCTAGCATATATATCTCCTAGCATGTCTCCTAATATATCCTAGCATATATATCTCCTAGCATGTCTCCTAATATATCCTAGCATATATATCTCCTAGCATGTCTCCTAATATATCCTAGCATATATATCTCCTAGCATGTCTCCTAATATATCCTAGCATATATATCTCCTAGCATGTCTCCTAATATATCCTAGCATATATCATAATATATCCTAGCATATCTCCAAATATATCCTAGCATATCTCCGTAATATTTCCTAGCAATTACCCTAATATATCCTACGATATACCCTAATATATCCTAGCATATACCCTAATATATCATAGCATCTCCTAATGTCTCCTAGCATATCCCCTAGCATTGTTGAAATAGCAGTGCACTGTAAGAACAGCAGAAGGCTACACAAAAGACTTTGTGATTAGTACAGGAGTAAAACAAGGATGTGTATTGTCACCACTACTTTGTATTACATACATGGACCATACAAAAAAAACAGCAAAATCGATTGAAAGAAACGAACTGCCTTTTTGCAGATGACCATGTTTTATTCCACAACAGCATAAACAATCTGCAATACCGCCTAAACATTATAGACACAACATGAAAGCAATTTGGAATGAAAATCAGCAAAGACAAAACAGAAGTAATATATCGCAAGAGATAAGGAGAATATCAACATCCAGGTAAACAATAAACAACTGAAACAAGTAAATGAATTCAAGTATCTTGACAGCACATTGAGATATGACAACAAACAAGAAGAAGAAATAAATGCAAGATGTAATACGTCATGTCAGGTCATCGGTCAATTAACACCTTTACTACGAAACAAAGATATTACGCTAGAAACAAAGAAAGCGATATTCACCACCATTTTTCTACCAATGTTGTGTTATCAGTGTCAAACTTGGACATTGAATTCTATAACACAGTGGTGATTAACACCACTGAAATGAAATGTGTGAGACGTATGATTGGAGTAGCTTGAGAGACAAAATCAGGAATGAAAAACTAAGAAAACAATTAGGGATCACGTCAACATTAGAATATATTCATCACCAACAAGTTAAATGGTTCGGCCACATAACCAGACAGAAAGAGCAAAGTATTATCCATGAAACCCTTAACAAACCCTACTGTTCACACTAGAACATGAAACTGAGACCAGTAAGACTTAACACGATAACTGTTCACACTAGAACATGAAACTGAGAACAGTAAGGCTTAACACGATAACTGTTCACACTAGAACATGAAACTGAGAACAGTAAGGCTTAACACGATAACTGTTCACACTAGAACATGAAACTGAGAACAGTAAGGCTCAACACGATAACTGTTCACACTAGAACATGAAACTGAGAACAGTAAGACTTAACACGATAACTGTTCACACTAGAACATGAAACTGAGAACAGTAAGACTTAACACGATAACTGTTCACACTAGAACATGAAACTGAGAACAGTAAGGCTTAACACGATAACTGTTCACACTAGAACATGAAACTGAGAACAGTAAGGCTTAACACGATAACTGTTCACACTAGAACATGAAACTGAGAACAGTAAGGCTCAACACGATAACTGTTCACACTAGAACATGAAACTGAGAACAGTAAGGCTTAACACGATAACTGTTCACACTAGAACATGAAACTGAGAACAGTAAGGCTCAACACGATAACTGTTCACACTAGAACATGAAACTGAGAACAGTAAGGCTTAACACGATAACTGTTCACACTAGAACATGAAACTGAGAACAGTAAGACTTAACACGATAACTGTTCACACTAGAACATGAAACTGAGAACAGTAAGGCTTAACACGATAACTGTTCACACTAGAACATGAAACTGAGAACAGTAAGGCTCAACACGATAACTGTTCACACTAGAACATGAAACTGAGAACAGTAAGGCTTAACACGATAACTGTTCACACTAGAACATGAAACTGAGAACAGTAAGGCTTAACACGATAACTGTTCACACTAGAACATGAAACTGAGAACAGTAAGGCTTAACACGATAACTGTTCACACTAGAACATGAAACGGAGAACCATAAGGCTTAACACGATAACTGTTCACAATAGAACATGAAACTGAGAACAGTAAAGCTTAACACGATAACTGTTCACACTAGAACATGGAACTGAGAACAGTAAGGCTTAACACGATAACTGTTCACACTAGAACATGAAACTGAGAACAGTAAGGCTTAACACGATAACTGTTCACACTAGAACATGAAACTGAGAACAGTAAGGCTTAACACGATAACTGTTCACACTAGAACATGAAACTGAGAACAGTAAGGCTTAACACGATAACTGTTCACACTAGAACATGAAACTGAGAACAGTAAGGCTCAACACGATAACTGTTCACACTAGAACATGGAACTAAGAACACAAGGCAGGTTTGGATTTTTTTAATTGAGGTTTCCAGAATAGTACCCCTAAGGCCCTGGGGGTTGTATGTGGGCTATATGTTATGATGAGGGCGACGATGATGATGATGTACACACTCAAACAAGTTTACACTCAACGGAGAATTGGCAGTCTTCTTTGGTGTGATAGAATTCTTCTTCTTCATCGTTCATTCTCAAACTCCCGTTGGATCTATCTTTTAGCAGAAACATTGTCCTACTAAATTTCCAGCAGGATGCAATTCAGAGAATGGAAATGCGCGGTGTCTCCGTTTTATTTGTGCCAGTGGCCCAACACATTCGTCTTCGGCGGAGTGTGATAGAATTATTTTAAAAAACACTCCCCAGCAGTGAGTTAGTTAAACAAGATTTAAATCACATTTTATCTTTTATTATTTGTCTTTTGTCTTTCCCCAGGTGGTTTGTGATCCACTCTTGCCGTTAAGCGTAGGGATGATTGAGCTCGAGCTTGCGTTCTATCGACAGATGTGTGGCCTCGGCTGTGCTATGACCGTGTCTGTTCAGGATACCCCTGACGTTTTCTGTCCATCTTTTCCGTGGTCTTCCTCTGTTTTTGCACCCTGATCTCATTTGGTTATATGCATGTACGGGAAACTTGTCGTGATGCATTCTCATAATGTCGCTAAACCACTTGATCTGCTGTCTTTCTATGTAATCTGTACAAGATATTATACCTATTCTTTCTCTGATATCTTCATTTCGTAATCTATCAAGCCTGGTGACCCAGGTCGGCTATCCTCAAACATTTCATCTCACATGCCACTATCTTCCTGTAATGTGAAGATGAGAGACACATTTTATCATGTCCCAGAATAAACTATTTTTCACAATTAAAATAAACACAAAAATTGTGCGGACAAGTAAACATCATATTTGAATACTGTCAACATTCAGACATAATCAGTACAATTCTGAGAATGCTCTCAACCCTATCATGATCTGTGTGTATGCAGCTCTGACAGACCTGTATTACATTGACGTCTGCCTGCCAGATATTAGAGGACAAATTAGAAAATATGCCCCCTCACTGTTCATGTGTTTATGGTGTCCTCGGAATTGATGTCATGTGCTCATCGTCTGTTTTTTGTCAGATGTATCATTAGACTGAAAGCAAGTAATGGATCGCTATTGTTCTATTATTTTATTGATATGTTTTGAAGGTTTCATTTCATTCTCAGTTCTCACAATACATATTTTTGTATATTTGAATACTCGGTGTTCCATTTCATAGCAATTTGATGTCTTATTATACGTTGATGAATATCTAGTGCAAGTTATGAAAGTTTATGCCATATGATAAATTGATGAATATCTAGTGCAAGTTATGAAAGTTTATGCCATATGATAAATTGATGAATATCTAGTGCAAGTTATGAAAGTTTATGCCATATGATAAATTGATGAATATCTAGTGCAAGTTATGAAAGTTTATGCCATATGATAAACTGATGAATATCTAGTGCAAGTTATGAAAGTTTATGCCATATGATAAATTGATGAATACCTAGTGCAAGTTATGAAAGTTTATGCCATATGATAAATTGATGAATATCTAGTGCAAGTTATGAAAGTTTATGCCATATGATAAATTGATGAACATCTAGTGCAAGTTATGAAAGTTTATGCCATATGATAAATTGATGAATATCTAGTGCAAGTTATGAAAGTTTATGCCATATGATAAATTGATGAATATCTAGTGCAAGTTATGAAAGTTTATGTCATATGATAAATTGATGAATATCTAGTGCAAGTTATGAAAGTTTATGCCATATGATAAATTGATGAATACCTAGTGCAAGTTATGAAAGTTTATGCCATATGATAAATTGATGAATATCTAGTGCAAGTTATGAAAGTTTATGCCATATGATAAATTTATGAATATCTAGTGCAAGTTATGAAAGTTTATGTCATATGATAAATTGATGAATATCTAGTGCAAGTTATGAAAGTTTATGCCATATGATAAATTGATGAATATCTAGTGCAAGTTATGAAAGTTTATGCCATATGATAAATTGATGAATACCTAGTGCAAGTTATGAAAGTTTATGCCATATGATAAATTGATGAATATCTAGTGCAAGTTATGAAAGTTTATGCCATATGATAAATTGATGAATACCTAGTGCAAGTTATGAAAGTTTATGCCATATGATAAATTTATGAATATCTAGTGCAAGTTATGAAAGTTTATGCCATATGATAAATTTATGAATATCTAGTGCAAGTTATGAAAGTTTATGCCATATGATAAATTTATGAATATCTAGTGCAAGTTATGAAAGTTTATGTCATATGATAAATTTATGAATATCTAGTGCAAGTTATGAAAGTTTATGCCATATGATAAATTGATGAACATCTAGTGCATTTAGTGCAGGTTCATAAAGTGAGCGGTACCGCCCCCTCCCAGTGGGCGCTTAAGCCTTCTAGAGGGAGATTGCGATAGTGGGTTCAGAAGTAATTATGTAAGAGGGCGTTCAATCAGTAGAGGGTAGGTGGCTCCTTATAGAAGAAATTCTTCTTTTCATTCTACAACTCTCTTTATCTCTCTTGTGCAGGATCATGGTCCTACTAGATTACCAGCAGGGTGTAATCCAGAAAATGGAATGCGCTCTGTCGCCGTTTTATGTGTGTCAATGGTCCGACAGATCCATCTTCCGAGAAATAGGAGAAATTAATAATATATATTTATAAATAATATTTCATGATTTTGCAATACATTTTGTAACATATGCCTATTCTGTGGTGTTGTATATATTACAATAAGAAAAATTCGGAATACAGTAGAACTCCGATTATCCGAATCCCGATTAACCGAATTACCAATTAACCGAATCGGCGTGGGTGAAATAATTTTAGAACGTAAGCGGACGCTGGTATGTACATTTACGTACCTGAAGTTATTAATAGCAGCGAAATAATAAATCATATCCCTCTCCTGCTGTGTAGATGGCCATTATTTTGTCAGTTTGATTCGGACACTATTCTGTATGCATTATTCGCTCTATTCAATTTGCACTGTTTACTGTTTCGTTATTTGGTGTTAGTTGTTTTTCATTTCTGGATTAAGTGCAATGAGTACATGACGTAAACGTCCTGTTTTGTGACTTAGTTATAAAGTGGAAATTATTAATGAGTTAAATAAAAATGTGCCTTGAGAAGCAACTTGCAGAGAGGTTTGGCGTGGGAGCGGCATCGTTCTCTGATATTACAACTAACAGTGAAAAAATGTTAATCTTTGTGAGTGCATTGTAAACAGAAGATAGATGTTCATCTAGAAAAGTGATGAAAGAGGATAAATGTGAACATATTGAGAACGTTGTTTTAACTTTGTTTCTGCAACAACGGTTGATTGGACAGCAGATTTCTGGACCAAATTCATGCGAAAAATCACTGATGTTTAGTGAAAAAATGGGTGTGACTGATTTTAAAGCAAGCGAGGGCTGGCTCCAGAATTTCAAATCTAGGCATGATGTAGCAGGAGAAAAACTTTCTGCCGATAACGAAGCTGCCAATATTGTTCTGGAAACTTTTGAAAAGGAAACTAAACACCACGACCCTGAACGTATAATGCCGATGAAACTGGTTTGAACTGGAAAGCTTTGCAAAGAACAACTTTTGCATCTAAAATAGAACAAAGTTCTCCGCGCTACAAAGTTAGTAAGAACAACAAGGTGATAACGAAGACAATGATGACACCGGGGGATAGACAGAAGATGAAAATATTCCTAAATATGGGGAAGCTTTTATGTGCTTCGTCAATGCATTAAAGTGGATGGAGCGGCAACCGGAGTGCAACACTGTACTTTTATCAATAAAGTACCGTTTATTTCAATGCATGATTGTATGTATGTACACTGTTTTACTTTATTCCAGAACTATATCCAAATATCCAAATTTTCGATTATCCGAATAGACCGATACCCAATTAATTCGGATAATCGGAGTTCTACTGTATTCCGAATTTTCATATTTAAATAACTGCTTGGTCTTTTCATAGTTAAATCATTGTATTAAATTGTTCTAGTCACTTGTTATTTATGAGTAATCATTCTTACGATAAACAAACAAAATATCGAGAAAACTTGTAATCTTGGAGAAAGGCGGAAATAAGAGAGAAGCTCACTTTTTTTGGGCGGGACCCGAAAGGAGAACAAAGAATAGCAATACTGTTTACCATCCACGCCTTTACCTTAGGGGTTACAGAGGTTTTTGGGTGGAATTTTGTGCCCAATTCTAAATAGGGCCAATGTTAAATAGAAGTCATGTTCAAGTAGGATGTGTCAGATCAAAAAGGCGAAGATGTAGCAGCTAAGCTGTAAACCGTGAAAAAAATTATTCCGTTCTCCGGACTACATCCTGGTAATCTGTAGGAGTTTGAGAACAAATTCAGAGGCAGAAGAAGCGGTGCGCTGAAACTCTCAATAATTTCGGCATTACATAAAAACACCACGAGAGGACCCCTAAGACAAAACTATATTGGAAATAATTCGTCCATACTTTATATATTAATAAAAGCCATAACTTGAGTGATAGTGAATATTACAAAACCAGTGTATTCACAGAAAGAACTTCTTCGTCTGTATTAGACTTAAACAAGGATGCACTTTAACACCTTCCCTTCTGCATTATTTTACCAATATTGTTTGTTGATATCAATTGCGAAATATCACAAGAAAGATATTTTTAGAAATACTAACTTGACATTTCGACCCAAAAAAATCCACCAACATATTCAAGGTAGGAAACAGATGCCACATTACGATAGTGTAGGCCTACTTGATCTCACTAGCATACGACATTTCTCTGTAATACAGAACTTCCCTGTAAGTGAGAAACCATATAATTATTTCTTGTGTATATGAAAATTGGTTCTGCAAATAATTGAATACATTTTCTTCATATTAACAAACGCAAATCATAAGAACGTTATTTTTGTTGAGAACACACTCCTTCATCAAATTTTCTTTCCTGGGACTTCCAATTATCTCCGACTGGTTCTTTTGAAATCTTTGCCGGTATGGACTATTTATTTATGTTCGATCTGTTTTGGCCTTTTGTTTCCAGCGGTTCATTAATTCTAGGCCCTATATAGATTTTCTTGATGTTACTGGAAAGGTATTATTGTTGGATACTTTAGAAGCGCTGGAGCATGTTAAAAAATCTGGAGCCTGTTATTGTTGATTTTTATAGCTGACCTGATTTTATATTTCTATGATGAGTTTGTCGTTACTGGTTGTTGTGATCTTCATACTAATCATTTTCACATTAAAATGATTAAAACCGTCAGTGAGATCACAATGGTTCGTAGTAAAATGGTGAGTTTTCTAGCATGAATAATGACAGCACGCGACAAACGTAAACTTGTGACAGCTGAAATGTTATGCGTACGAAGAATCCTAGGAATATCGCTAAGAAACAGAATGATGAATGAGAACATTAGATAAAGAAGTGGCACCACCCCAAACTTGGAATATATTAAGAGACTGCAGATCACATGGTTTGCACACATTAGCAGACTACAATCAGACAGCATACCACAGCGAGCTATGCTACATAGATACAGTGAAGACAGACTTAGAGGCACCACGAAAACGATGGACAACCGAAATAAAACAGGCGCAAAAAGAATGTATAATGCTGTCATAAATACCTCGACAGCAAAGGTTGTCTGGTACTCCTTAAATAATCATCTGGTGACACACTGTCAGCTGTCAGTTGTATGGACTCATTGACAAAGAGAACAGGATCTTAAATATATTGAAATAACCTTTGATAGAAGTATATCATTCAACAAACACATCACAAATATGATTCATGGGGCTAAAAGAGAGAACAGTGTTATCAAAAGTATGGCGACTTTCGACATGCAGCAATGGGTACTTTTTCTGCTTCTGCAAGTGATAGTGCTATCTGTTATAGATTATGGCCTCGGCCTACTAACACTGTCACAAGTCGATAGATTGGAAAAAGTCCAAAATAAGGAAATGGGAGCGGGTTTGCTAGAGATGCATCCGTCTCTGCTGTGAGATTGATTTCTGCTTGGTCTCCCCAGCGTTAGAGTGCGACATCAGGTAGCGCAAGTTGGGTCGTGACTTGAAGTAACGGAGTGCGGCAGCCATCCATTGCACCAGCATCTAGATGAGTCGCAGGGAGGGCGAATCGATCGTGGTGGATCATGGATGGCAGTGGCTGGGGACATACTGCGAGGAGTGTGTGATTTGGGGAGAAATGGAAGGGTGCGGTGGAAATGTGAAGGTAGACACTGAGAGGAAATCGCTGGCTAGGCTAATGATACAACTACGTGAAACATGTCGAAAGTGGACGTGTGTCAGGGCCCAGGTTACAGTGCATGAACTCGCCCAGCTACACACCAGGCAAACAGGGCATAAATATACACATATGGCTTCGTTGACAGAAACACATATAAAGACGGTTGGGGTTTAGTTACTTGCGGAAACGGCATGGGGTTGGTTGGGAAGTCTTGGGCATATTCCGCTGTCACATCGGGCATGGTGATGGAGATAGAGGGAATTACAGCAGCACTTGATTGGTTGATGGCTGATACATTGGTACACTCGTTGGTGTTCTCAGATTCTCAAGGCATGCTGCGACAATATCAATGAATGGACAGGACAATATTTTTCCTCATCCGCATCGGTGAAGATAGAAATCACTGGAGGACTGTGCTGAAGCATCCAATCTGGTATCCCTACGACCCTGGCAGGTTACTGATTTTGTAGATTAGATAGCAAGATATTGAGATTGCAAAGTAACGGTAATCTGAGTTTTGAACCAGCATCAATCATAGCACGCAATTTTCCCGTTAGTACTCAGCTACCTAGTCAAAGTCAGCAGATGACCTGAGACCACCTGACTAGTGTCGCCGTCAACATCTACGTACTAGTGACACCAGACGTTTCCAAAACTTTTTTTATTTTCACACCAAAGGTCTGTTGGTCGTCAGTCGAGTGACTGAACACTACACTACCGCGGCTTTCACCGGGAATATTGTTCACAGACTGAAAATCTATACTCTCACGAGAATCTGCAAGCATCTCTGAGAAGAAACACTTGTAAACTATACATCGTGACCAGATTTCGCACCTGCACTCTGGAATAAAGTACAAAATGAACGGCTTTATTACTTTACAGCTATGATTGTTAATTTACGCAACATGGCGTGTTCTACAACTATTGATTTTATGTTGAGCAATCATTATGAATTAATAATTTTAACTATGAGAAGGTAGCTTCTGACAGCCCATAGCTTCCTGACAAAAGCACGGTTTCTTTTTAGTTGTATAACATGTGTAGACCGAACTTATATATGGTCTCAATGGCATAGGTGTGCAAGTGGAAGGGGGAGGGAATTATGGACGCATGTTTAGTCCCGGAAGGGAAACATTTCAGGCGTGGGCCAGTACCACAGAATAACCACGTCCTGCCAGAAGCACTGTACACACATCTCCGCCGTCTATCTGACCATTCTTCTGTCGTATTTTTTGTGTGGTCCATCTGTAGTTATGGTACATCTAGCCTTCACCGTCATTTAGGAGTGTCACAAAAATGTTACAGATGCAATGTCCGCTGATCTGTATATCTTGATTATTTATGGGGTTTATTTGATGGAAGACGGAAGCAAGAAATTGGGATCATATGTGAAAATGATGACAACAATGGTAACAGGATATAAGCCGATACCCTCAACTTACATTAGTAAGGAAGTGAGATCAGATGTCACAATGATGACAACAATGGTAACAGGATATAAGCCGATACCCTCAACTTACATTAGTAAGGAAGTGAGATCAGATGTCACAATAATGACAACAATGATAACATGATATAAACCGATCCCATCAACTTACATTAACCTCCTCCTACGGCATGTCTGGAAAAAAACAGCGGCCCTATTCTCTGTACCCTGAACTAATATTCCTGTACCCGGGTATCACTCGTGGTGGAGGGTGGACGTTATCTTCTCTTTTGGTCTGCTTCCTTGCACTATTGCACTAAATCTCACGTTCCGGTGCCATACTGGAGGGGGCGGGTGTATTGAACCGACAAATTCCTCTTGTCTTCTGACCTGTTCAAGGATTAGCGAAATTAATGAGTATGATTCCTTTTCCATGTCACGAATAATGAGTATGATTCCTTTTCCATGTCACGAATAATGAGTATGATTCCTTTTCCATGTCACGAATAATGAGTATGATTCCTTTTCCATGTCACGAATGAAACAGAGATGAGTTTGAAACAAGCTGTAGTCACAAGTGATTGTCATTGACAGTTGAGAGAAATGTTCTGTAACCAAAAGATATACTTAGAAGATGCTCTGAGTACTTATGAACTTTAAAAAAACAGGTGAAATTAGCAATGCTGATGTTCTAAGCACTTTCTAAGTAGCTAACCACAACATGAATGAAAGTTATAGGAACACCTCTCACGAGAGTTGACCCAAGTTCAAATCTCTGCTTACCGCCTGCTCGGAGACTGCCACCCAAAGACAAGTTTTTGGTCGGTAAAGTTAAAGGGCACAGTTGGTGATACACCACCATTACGTAGAGGTGATACACATTGCTTGCCTGGCGACAGGTAGGACATGCGTTACACGCTAAGGAAGTTCACCTGAAATAAAAGCATGCCGAAATCGGATGTACTAGACCTACATGTGTAAATTGAACTGTAGTACAGCGTACTTCACGCTCCCTGACGAAAATCACACGAAATGCATGATGATCATTATAGAGCAAGAGCATAGGTTGTGAAACAGATAACACTAAGAACTGTTGATCGTCCTGTAAAACTGATGACAATAAGAACTGTTGAACGTCATGTAAAACTGATGACAATAAGAACTGTTGATCGTCATGTAAAACTGATGACAATAAGAACTGTTGATCCTCATGTGAAACTGATGACACTAAGAACTGTTGATCGTCATGTAAAACTGATGACAATAAGAACTGTTGATCGTCATGTAAAACTGATGACACTAAGAACTGTTGATCGTCATGTAAAACTGATGACAATAAGAACTGTTGATCCTCATGTGAAACTGATGACACTAAGAACTGTTGATCGTCATGTAAAACTGATGACAATAAGAACTGTTGATCCTCATGTGAAACTGATGACACTAAGAACTGTTGATCGTCATGTAAAACTGATGACAATAAGAACTGTTGATCCTCATGTGATTGAGGACATATTAAAACGGGGATGTGACATGCCTTTTGCGCAATTACGGCAATCTGACAAATACCACGTTGATTTTGCCACAAATTTAATCATAATGTAATAATATTTACAAAATTATGTGGAATGTAATTATCTACATCTTTGCATAACGGAGTTGATAAGATGCTTAGCAACTGTATCAAAGTTGACTTTTGGTGTTTTTACGTGAGTATGTTAATGAGTTTATTATACATGTATATCATTGCTTCTTTTGTCCGTCTAAATGTGCATCTGGACCGTTCAGAAAGCAATGGTAACCAACTGATTTTATGTATACTTTCATGAGAATAATTATATCAGAACATTTATATGTTATTGTTACCTTCTGAGGAGGAGTTCGGTAGCCTAGTTGATAGTGAACTTGTTTACTACCCACGGGTTACGGCATGCCAGGTTCGAAATCATGTCGGATAAATCTATATAAAATCCGGGTCGTGACTTCTCACTTGGCACGACCTCTCATCCAGTCGACCCAGCTGTAAATGGTTATCTGACGCATGAGTTGGGGAAAGTAAACACAGCAAGGAATTGAACTAGCCATCCCAACCTTATAGTTGTTGCGCCTTAGTACATGAAGATTTATCTTCATCCTCGACGGCAGATTGTTGGCATGGACATACCTTACTTTTACTTGAATGGAATTTGTTAATATTTCTGTTTTCTTCGATCTCCGGAAATTGCTGAGATATAACGTGTGTGTATTTTTATGTTCATTTTATTGGGGGCTAATGCTTTCCAGAAGATGAGGAACATCTTGTGTAATAATTCTTTATCAATAGAAGTAAGCAAGAACATACTGAAATGTTACATAGAGCCAATAGGGTTATATGGTAGTGAAGCATGGACAATTGACAATACTGCAAGAAAAAATCTGGAGAAAACATAGATGTGGCTTTATAGAGGAATGTTGAAAATATACTGGACAGCTAAAATGAGTAATGTTATAATTCTACAACTGGTCAACTTAAAAAGAGAACTAATTAACTGAATTAGAAGACGACAATCACAGTTTCTGGGTACTGTCATGAGAAATGGTGGGCTGGAGAACATCGTAACAACTGAAACGATGGAGCGTAAGAGAGACAGAGAAAGACAACGTGAGAAAATGTTGGATGGCTTGAAAGCCTGGCATGATGCAGAATCATCAAGAACTATATTTAAATGTATAACAAACAGAAGACTGTGGAGAGACATGATCGCCTACGTAGGAACAAATGGTACCAATGAATTCATGCTCCAAAACTGTATTCAATATCCAGAATATTTCAAGTTTCAGCGGTACGCACTGATTTGAGAAGCAGCCTCCTATTCAGAGGGGATATAAATGTAAGTGTACAGATGAAGGGATGTGTAGCTTCCCAAACAGTATTTCTTATAGTGGAGAAGACTATCCCGGAGGTGGACAAGTACACATACAAGGAATGACAGAAATGGAATTGACCTGGAGTGAGGGGAGAACGCATTTCCTCTGTAGAAAGATTTGAAGATCATATAATTAACATTTGTCTGGAATTCTGTTTGAGTCTGAATACTCAGGGATGGTCTATGACTGGGATCAAGTGTAGATCTGTTAACAGAATGTAAATAAGTCGTCACCCGTGACGATTTTTTTATTACTGTCGAGCTTTCATTGGCCACTATTTATATACCTGGAGTAGCATATCACAAAGGCCGACCACCTAAATTCATGAAAATGATCATAAATCAGTTTTTCAAGTCATGATTACTTTTTGAAATAGCGACGGTCTCGGATGGCCGCTGAAACGGAGAGTGGAGTACTTATGAGAATCTCCCGTGTGTCACAAGTTTGGTTTTAGTCAGGAATTCCACAAGTGGAAAGCATCACTATATAGATAATCATCTACTGACTTGGGATTTGCCGTTTCTTCGTGGTTGGTGTGGCTGCTCCCTGGGGAAAAAACCACATATTTATTATGCTAAAATGTATAGAAAGGAGTAAGACAAGACTGTACCTTGTCTCCATTCTTGTTCAACATCTATGCGGAAAATATAATGAGAAACATGAGACAAGATACAATGAAGCCTGATTTTAGACCCATAAGTAAAGGAGGGCTGCAGATACCAGAATTTAGATATACAGACGACACAGTGCTATTAACAACAAACGAACACGACATACTGAACATAATTAATTAAGTCAACCCAAAAGTTCAGCAAACTTGTTATTTAATAACTTGTTATTTAATAACTTGTTGTTTAATAACTTGTTGTTTAATAACTTGTTGTTTAATAACTTGTTATTTAATAACTTGTTATTTAATAACTTGTTATTTAATAACTTGTTATTTAATAACTTGTTATTTAATAACTTGTTGTTTAATAACTTGTTTAATAACTTGTTATTTAATAACTTGTTGTTTAATAACTTGTTGTTTAATAACTTGTTGTTTAATAACTTGTTGTTTAATAACTTGTTTAATAACTTGTTATTTAATAACTTGTTGTTTAATAACTTGTTGTTTAATAACTTGTTGTTTAATAACTTGTTGTTTAATAACTTGTTGTTTAATAACTTGTTGTTTAATAACTTGTTGTTTAATAACTTGTTATTTAATAACTTGTTATTTAATAACTTGTTGTTTAATAATTTATTATTTAATAACTTGTTGTTTAATAACTTGTTGTTTAATAACTTGTTATTTAATAACTTGTTGTTTAATAACTTGTTATTTAATAACTTGTTGTTTAATAACTTGTTGTTTAATAACTTGTTGTTTAATAACTTGTTATTTAATAACTTGTTATTTAATAACTTGTTGTTTAATAATTTGTTATTTAATAACTTGTTGTTTAATAACTTGTTGTTTAATAACTTGTTATTTAATAACTTGTTGTTTAATAACTTGTTATTTAATAACTTGTTGTTTAATAACTTGTTGTTTAATAACTTGTTGTTTAATAACTTGTTATTTAATAACTTGTTATTTAATAACTTGTTGTTTAATAACTTGTTATTTAATAACTTGTTGTTTAATAACTTGTTGTTTAATAACTTGTTATTTAATAACTTGTTGTTTAATAACTTGTTGTTTAATAACTTGTTTAATAACTTGTTGTTTAATAACTTGTTTAATAACTTGTTGTTTAATAACTTGTTGTTTAATAACTTGTTTAATAACTTGTTATTAAATATGAAAAAGACAAAAATAATGACAACTGGCACAACTAAATCATCACCCAAAATTAATATTGAGAACTGCAATTTAGATGAAGTGACACATTTTGATTATTTAGGAACAAATGTAAACAATGCGACGGGACTGCGTAGTTGAGATTAAGATAAGAAAAGCAGTGTCACTGGCAGACTTATCCAGCTAAAGAAACTATGAAGGGTACTAACATAAAAACCAAATTGTGTTTACTACGAACATGTGATACCTGTAGCGACATATGGATGTGAAGCATGGACACAAAATAAAATTGTGACCAAGAGAATAACATCATTTGAATTAAAGCGCTATAGAAGAGTTTTGAGAATACTATGGACAGTAAGGAAAACAAACCGGGAGGTGTTATGAACAATTGTCCAGGAAGGCTGACTTCTGAACATCATATTAAAGAAAAAGCTACTTTTTTTCGGTCACATTAAGAGACACGGCGACATGGAGAGAGTGTTACTGGAAGGGATGATAGAATACAACAGGGGTAAGGGCCGTACAAGACTTTGTTGGACAACAGACATTCAGGAATGTCTGCGAATGTCACTGGAAGTGGCAGGATACCTTGCTCAAGACCAAGGAGAATTCAAAAGATCCATAGGAAAGACTACGTTCTGAAAAGAATATGTCACGTGATTATGAGGATGAAATTTATATATACAATAGATGCAGATATATATATATATATATATATATGTATGTATAGTATGAAAGACGTCTATGAATTAATGCGTTCATAAAAGATGAATGTTGCAAATAATTTATGGTGTATATATATTGATGTGTTTATGGTATATATATTGATGTGTTTATGGACATATGTATATGCGAACTTATAAATAGACTTAGTGTACAGAACAGAGAATTGATTTAGGATCTGCTGTGTATGAAGTGCAGACGTCATAATTTCCTGTCTTCAAGATGCAATAACCGTAGGCTACAATTTATAACGATGCATAAATAAAAAAAAACACTCCAACAACAATGGTGCAAAACAATAGTTGCTCGTTATTTATGTGTTCTAAAAATTATTAGTTTCCTGTTTTCTAAGACAGGATGTTTTACTTCGATTTCTCGATGTACCAGCACTGAAAGGTACGTAATTATATCGGCTGGAATAGCCAGCAGACTAAAAAGAGAAATTGATCACTCTAAAACACAAAATTCTGTTGTCGAACTGAGCAGATCGAAGATTATGATTACGATCGTTTGAGGTATGAAACGATGTCACTACATTTGGGTATACCCATAGACCAACATATTTCGAAGAGTGTATGCTAATACAATAAAGATGTCAAAAG
This sequence comes from Meghimatium bilineatum, assembly GCA_034231615.1. Classification (NCBI taxonomy): domain Eukaryota; kingdom Metazoa; phylum Mollusca; class Gastropoda; order Stylommatophora; family Philomycidae; genus Meghimatium; species Meghimatium bilineatum. Next base: position 20,906,636 of record CM067305.1, on the reverse strand, counting down.
GCAAGCGCAGTGAAGTTTCTGGTTGTAAAGATATTTTCTTACTGTTCAACCTCTGTGTCTTCAACTTCTTCTTTTTCATCGTTCATTCTCAAACTCCCGCTGAATCTCTCTTGTAACAGAACAATGGTTCAACTAGATTTCCAGCAGGATGTAGTCCAGAGATTAGAAATGTGTTGTGTCGCCGTATTTAATTTTTGCCAATGGCTGGAAACATCCGTCTTGGTGAAATCTCCGGCTTACACATCGGCTGATCAATATTGTGACAAAGCAACAAATACGTTAGAGTATATTTGTACCAACATTATTTTACCACTGTCAGACACTGGATCAAAGTGCACACTGACACCTTCGCAGTCAAGTCAAAGCTAATAATATGTCACATTAAATTCTTAAGAAAGACTGTCCAGGTTACTAGGTTAGACAGATTGCGAAATGACATCATCAAAAACAGAATAGGTATTATATCATGTATTTAATATATATATAAATACAGAAAGAACTATATTTTGGACATCGTATGAGAAAGGTATACACCGAAATCCTTATAATGCAATAAAATAAAATAGGGTCAGATTACAGAGCCAGAGGAAGACTAAGAGAGGAATGAATAGATAATATCAAAGACATTTTGAACAAACATGGATTCAGTACAACAGAGGCAAAACATCTGACCATGCAACAAGAACTCAGATTTCCATTAATACATATAACGGTAATGATGAATAAGTGGTATCTTCATGGGCATGAGGCAATACATTATACAATGCATATTCTAATGATTCCTGTTTCTCGCTTGTCGAATATACTTCGTATTTTATCCAGCTGACGTCCAGTTTTAATTGTTTCGTGTTTATGTGCTATTTCGTGACTTTCAGCTTGGATATTTCTTCGATCGTCGTGTCCGTATCAAACGTGCTCTTGTGATACAGTTTCCATGCTTCCCATTTATGCATCGTCAACACTCCGTCCATTGATGAAAAGTAAGAAAATCTGTTCTTTCATTACCACAAATCAAATTCATGAATGCACTAGACCAGGGGTCGGCAACCTTTTGTGTGCCAACTTAAGGTTTCAAATTATTCAGAGTGCCAACATCACATATCAAGAAGAATGTGAAGAGTCCAGATTCATCACATGTGAAGAGTCTGCGTGCCATTTGAAATTGCTTGGCGTGCCAAATGTGGCACGCGTGCCATAGGTTGCCGACCCCAGCACTAGACTGTGCGTCGTTGTGTTGTCACGGAGGTTAGCGTTAGTATCAATAACGGCTACAAATAAACAGGACATGGGACATTCTGTATATTTTCAAACATGGCTTGACCGTTTAATAAAATATCTGCCATAGTAAATAAAATACTACAGTGCCATCAGAACAAGCAGCAGCCACCTCAGTTTCCATTGGCATGCTGGATGTGTTTGGTTGTCCTTTATCTATATATACGCTGTGGCCCTTGTTTGTCTTGTGGCGTCGGGGTGGGGGGGGGGGGGTAGAAGAGTTCTCTAGAGATGACTTTCTTGTGTACGTTTGTAAGATTGCTCCTGTCACTTCTTTGATTTCTGTGATCCATCTTTTACATATTCTGCCTTCGGCTTTATAGCCGTGATGTCTATGTGTCATGGCCATCTGTGGAATGCTGTCTGTTGATAGTCTGAAAGTGTATGAAAACCACTTGATCTGTTCTCTCTTGATGTGTTCGAATACTGGTATTGTTTTGGTTATCTGTCTGATGTTATTGTTTCTAATTCTATCTCTTAATGACACTTCTAGTAATCTTCGTAAACATTTCATTTCTGCTGTCACTATTTTTCTTTTGTCTTGTGCTGTCATTGCCCAGGTGTTGCTCGGTAGCACAGTGATGGGATAATAACTGTCTTATAAAATGCAGCTTTAGTGTCTATGTTTACATTTTTGTTCATAAAAATACGCTTCATCTGTCCTAGGATCTGGTATGCTTTGTTGCATCTATGTTGTATCTCTTTACTGTTTTTCCCTTCACTCGATATAATACTTCCTAAGTGAACTCCTTTACTTGTTTAAGGTGTTTATCAACAATGAGGATAGTGATTTTTCTTTCTTTGATATTGCTATTATTTATGTCTGTTCAATATTAACTTTCATGTTGAATTTTAGGTTGCCTTGATAGTTATAATGATCCTGATTAGACTGATGGTGCCGAAAACGCCAGTGGCTATGCCCAATGTTGATGGTGAAATTGGTGATAACGATGCCTAAGATGGTTACGGTGGTGGTGATAATAATGATGACAGTGATGATGATGGTGATGATGGCGCTGGTGGTGAAGCTGGTGATGACGATAATGCTGGTGCTCGTGGTAGTGGTATTAGCGGTAAAGATGATGGTGATGACGAAGATAATGATGGTGGTAGTAATCATCAAACTGATGTTTGTGATGTTGGTGATGTGATGATGAATATTGTTATTATCCTTTGCGAAGTCTTTCTTTAAATTTTCATTGAATTTCCTCTAACTTTGTACTCATAAATTTTCAAATTTTCATTGAATTTCCTCTCTAACTCTGTACTCATTTCTTCTTCTTCTTTCGTTCACTTGAAACATGTCTATATCTGTAATTCTGTCTCCTTAATAAAACTCACTGTCTTTTGTAGTTCATACAGTGTTCCATAGAGTTTTGATTCCAGTGTTGTTTCCATTGTGTTTTGTGCGTGGCATCCTGATTATCTGTGCGCCTTTTGGCTGGATGCCTCCGTCTTCAGCACTCTGCTTACTTGGGCAGGACTATGGTCCTGCTTGAATGGGACTGCCCGACCAGTCTTAGTTTCCAGCCCTTGATGGCTGAACTAAGCCCCATCACCACGGCACGGTGCTGGCCTTGATGGAGTCTGTACTCATAAATTTTCCAGTTGTAGTAAATAATGTTAGATGACTAATTAATTTTCATTTTATGCCAATACCACTTGATGTGTTGTCTACTTGTATCCATGAATCTGACTGTTATTTCTATATGGCTGCTATCTTTATTTCATTAAGTAAATATAGCATCTCTTATGTGAGGCACTGCCCTTTCAAAGGCGGACGTTATTTTAGTTTGGTTATATCAGTGCTTTCAATCACACATAAAAATAGTAGGAGTCGCGATTCTGGTAATCCAGTCACCACGACCTCCGAACACCGTTCTAATGTTTTCATTTCAAATTCCATTTGGTTTTTTTCTATATCAAGGTTTCATTTCTCACGTGACGAGATTTTTTTTTTCGTAATGTGACAAAGAACAGGTGTTGAACTGTTAACAATTTTTGCAAGGAAAATAAAGAGTTGGCAGGTCATTAAAGTGTTAAACACTGGAAAATCGATGTGTACGTTGACAGAACTTACATAGGTACTAATTTGTTTTCAACCTAGGTGCTTTAATTTGTAATATGAAGCAATCAGAGAAATGATATGTCAGCCGCGGCGAAGATTACCAATTTCTTGTAAGTTAGTAATGGCATTCAGACTATCTCAATTTACAGGACGCCGCAGGAAACGCAACAGGAAAATGAAAAATAAGCCGGGTGGGGGATGTTGTGTTTTACACTATTTAAAAAATGAAGATAGATCACAACCTGTTATCTAAAAATATAGGAAACCAAGAAACATCGTGTAAAAAATGGTTTCTTAGCGGTTGTAGCTATATTTTCTTGTTTGTTCCTTCTTCTTCTTCTTCTTCTTCTTCTTCTTCTTTCTGTCCTCGTGTACCTTTCGGTGTTGAGGGGAGAGTGAGTGTACGGTCTTTTGCCCTTCTATTTGCCTCCTCTGCTGTTATATTTCTGAGTGTCTCTAATACACTATCTATCCACCTATATATCTATCTAATACTATCTATCTATCTAATACTACACTATCTATCTATCTAATACTATCTATCTATCTAATACTACACTATCTATCTATCTAATACTATCTATCTAATACACTATCTATCTCTAATACACTATCTATCTAATACACTATATATCCACCTTTTACGAGGGCGTCAAATAGGTGCCTTCCTCTCCATTTAAGTTTCTTTTTGAGCACTTTGTGTATCCCCTGTCGACGTGCTAGGTCAGTCACAGGTTAAGCACGTCGACAGGGGATACACATAAGACTTTGTATAAGACTTATCGTGCCTGCATACATGTCCGAACCATGCTAGTTTTCGTCGTTTCACTATAGAAAGAAATGGCTCATTATTGAAAGCAATGTGGGTATAGTAAATGCTAAAATCTACTTTACATAGCTAATATTAGAAGTACGTTGTATATGTGTGCTCTATACAGCTGTAAAAAACACTTTGTATATATGTGCTCTATACACAAGTAAAAAACACTTTGTATATATGTGCTCTATACACAAGTAAAAAACACTTTGTATATATGTGCTCTATACACAAGTTAAAACACTTTGTATATGTGTGCTCTATACAGCAGTAAAAAACACTTTTTTATATGAGTGCTCAATACAGCAGTAAAAACACTTTGTATGCATGTATTCTTTATAGCAGTAAATTCAAGTTAAATTAGATATCTAATCGATTAATTCATATTTCATTTCAGATTTTCCAGTTTGGACATTCCAGGGGCAATCATTCAACATAAATAATGGACTTAAGCCCAATTTCTAGACTTATCTTGTCGATTGTCTGCGTCTTTCTAATGTCTTTTGCGAGAAAGATGTCTTCTGCTACACAAGTACCAAGATCGACACTTTCCCACTACGTCAACAACCGTCCAATTCCACAGGGTGAGCCTGCTGACATTCCACAAATGAATCATTTTTGGAAAAACAATCCTAAGTTCTATGATTTTCACCATGAAGGACATCTGGAGAAGAATTTGGATAGAAAGGATGCAACAAAGCAGTCAAGTATATCAGATTTAAAGAACATTTTCAGTGGCAGTGACGATCTAAAGAACCGTCGACCATTGTTAGCAACATCGGGTAAACACAGTTTGAAATTGAAAGAAGTAGATCCCACACCTGAAGAAAAACAATATACAGATTTACCACAAAAGAGAACGTGGACCAGATTCAGCTCTTGGGGTAAAAGACATAACGGTAACGGTTTTGGAGTCAATAAAGACAAACCCATGAAGGATGTGTCTGTTCTAGAGAAATTAAATGATGAAACAGACAAAAGATGGACAGGAATGTCTGTCTGGGGAAAGCGACATATTATCGGAACTGACAATGATAAGGAAGATAACACACACCTACGAATTCGAAGGGCAGACAGAAAAAATAGATGGAAGAATATATCTGTCTGGGGAAAGAGACAGCCGGTAGAGCCGGGAAGAAAGTGGAAGTCAATTAATGCTTGGGGAAAACGAGATTATAACAGGAAACAGTGGAAAGCGATGAATGTTTGGGGAAAACGAGATTATAATAACAGAAAACAGTGGAAAGCGATGAATGTTTGGGGAAAGAGAGAAGATAAGAAACTAGATAAACAGTGGAAGATATCTGCCTGGGGAAAGAGAGAAGAAAACAAATCTGGAAAATCTGTGGAAAATGAAACTGTAAGGGAAAAGGTACAAGACGCATATAACGATAATCATTGGAAGGAGATGACACATTGGGATAAAAGAAGTAACGAACCCTTAGAAATAAGCAATATATTGGACAAAGGATTGAGGGGACAACGAACATTTAGACAGATTCGAAATTGGCGTGATATGGACATGTGGGGCAAGAGGCCAAGCTGGAGCAAGACAGGATTCACGAGCTGGGGCAAGAGATCAACGGCAACTTATTCAGTTGAAAACGATCCATATCAATCACGGCCATTGGCTGGTAAGTTCATACGATCACATCAAACATTTAACTTTTAATATATGTTTTCTATCGATGTGTTGTAATCATGTTACCTTTCTGTGGTAAGTTCATACAATCGCATCAAAAATTTAACTTTTAATATATGTTTTCTATCGATGTGTTGTAATCATGTTACCTTTCTGTTAGACACATGAACATTTCCATGTCGTAGTTGTTAAGCCGTTCTCTTTGTGCCCAAGAGATCATGGGATCGAATCACGTTCGTGACTTTTTGTTTACAAAGTTTATTTATTTATTTGTTGGGGAAAGGGGAATTCTGGAGATCATCGTTTGAAGCTAAACGACAGAGTTAAATATTATAAGCAGTGGTACTCTCTGCAGGCGATGTGCGGCTTCGTTGAGAGACAGGATACACTTAGCACGTGGGGGTAACCATAGTGCAAGGAAATCAATTTTCTACACCTTTACAATCACATTTTTATGTATTTTAGCTTCGACTGATAGATGCAAATTTGCTTCAGTTATCTATATTTTGTGATCCTCAAATAAATCCCACATTAAGTTATCTATATTTTGTGATCCTCAAATAAATCCCACATTAAGTTATCTATATTTTATTATCGACAAATAAATGCCACATTTAGTTATCTATAGTGTGTAATCACCAACTAAATACCACGTGATAAAAATCCTGTACATGTCGGGATTATTCGTATAACCTGCATCTGTTGACTTGACTTGCTTGCCGCTGAGATCAATCAGTGCTTAAGTGAGAAAAACACTTCCGAGATAACATTCTTACAGTAGTTGTAATACTTTAGAGAAAACAATTGGAAATACATTCTCGTTGTAGCCCTTGGCAAAGTCTGCAATTTCCTACAGCATTTAGGTTTTTAAAGGATTTTGTTTTCTCATATTCCCAGTAGCTCCTTTTAGAAAATGTTCGACCCTGGTTATCGACATTCAAGACCTACGAGTGGAATCGAAACAAGCTTTTATACGTGATAATTATGATGATTATTTTAGTGCTTTTCATTGGTCACAATATATATATACTTTGTTTCGGTTTCTAACGCCGACAGTATCTAAACATTAGATAAGGTTGAAATTACCTATAAGCACTGATTTCATTTTTTATTATTTTTCTACAATTGCAATTGAGTGATACTTCATTATTTGTCAGCCGTAAAGTCAGTAATATCAGGGTCCTGCTACAAGAGAAATCAGTGGGATTGTGAGAATGAAAACATAGGAAGAAAACAATCATGTCAGACATCTTGAAACTTGTCAGACATCTTGAAACTTGTCAGACATTTTAAAACTTGACAGACATCTTGACACTTGTCAGACATCTTACATCTTGTCAGACATCTTGAAACTTGTCAGACATTTTTAAACTTGACAGAAATCTTGAAACTTGTCAGACATCTTAGAACTTGTCAGACATCTTGAAACCTGTCAATCTTACATCTTGTCAGACATCTTAAAACTTGTCAGACATCTTGAAACGACTGATTGTTTCTTTTAAATGTTGAGTCGCTGCTTAGTAAATTAATTCTTCATGTCTTTGAACAACCTTTAATTGTGTTAAACCATTGCTTATCAGAGTTGTTAAATTATTGCTTGTCAGAATTTTTTAACCAATGCTTGTCAGAGTTGTTGAACTTTTTCTCGTAAGAGTTGTGAAACCATTGTCTGTCAGAATTATTAGAATCATATTAGAATTGTTGACATACTCTTCCATATTAAAAAAATGAATTGATTACTAGTTTCATAAATAGAGTTTCATAAATAGAGTTTCATAAACAATTTCATAAACATACTTTCATAAGCGTCTTTAAACTGACAATCAATTTACATTGTCAAATGTTGAAGAAGCTATGCGTACCTAAATACCTAATATTATCTCTGTGGCCAGAATATATACAAATGTATCGACAGAAAAGACAGTGAGGAATACTGATGGTGGCATCTATATAGCATTGTCCAAAGGAGACCAAACTCGAAAAATCATTAGCCACATATTGCCACTCTATACATTTCAAAGCAGAATAAAGAAGCTGCTCTCTTGCTACTGCGGTCAACCCACGTGGAGTGAGCTAGAATATTGATCATAATCGATGCCAAATCTGTTTTGCAGGTCCACGAGAAATCATATTCGACCGGAACGACCTAAAATCACTTTACTCTCAAATATTCAATTAAGCAAAGGAGGTAGTTACCCAATAGAGTATGTCATTTACAAATAAGAGAAAATAAGATAGAAGATGGTTAGCCAAAATTGGAAGTGGCTGCCAGCAACAACAGATAGAAAACATTGTAGTATTTCAAGAAATTAAGTTCATCATCAAATTTCTGTTGACAAGAAATTGCATTTATCTCACAAATACTGCCGAAAAAAAAGACAATTTTCTTCTCTTTCCATGATGTTCTCCATATATATATATATATATATATATATATATATATATATATATATATATATATATATATATATATATATATATATATATATTCACATCTCAAAATCATAAATTCTGTATTATAATTGTTTGTTTAGCGTCGATGTTTCTGAACCATACATTAATATAGAATATGTCTAATCTTTTATAACTCTCATTTTATGTGATAATATAGATTTCAAAAAGAGGGAATCAATTTGGGAATATGAGAAGCGACAGCACTAAGGATCATTTCTATAAAATATATTCAAAAAGGATCGACGGCACAATCCTCAATGGATGACGCGAAACAGACTGGTCCTCATTCAACCACAGTGACATCACACATCATTCATCGAATTGTTGACATAATATCGTAGTGATCGTCGGGTAACACTGGATGAACTGCAAGTCATGTTGTCCATTAGTAAAGGTAGTGTCCACAAGATTGTTCAAGATCGGAGTTATTCAAAAGTTTGTGCACGTTGGGTGCCCAGAATGTTGGCAGACAGACATAAAGAAACAAGGAAAACATAGCCATTAACCATCTGCACCGTTACCAAACTGAAGGAGATATGTTGTCAACAAATATTGTGACAAGCGATGAGAACTGTGTTCATTATTTGGAACCGGAATCCAAAAGCGGTTAATGGAATGGCATTGAACAATGTCACCAAAACAGAAGTTAAAAAGTTCACAATCTATAGGGACAGTTATGGCCTCCGTCTTTTGAAATGAGAAGGGTGTGCTTCTTCACGACTTCTTGGAACAAATGAACACAGTGAATGCAGACCGTTATATTGAAACTTTGAAAACTTCTTGGAACAAATGAACACAGTGAATGCAGACCGTTATATTGAAACTTTGAAAACTTCTTGGAACAAATGAACACAGTGAATGTAGACCGTTATATTGAAACTTTGAAGACTTCTTGGAACAAATGAACACAGTGAATGTAGACCGTTATATTGAAACTTTGAAGACTTCTTGGAACAAATGAACACAGTGAATGTAGACCGTTATATTGAAACTTTGAAAACTTCTTGGAACAAATGAACACAGTGAATGTAGACAGTTATATTGAAACTTTGAAAACTTCTTGGAACAAATGAACACAGTGAATGTAGACCGTTATATTGAAACTTTGAAAACTTCTTGGAACAAATGAACACAGTGAATGTAGACCGTTATATTGAAACTTTGAAGACTTCTTGGAACAAATGAACACAGTGAATGTAGACCGTTATATTGAAACTTTGAAAACTTCTTGGAACAAATGAACACAGTGAATGTAGACCGTTATATTGAAACTTTGAAAACTTCTTGGAACAAATGAACACAGTGAATGTAGACCGTTATATTGAAACTTTGAAGACTTCTTGGAACAAATGAACACAGTGAATGTAGACCGTTATATTGAAACTTTGAAGACTTCTTGGAACAAATGAACACAGTGAATGTAGACCGTTATATTGAAACTTTGAAAACTTCTTGGAACAAATGAACACAGTGAATGTAGACAGTTATATTGAAACTTTGAAAACTTCTTGGAACAAATGAACACAGTGAATGTAGACCGTTATATTGAAACTTTGAAAACTTCTTGGAACAAATGAACACAGTGAATGTAGACCGTTATATTGAAACTTTGAAGACTTCTTGGAACAAATGAACACAGTGAATGCAGACTGTTATATTGAAACTTTGAAAACTTCTTGGAACAAATGAACACAGTGAATGCAGACCGTTATATTGAATCTTTGAAAACTTCTTGGAACAAATGAACACAGTGAATGTAGACTGTTATATTGAAACTTTGAAAACTTCTTGGAACAAATGAACACAGTGAATGTAGACCGTTATATTGAAACTTTGAAGACTTCTTGGAACAAATGAACACAGTGAATGCAGACCGTTATATTGAAACTTTGAAAACTTCTTGGAACAAATGAACACAGTGAATGTAGACCGTTATATTTAAACTTTGAAAACTTCTTGGAACAAATGAACACAGTGAATGCAGACCGTTATATTGAAACTTTGAAGACTTCTTGGAACAAATGAACACAGTGAATGTAGACCGTTATATTGAAACTTTGAAGACTTCTTGGAACAAATGAACACAGTGAATGTAGACCGTTATATTGAAACTTTGAAGACTTCTTGGAACAAATGAACACAGTGAATGCAGACCGTTATATTGAAACTTTGAAGACTTCTTGGAACAAATGAACACAGTGAATGTAGACAGTTATATTGAAACTTTGAAGACTTCTTGGAACAAATGAACACAGTGAATGCAGACCGTTATAGTGAAACTTTGAAGACTTCTTGGAACAAATGAACACAGTGAATGCAGACCGTTATATTGAAACTTTGAAGACTTCTTGGAACAAATGAACACAGTGAATGTAGACCGTTATATTGAAACTTTGAAGACTTCTTGGAACAAATGAACACAGTGAATGTAGACCGTTATATTGAAACTTTGAAGACTTCTTGGAACAAATGAACACAGTGAATGCAGACCGTTATATTGAAACTTTGAAGACATCTTGGAACAAATGAACACAGTGAATGCAAACCGTTATATTAAAACTTTAAAAACTTCCTGGAACAAATGAACACAGTGAATGTAGACTGTTATATTGAAACTTTGAAAACTTCCTGGAACAAATGAACACAGTGAATGTAGACTGTTATATTGAAACTTTGAAGACTTCTTGGAACAAATGAACACAGTGAATGCAGACTGTTATATTGAAACTTTGAAGACTTCTTGGAACAAATGAACACAGTGAATACAGACCGTTATATTAAAACTTTGAAAAAGTTTACATGTCGCCGTCTTCAGCGTGTTAAAAGATTAGAGAACTAGGGTTGTACGATAACGCCACGCCACACACTGCTAATCGCACCATTGATACGATTGGAGAATTTGGCTGAACAGGTATTACCACATCCCCCTTACAGTCCCGATATTACATCTTCAAACTTCCATATGTTTGGACCACTAAAAGAAGATATACGCGGACATCACTTTAAGGTCACCAACAAACTTAAACGTGATGTGTGCAATTAGTTTAGAAAAAAAACCCACATTTTTACCAAGCAGGAATTCATACCTTTGTACGAAGATGGGCAAAAATTGTAACAAATAATGATAATGACATTGGGCATTGGACATAGACATTTTTGGAGTACAGACTTCAAAATACATTTTAATATGATTTTTATTTATTTTCTTGCCTATTTGATTAAATCATAACTTAGGAGGCATTACTTTTTGGCCATACCTGGTAGATATCGCGTGCCAGATGTTACAGCTTGTGAAACGTATTCATATTTCAAATTGGTATTTCTATTTCCATTTCAATCCGCACAGATTCCTAAATGATAGAACTTTTATTTATAGATACACAGTGAATACACTTGACCTTGACTGTTATAAATGCGGCAAAAAATTGATGTCGTGGTGCCTAGATTACCAGAACCGCGGCGTCCACTATTTTTCTATAGTTGTAAAGCTCTGACAAAACCATATTGGAACAACGTCCGCAGTCGAAAGCGGAGTACCACACCTTAAGAGAAACATTTTACTTAACCGGAGTGGTACAGAGTATGCCTGTGACGGCCAAAGTACCGAGTTCGATCCTCGTCACAGGTACTTGTGCATCCGGACCGTTCAGAAAACAATGGCAAACTACTGAACTTATTTATATTACCTAGAAAATCACTACAGCCACAAAATGCTGGGGTGATGGCTACATCTTGAATAGGAGACGCTACCAGGGACGAAAAATTACAAATTACGATCACTCCTGTTAACCGAACCTGGTAGACGATATCATCAGATCTTGACTTGTATAACTACGATAACTCCTGTTAACTGAACCTGGTAGACGATATCATCAGATCTTGACTTGTATAACTACGATCACTCCTGTTAACCGAACCTGGTAGACGATATCATCAGATCTTGACTTGTATAACTAAGGTCACTCATGTTTCAGTCAGTCGAGCTTCGTAAGGGATATCATTAGATTTTAACTATTGCAGATGGGTCAAAGGGCATGAGCCCATGGACCGCTGGATCAGCAACCAACCAACCAACCAACCAACTATTGCAGAAAGCATGTTTTCTAAAGTGTAGGCGTAGATGGCGGAAGTTGAATTACGTACAGGTGATTACGTTGTTAATCTGTGAGATATCACACGTAGTTTTCAAATAGCCAAGACGTTTATAGTGGCAGTAAATACAACATTATGCTAATGACACGTCGAATACAATTCATAACAAATAAATTACTTGATTTTACTATTTTGAGGTAAATTACGATTGAACAATTTCTACAAATTAGGCACGGTCACGGCGAAAAAACAATAAAACCTCGTCGATATTACGTATTTGTGAACTACCGCAACGATGATGATGGTGATGATGATGATGATGATGATGAGGATGATGAGGATGTAATCCTTTCAGCTGTAAGCTAAATATGGCAACAATGATCTCTATTGCAATAAGTATCTCTATTGCAATAAGGATCTCTATTGCAATAAGGATCTGTATTGCAATAAGGATCTGTATTGCAATAAGGATCTGTATTGCAATAAGGATCTCTATTGCAATAAGGATCTGTATTGCAATAAGGATATGTATTGCAATAAGGATCTGTATTGCAATAAGGATCTCTATTGCAATAAGTATCTCTATTGCAATAAGGATCTCTATTGCAATAAGGATCTGTATTGCAATAAGGATCTTGCTATAGACCTTACTCTCGCAAGGGCGGGGGACAGAAGAAGTGTTTTAAAGGCACTCTGAAGACATCATGGACTCACTGTAAAGACATGGGAGATTCTTGCACAAGACAGATCTGGCTGACGTCGCAAAATCAAAGGTACTGCAGCTGCTGCAGAGAATATCAAACTTCAAGCTTCTCAACAAAAACGTGTAAGAAGAAAGGCAAGAGCTGCTCAATGCCCCACAGACTCCTCCTCCCACGCATGCTCAGAGTGCGGTAGACAATTCAAGGTACGCATAGGACTCCATTACTCAAAGTCGGTCCCACAGTAGACATCATCATCCTCATCGTCATCTCAGTTGAGGTGAATGGTTATCTTCCTCTTCCACGGATGAACAACAACAGTATGGCAACCTTGAAACAAACTTCTATAAACCTGTATCAAAATAGAGATAATTTATGCCAAAAAACCAGAGGCACGAAATCGAGTTGGGAGATAGTTTGTTCAACTCGTTGCAAGATATAACCATTTTACAAGCAGGCGTAACAACTTTCAGAAAGAGAACCGAACTACACAAATCTGATAATCAAGTTACGCTCACTCAAGGTCAACAGATCTCACTTAAAGCTGTCTCAGGAAGTGTTTCTAGTGAACACATCCTTATTATTTCTAGCCCTTTCGTTTCCAACAGGGATATTTGCATACGAAATTAGGCACGTTTTTGCCAGCTCCAGACTGTCCTAAATTTAACGATTGCTGGAATGAACTTGTTTCTGAAGCGATAGCCGACAACACTGTCATTATGTTCTGGGGGTGTCCATAATGCAGCTACATAATTTGAGCACATAATGCTTGAAATAAAAATGTCTAAAATGGGGTTTAGTACGAGAAAGATACAAATAAAGAATTCATTTGAAAAGAACCATGTAAATGTTTGTGAGATGTACATTGAACAAGAAACGTTTTTAGTAAACATAAAAGAAGTGGAAAACGACTGTGAAATATTTATTAAATAGAAAGATTTCTATAGAGAATGAAAGATTAAAACATAGATAAAAGTGAGGGAATCAAAGATTTTTTTTTTAAAATGAAGATTGTGAAGAATATTGAGATATGTCACGGTGGTTGAAAGATGGCTCGTCCACTACTTGTAGCATAGGTAGTTGATATGTCGCATGACTTCTTTCCTCTTGCAGACTCTCATTAAGTAAAACAACAATCAATACATTGTAACTGAAACGTAACAACAATTGTACTTACGTAAAACACAGGTTTATATAATCGCTTCAATCATACACGAAAGACTATACCTAAAACTAGTGGGTAATGATGTGCACACAAAAAAACATACAAGTTACAATACATAATCATATTCAACGTTTCAACCAAAATGTCTTTATCAAGATACACACAAAATATCAAAAGACGACGAATGGAAAAATTATCACAACAAACAAACGTATCCAACGAACTTATGGAAATGAAACAACGTATGTTTATTGTGATAATTTATCCATTCGTCGTCTTTTGATGTTTTGTGTATATATCTTGGTAAAGACCTTTTGGTTGAAACGTTGAATATAATTTGTGTATTGTAATTTGTATATTTTCTTGTGTGCACATCATTACCCACTAGTTTTATGTATAGTCTGTCGTGTCTGATTGAAGCGATTATATAAACATGTGTTTTACGTAAGTACAATTAGGCAAAACAGTAACTTGTAGAGCAGTCTTTATCATAAATGAATTTTCCATGACAAGGATTCCCAAACCATGGCTTCCGACCACAGTAGAGGTGTATCTAGGGGTACAGGATAGACACTCACCTCGGTGCTGCGATTCGGATTTGCTAAAATCACTCTCCCAGATCTATTCAGTACAAGGAAACGGGGAAATTTTTATCAGTTACAATTAAAACAACGTGAGGACCTTTGACCTTTCTTATTGATCATATGCGCCGCGCTACAGGGAGCACAAAATTGATAGGTTCGCCCCTGGTGACATTTACACTAGATGCGCCTCTGAACCCGATGCGAGTTACGAAGAGTTTCTGTTGATCACTGGTTCAAGTAGTTATCTATCAATCAAGTGATATGCCGAGTGGCGTAGGTGATCATGTTTCTCCACAACCATCTCTCTCTTGTGCTATTAATAAGTTCAGTTTCTGATATCTTGTTGTGCCACAGTAACAACACATATAGAAATTTCTCCCTCTGTTTTCATGTCTCTTCATCCCTTGATCTTTCTGGAGGTTGCTAAATGTTCAGGTTTTCATTTCTTATCACATTCCCTAAATATCTTGACTCTCGCATCTACCTTTTCTTTATAATTTACCTTTTCACGTCATTATCTCTAGGTACAATTATAACAGCAGATGGAAGAAGTTCAACAGAAATAAGATGCAGAATAGGACAGGCAAAAACAACATTCAGAAAAATGAAAAATATACTGTGTAATATGACCTTGTCATTAGAGGTGAGAAAGAGAGTTCTGCAGTGCTATATAACCCCTATACTAACATATGGGTGCGAGTCTTGGACAATAAACAAACTGGAAAGTGGGAGATTGGAGGCAACAGAGATGTGGTTCTACAGAAGAATGCTGAGAATACCATGGACTGCCAGAAAAACTAATGTAGAGGTATTAAAAGAGTTAAATGCGAAGCGGACCTTAATCAACAATATAAGAAAAAGGCAATCTTCTTTTTTTTGGCCACTTCATGAGACAGGCAGGTTTAGAGAACATAATCACAACAGGCAAGATTGAAGGCACCAGAGACAGAGGGCGACAACGTGAGAAAATATTAGACAGTTTGACAACCTGGCACGGCAAAGAAACAACAACGACTTTGATACATAATACTGTGGACAGAGAGCTGTGGAGAGCCATGACCGCCTACGCCACCCGGCATGGCACCTGATGATGATGATGATGATCTCTGAGTATTCTACATGAATTTCCTGGGCTGACCATGAAATCTTCTTTATTCTTCTCAAATCCCACATCTCAGTTGCCTCCAGCTTATCTTGAGATCAAGCAGTTAATGAAGAACATATTATATTATGAAAAATTATTGATTAAACATAATACTCTACAAGAATTTTTTTCTCACAACGAACCAATTCGACACATAGACATTGGTCATTTTGGTTTTTATAATTTTAACGACTTCTTCCTTTTAAAGTCAGATGTTTTTTCGATAGATCCTTGAAAAATTTCAGATGATGTTCACCGTGTTTGACATTCTGCGTGTATTTAATTTTTTTTAATTTTTTTTTTTAAATTAAAAACAAAAATTTCACTAAAATATTGTGCAAATAAAATATGTCTTCATATTGTTACAAGTAATATTTTTATGTATTGTAACAAGTAATATTTTTATGTATTGTTACAAGTAATATTTTTATGTATTGTTACAAGTAATAATTTTCTGCATTGTAACAAGTAATTTTTTTCTTATTTAATTTCACTTTAGTTGTTTTTTTTCCAAAATGAAAAATATTCAGTATTGTCAACACTTTAGTCAACACTTATTTCCCTGCAAATAACACATTATAAATAAATGTGTACTATACCCATAGAAACATTAATATAAAACTTTCCTATTTTTGCATTGTGTACGTATTATGCATACATAAACTTACTGAAATTTAAATATTCAGTAAACATATTTTTATGATGAAAACCTTTACTATTGTAATAGATGGTTATAATGTTGGTATTAATCATGTACAAATGTCACAGTGCCCACTTATGGAGTTTTACTTCGCTTTTTTCTATATAATTCACGGAGAATGGATCTCAAAAACTGTTTAATTTTAAAAACCATAAAAAGACAAAACAAAAACCAGTATAAATGTTCAAATTATGATGATGTTGTTCTTCATTCGCAAGCCAAGATGAGCATGGCATGAAAACAAATAAATGAGAAATATTGTTGAAATTCTAGACACCGCGTATACATTTCAGTGATATTGCCAGTGTTATATGAAACGGAGCGATTTTCAATTCACTCGAACCACTAGCAATATTGCGAATTAGTCTACTTTAGAACATATGCCATGGAAACCGAGAGTATATAGTGACTATGTTCTTATGCTTTCATCTAACAGTAGCGTGTGAATCTTATTTAATATTATTTCAATATAATTATATGGATGCAAGAAGTGGACAATAAATAAACAGAATAGTAGAACATTGCAGGCAAAAGTCATGTGGTTATATAGAAGAATGTTGAGAGTATCGTGGACAGCTAGAACCGAAAACAAACGAGAAGGAGTTGAAAAGTTTAGCTGCTAGAAAAAAAGGGCGGGAGTATCTAACAAATTCAGAGACAATATTTATTTTTTGTAGATACGTTATGAGACATACAGGTCTGGAGAACATAGCTACAAAGTTATAAGACATACAGGTCTGGAAAACATAGCTACAACGTTATAAGACATACAGGTCTGAAGAACATAGCTACAAAGTTATAAGACATACAGGTCTGGAGAACATAGCTACAAAGTTATAAGACATACAGGTCTGGAGAACATAGCTACAAAGTTATAAGACATACAGGACTGGAGAACATAGCTACAACGTTATAAGACATACAGGTCTGGAGAACATAGCTACAAAGTTATAAGACATACAGGTCTGGAGAACATAGCTACAACGTTATAAGACATACAGGTCTGGAGAACATAGCTACAAAGTTATAAGACATACAGGTCTGGAGAACATAGCTACAAAGTTACAAGACATACAGGTCTGGAAAACATAGCTACAACGTTATAAGACATACAGGTCTGGAGAACATAGTTACAACGTTATAAGACAAACAGGTCTGGAGAACATAGCTACAACGATAAAAGACATACAGGTCTGGAGAACATAGTTGAAACTTAAGGAGATATACAGGTCTGGAGAACATAGTTACAACTTAAGGAGATATACAGGTCTGGGGAACAGAGGTACACCGTAATGAGATATGCAGGTCTGGAGAACGTAGTTATAACGTTGTGCGACATACAGGTCTGGAGAACATAGCTATAGCGTAAGGAAATGTACAGGTCTGGAGAACAAAGTTACAACTTAAGGATATATACAGGTCTGGAGAACATAGTTACACCGTTATGAGACATACAGGTCTGGAGAACATAGTTACACCGTTATGAGACATGCAGGTCTGGAGAACCTAGCTAGAACGTTGTGAAATATACAGGTCTGAAGAAAATAGTTACACCGTTATGAGACATACAGGTCTGGAGAAAATAGCTACACCGTTATGAAATATACAAGTCTAGAGAACCTAACTAGAACGTTGTGAGACATACAGGTCTGGAAAACATAGCTACAACGTTAAAAGACACACATGTCTGGAGAACATAGTTACAACTTAAGGAGATATACAGGTCTGGAGAACATAGTTACACCGTTTTGAGATATGCATGTCTGGAGAACCTAGCTAGAACGTTGTGCGACATACATGACTGGAGAACATAGTTACACCGTAAGGAAATATACAGGTCTGGAGAATATAGTTACAACTTAAGGATATATACTGGTCTGGAGAACATAGTTGCACCGTTATGAGATATACAGGTCTGGAGAACCTAGTTAAAACTTAAGGAAATATACAGATCTGGAGAAAATAGCTTCAACGCTATAAGACATACAGGTCTGGAGAACCTAGCTGGAACGTTGTGAGACATACAGGTGTGGAGACCATAGCTACAACGATAAAAGAAATACAGGTCTGCAGAACCTAGCTAGAACGTTGTGAGACTTACAGATCTGGAGAACATAGCTACAACGTTATAAGACATACAGGTCTGGAGAACCTAGCTAGAACGTTGTGAGACTTACAGGTCTGGAAAACATAGCTTCAACGTTATAAGAGATACAGGTCTGGAGAACATAGTAACAACGTTATGAGACATACAGGTTTGAAGAACATAGCTACACCGTTATGAGATATACAAGACTGGAGAACCTAGCTAGAACGTTGTGAGACATACAGGTCTGGAGAACATAGCTACAACGATAAAAGACATACAGGTCTGGAGAACATAGTTACAACTTAAGGATATATACAGGTCTGGAGAATATAGTTACACCGTTATGAGACATACAGGTCTGGAGAACATATTTACAACATATGGAAATATACAGGTCTGGAGAACATAGTTACAACGTAAGGATATATACAGGTCTGGAGAACATAGTTACACCGTTATGAGACATACAGGTCTGGAGAACCTAGCTAGAACATTGTGAGATATGCAAGTCTGAAGAACATAGTTACACCGTTATGAGATATACAGTTCTGGAGAACCTAGCTAGAACGTTATGAGACATACAGGTCTGGAGAACATAGCTACAACGGACAAAATAGAAGTCAAATACGATCAAATACAATATACTCGAAATGGAGAGCTGTGGAGATCGATGATTGCCTACGCATATTGGCACGGCACATGATGATGATATGCACCATTTGATTAGGATGAAGAAAATTAGTTAAAGTATAAGAAACATGAATAATTCTGAGGAAATAAAATTAATCTCGACAGAAAATTGTCTGCATATTCTTTTTTTTTTCATGCATTCTTTTTAACCCCTTGCTGGACTTTCTTGTAGCAGGATATACCTGACTGGGTTCATTAGTTACCATGGCAACCATAGATAATTATTTGTTTTAATTAATTTTTTTAAAGAGTGCCTCTTATGGTGATATACACTCCATTAACCGCGAACATTGCTCCAGTTTTGTTATATCAATTTTTTTTTACCATAAAATAAGGTGATGCTGTTCCGTGCTCTAACGAAAATGAACATGGCAATATGGATGGTCAACTTTGGTATGATTGCGGGTCCTCAGATCGCTGGTGTGTCCGTGTTCTCAAAGACATGCTGCGATGTAAGCATGAATGTAGTATGTGTTGAAATGAAGGAACATAGCGTGATCTCTCCCTTCGTTTTTGTTTCTTTTGAATCGTCTGTAATGTTACACCATGTTCAAAACGTTTAATACCCGCATTACTGTGACTGCTCTAGGCTGGACAGTAAATAGATGTGGTTTTTTTTCACAAGCTTGGGTCAGTCCTACAGTGCTTGTTTAGTCATGGAAAAGTTTATTCTGGCCTCCGGTTTGCCTTCACACAGTTTACTGTTTATTTTGAAGAAGTTCGTCTGGCATACGGACGATGTGACCGGCCAAACAAGACAATTTTATCGGCCAAACAAGACGATGTGCTCGGCCAAACACGATGATTTTATCGGCCAAACAAGACCATGTGATCTGCCAAACAAGAAGATGTGATCGGCCAAACACGACATAAAAGCTTCCAACTGAGTTTATTATAGGTTTAAAAAGACAGTTACTACCATAAAATATAATGGATGCTTTGATCACCTAAGATATATGGTTTTAAGTATCTTGGACAGTGAGTGAAGGTAAAAGGGTTCGGAAGAAATGATTTCGAAACAGGAATTTATGATTTATTTGTAAGGGTTTCTTGGTTCTGTGGTAATTTATCATTTATTTGTAAGGGTTTCTTGGTTCTGTGGTAATTTATCCTTTATTTGTAAGGGTTTCTTGGTTCTGTGGTAATTTATCATTTATTTGTAAGGGTTTCTTGGTTCTGTGGTAATTTATCATTTATTTGTAAGGGTTTCTTGGTTCTGTGGTAATTTATCATTTATTTGTAAGGGTTTCTTGGTTCTGTGGTAATTTATCATTTATTTGTAAGGGTTTCTTGGTTCTGTGGTAATTTATCATTTATTTTTAAGGGTTTCTTGGTTCTGTGGTAATTTATCATTTATTTGTAAGGGTTTCTTGGTTCTGTGGTAATTTATCATTTATTTGTAAGGGTTTCTTGGTTCTGTGGTAATTTATGATTTATTTGTAAGGGTTTCTTGGTTCTGTGGTAATTTATCATTTATTTGTAAGGGTTTCTTGGTTCTGTGGTAATTTATCATTTATTTGTAAGGGTTTCTTGGTTCTGTGGTAATTTATGATTTATTTGTAAGAGTTTCTTGGTTCTGTGGTAATTTATGATTTATTTGTAAGAGTTTTTTGGTTCTGTGGTAATTTATCATTTATTTGTAAGAGATTCTTGGTTCTGTAGTAATTTATCATTTATTTGTAAGAGTTT
The DNA here is from genome assembly GCA_034231615.1 of Meghimatium bilineatum. Lineage (NCBI taxonomy): Eukaryota > Metazoa > Mollusca > Gastropoda > Stylommatophora > Philomycidae > Meghimatium > Meghimatium bilineatum. The sequence continues at coordinate 20,885,526 of CM067305.1, read as the reverse complement.
CTAGGTTCTGTGGTAATTTATGATTTATTTGTAAGAGTTTCTTGGTTCTGTGGTAATTTATGATTTATTTGTAAGAGTTTCTTGGTTCTGTGGTAATTTATCATTTATTTGTAAGAGTTTCTTGGTTCTGTGGTAATTTATGATTTATTTGTAAGAGTTTCTTGGTTCTGTGGTAATTTATGATTTATTTGTAAGAGTTTCTTGGTTCTGTGGTAATTTATGATTTATTTGTAAGAGTTTCTTGGTTCTGTGGTAATTTATCATTTATTTGTAAGAGTTTCTTGGTTCTGTGGTAATTTATCATTTATTTGTAAGAGTTTCTTGGTTCTGTGGTAATTTCAGTTTCATCTCATAGAGACACACTCGTTACACCATTGACACTAAGTCCACTTTTGTTATATCAGGACGCATAGTTATTCACAAATACGTGAAGTGCTTAACTAGTATCAGTTTCATGGGACAACCAGGGAAGTTAAACAAATGGAAGTAGCTGTCACATCTCAGCGATCCTATTTCACTTGTCTTCTAGTTATCTCATGATAGCTGTTGGCATTTTACCACCCTTTCTCTTACTACCATAAATTATATATTCACTTTTATTTATCTGTGACAAGTGTATCTTGATTAAATTGACCGTTAATTTAATTTATAGTTGTTTCAGTTTTTCTAGCTGTATAATTGATTATTAAATAAGCAATAGCAGGCAACAGATTAGAAATTCAAAGAAACAGGTCCAAATTAGCTAGAGACACTAAATTTGCGATTGACATTTCACTGCGGTTATATAACTACAGCACAGAAAAAGTAGTGAAACGTAGAGTCTTTCAACATAATTACAGTGAACATACGATGAATAAGATGGGGGTCCGTAGTTTTCGTCGAAAAGCAGCCTAACTAGGGATGATGTGGTCAGAATCAGGATAATTTTTTAAGTCTAATTTTAAATTAATTTGTAATTAAAATTGCAGTTCACTAACTATTAATCTAAAAACTATAACATATATAAGAACAAAATATATTAGTAAACATTCGTAAGTATGGCTTAAATATTTGTAAAACAACACATGCAGCACCAAGAAAACTCATGATGATGGTTGTTTACGTCTCTGAATGCAGACTAGTGTAAAATTACAAAAGGATTCTGAGGCCGTCAAATTTGTTACATTGCCGCGACACATAGTTCATATGTTGAAAAGTTACATTGCCGCGACATATAGTTCATATGTTGAAAAGCTCGTAGTTTCTATGTTTCATGGTTACATTGCCGAGACATATAATTCATATGTTTCATGGTTACATTGCCAAGAAACATAGTTCATATGTATCATTGTTCCATTGTCGAGACATCTAGTTCCTATGTTTCATTCGTGATTGTTTGTCGGACAGATTTTTATAGAGAATGTGCCATGCCTATTTGTAGTAATCCCCTCTCGTTTATGTTAAATAGGTCCATGGGAAAAGCAGCAATAATACGCTCGGAAACAAGCAGAACTTTCATGAAATGACAGAAGATGATTTCATAGATCGTTGATAGCCTTAGGGTTTCCCCATCCGAATATTCTGTAGGAGATTACTTGCCTCGCCTGAGACACCCCCATGCTAACCCACTAGGCAGTGAGGGTTTCATGCAGGGGTTTGCTATCTCATCATAAGACACTTCCATGCTAACCCACTAGGCAGTGATAATTTTATACAGGGGTTTGCTCCCTCATGATAAGACACCCCCATGCTAACCCACTAGGCAGTGAGGATTTTATACAGGGGTTTGCTCCCTCATGATAAGACACCCCCATGTTAACCCACTAGGCAGTGAGGATTTTATACAGGGGTTTGCTCCCTCATCATAAAAAACTTACATGCTAACCCGTATGGCTGCAGGTGAAAACTATATGCTGGCATAAATGACTGCAATCATATAATGAATGTTCTTGTTCGTCTCTTAGACAAATATTTAGCATGTTCGTGTAGTTAGGTAGAGGTTGTTGTAGCAGAACACATCAGCTAGCTACTTTCGTTTTGCCATGACCATTACTTTATGTGTATGTCGTCCGTTATCTTGCCAATCCCTCAAATGTACTTTAAATGTTTCTGTATTTTTGCATATTACCGACCTTCGTGCACTTCGGCCTTCGACCACATTTTCCCAGCAGTTATAGCAAATAGAAAAGTGTTTGTTATACTTGATATTAATTCTTCTTCTTCTGTGTTAGCAACTGTGGTCATGCTATATTGTCAGGCCCGTCGTCAAGACGAAGTCCACCGTCCTCTGCAGGGCAGAGCGGCTGTCACATAGCTTTTGCCTCAAGTCTGTATCCTCTGGCCAGGTCTGCTGTCTCTGTTCTTTGTATGTTGAGCAGTCCTGAAGTATGTGTTCCGGAGTCTGGGTTCCGGATCCACATGGACATTCATCTGTGTATGAGATCCTCAATCGGTAAAGGTGACCCAACAGTCTCCAGTGGCCTGTTCTAAGACGAAATATTGTGGTCTGTTGATATCTTTGGAGGCGATGTATTGCATCATGTTTGTATTCCACTTCCATTTGTTTCTTCCACTTTGATGTGAATGTGTTGTGGATTATATTTTCTGCCTCCACATAAGACAGTGGGTGTCTGAAAGATCTGGTGAATGATCTGGGGAATGGGCCTTGCCCAATTGACACAAACCATCTCTTGGCCGTGCCTCAAATGAACAACGAACTTTCTACATTTGAAATTGTATAATAACATTTTTAATACGGTATAACGGCGAGGAAAAGGAAAACAAAGAAACACACGATATGAGAACAAAAAACTCGTCGATCAAAGCTTGGTATAACTTTCGCATATACAAAATGATCCCGTATATTGAACATCTGAAGGTCTCATTATGGGCTTATCAGACCAACTATTATGGAACAGTACAATATCAGTTGATGTTATGTCAATACGGTGAGCCTTTCATTTTATGGAAACTTCACAGCATGTCATCTCAATAATTATGTTTCCCTTTGTTGTAAAACATTCAGAGAACCCAACATTGCATCCCACGCTGAGGACATCAGATAGGCCCCAGCCCTAACCATGATTCAAGCTGCTTCCAACGCGTACCTGGTACCTCTGCTGTAAACGGGTAACTGTACATTGGGTGTGATAAGAAGTATCTATGTGCAGGTCGTTGACGTAATAATTCCATGGGAGAGTCCAGACTTAGGCAAACATGTTATTTTTGTTTCCACCTTTTTAGCGATCATTATCAAACATTTGCAGATGAGCATGATGTAGTCAGAAGAACGCAATGTATTGTGTAATGGCTTACAGCTTTCCTGCGATATCTGCTCCTTTCGGTCTGATCGTTCCTACTTCATCATGGTATCTGGGACATTGATACTATATGGGATAACATCATTAGTCGTCTCTTACGACATGCATGGAAGGTAAATGTGTTTATATTCTACATTCCCCTTTCAGACCCGTGTAACACACTGGCGATGCTATTACTAATTCGAGAGTCCCTTTGCATGGCGCAAAATGTACAGCTGGCTTCCCAACTCATTCCAGTGATCATGGTCAAGATCTGAGCTGCTATGGACACTTCTAACTAGAGAGGAAGCTTGGAGGATGAGCTGAAGTTCATTAATTAAACGCTGCATGTTGAGGACAGGTAGAGAACCCAAAAAATTCTTAGAATATACTCCCCTCTGATTAGGATAATGTATATTGTCTATCCCCACGTTGATGGTGATTAGGATCATGTGGAATAAATAATAACAATACTGTATACCTTCCATGCTAATCGCAAGAGACGACTAATGAGGCTATCGTGTGGAGTTTCCTGTTCCATCCCATATGAGGCAAATTGTCCAGGACACCATGATGAAGACAGATGTGTCAATCCGAAAGGCGCAGATACAGCAGACGATCTGTAAACTATGACACAACGTATTTCTTTCTCCGGACTATATCCTGCTAACCTGCAGGATTTTAAGAACGAGCACAGACACAGAAAAAGATGAATACTTTCTTCACATAAAACCAAGAGTCTCAGCCGGATACAAACAGAAAAGATTAAATTACGTTTTACACATTTTCAGTTGAACGATTAGAAAACCACCAGTATGTAGGATTGAACACTGCTTTAACTGCAAATATACTTGCTAACTCGGATCAGAAATATTTATAAAGATAAAGCAGACAATTGAAATATTAAACAGCCATTCTAGCATCGATAGTCAAATAATACATCTGGACAACATTCAAGATTACGCACGAACAAATCAATAAACAAAGACATATAAATCAAAAATAATTTAATCTGGTAATGATTAACGATTACACTCAAGTTGGGGGAATAAACCCTCGTATAAACCTCCATGAATAATAAATCAGTCAACTTGAATGAGATTAATAATTGCAACCGAGGATGGATAATTAAAACTCAAGTTTGGAATAAATAATCAAAGATCTGATCAGTAAGTTTAATTCTGCACGTATAGTTTGATGACTGCACACTGCAGAACATGCTTCGTCAACAAGATATTCAATAATCGTTCATATGAAAGAAATTCGAAGTGTAAAATTACATCAGAAAATATTTCAAGTATGAATGGAGCACAAAAAAAGATTGGAAATATTTGATATACATATTTTTTTAATGCATAGATTAGGTTAGATTTCACTCACATTTCTTGGTGATGTTAGTGTTTCTTCTATGTCTAACATAGATTTTATAACTACTTGAGATGAGCCGTAACACCTTTTTTTCCAAAATGTATCTGTAAAATCACGAACATTAAATGACAAGATAAAGTAGCGAATACTGAGGTACTACATCGTGCTCTGTTACCAGCTACAATAGTTAGTTCCTTTTGGGCCAAATATGATATAGTATGGAGTGCGCCTCAGTTACCAGCTACAATAGTTAGTTCCTTTTGGGCCAAATATGATATAGTATGGAGTGCGCCTCAGTTACCAGCTACAATAGTTAGTTCCTTTTGGGCCAAATATGATATAGAATGGAGTGCGCCTCAGTTACCAGCTACAATAGTTAGTTCCTTATGGGCCAAATATTATATAGTATGAAGTGCGCCTCAGTTACCAGCTACAACAGTTAGTTCCTTTTGGGCCAAATATGATATAGTATGGAGTGCGCCTCAGTTACCAGCTACAATAGTTAGTTCCTTTTGGGCGAAATATTATATAGTATGGAGTGCGCCTCAGTTACCAGCTACAATAGTTAGTTCCTTTTGGGCCAAATATGACATAGAATGGAGTGACAATTTCTATCCCTGGTGCGCAACTAGTTTGCAAGTAGCTGTAGTTCTTATATGTTGCTTATGCCCACTATTGATAGTTCTCTGTTGATTGGTCCGCCTAGAGTTTCTTTGGAGCGACCTACCTTTTTTCCCCCTCTCATCTGCCTTTCACATTTTGTTTTTGGGAAATCTGTTTTTATCAATTTTAAGTACATGGATGATGTAATTCAAGTCTTCCTCTTATAATACTTGATACGACTTCTTGCTTTTCTGCTTCTCTCAGTGAAATTGCTTGTTTTAAAATCTGTACATTTTATGTTCAAGATTCTTCGAAGGCATTAGATTTCGAAAGTAATTAATTTAGTGTCTATTGCTTGTGTGAATTTCCAACATTCGATATTCCAATATTGACTCGTATATTCATATGGAAAAAATCATGCAGCAAACCAGATTTAACCAGATCTGCTTAAATGGCACCAAAACATTTATGTTAATACAACTAGAATACACTCACGCATTAAAGAGTTTACATTTTGTTAATGTGTTAAATTCTTATTATCTCCATATATGTGCACGCTTGTTAAATGCCCTTGTTGATACAGCTATGTGGATTGATATTTCTTTGTTTGTATCACCAACTTGTGATAACATGCTCGCAAAATAATTCAAACTGTGGACTTTTTTTAAATCCCGTGTCGTTTGTTTCGTTTGTAAATTCCATTAATTTTGTTTAGATAAGTCGATTGGTTATACCGATGGGTTCTGAGAAATTCTGAAGTTGGTCTATTTTTTTTCCTAAGCATCTGTTCTTTTGTTGTTTCTTTGTTTGAGAACCCCAGGAATTGCGAGCGATTAGCTCTTACTTCATACTGCAATGGGAAGGTTTTTCTGAGATTTCTTTTATACCCAAGAGACTTCAACTTTCGACTTAGTGCAATGCCTATTGAAGGAGCCTTCTAGTCAGAGGGAGTCTATAATTGTATAGATGACATGCTACAAGCTTCCATAAGAGAGCCTCAATATAATGGCATGTCATCTACTAAGGTTTTCTGTTGTATGGGTGGTTTGTCTAGTGGACCATTGGTAAGATCCACAGACGCAACCACATGCGTTTCTTTAGCATCTAGATGTGCTAAACTAAGAAGAACCAGATCGTCTCAAAATATTCTAAATCTTCTAAAATTATATTTTCAAACTAAACAATACCTAGATATTTCATTTCTGTACATATACGCATAACCGCGTCAGCCGAGATACTGAAAAGTACTCGTGACAAACTGCATCCTTGTTTCTACTGCGAGCCAGTAGAATTACCATCAACAATGGTAACACTCAATAATAAAAAAACTTAACTGCGACGACTCATGCGCTTAATGTCAAATTGTAACAGTCACAAGCAATACCATTGCACGTTCTAATACTGGTGACATCTCAGTGTACATGCATGGTAGACGTCGAGAAATGTGCCTCAAGGAATTGCAATGTTAGGTATAAAAAAGGCATAGATAGAATATATAACCTGATCACCAGTACACAGAACTATTGTTCAAATCTTGTACTTGAGGTATATGTGGAAATAATGAATGTTGTGTTATGTGCTCATCTGCAGGGCTTGTCTTAGGCCATTGCAACCTATGCGGCCGCAGTGGGCCCCGCACTTCATAGGACCATACATTCATATTAGAATTTATTCTATTATCTTCTTCCCTACTCAGACTGGACCCCGCGCAATCCATTTCGCATTGGGCCCCCAATTGTTAGGGCCGACCCTGCTCATCTAGGTACCACATAGCTATTGTCGATGTGTCTCTTGTGCACCCAAGAATGATGCGAATTGCTGAATTTGGATTATATCCAGTCTTTCGATATGAGTTGGGATAAGAGTTTGAATTGCCAGTGCATATTCTACTTCAGACCCCACCAAATCCTGGTACAAAAGAAATAACAACCTGTGCTCACACTGCGCGGCAGCCATAACCTTCATTACTGCTAAACCCTTGGATGCCTTTATGATAACGTGGTCAACATGTTCCCTGAAACTCAGACTTGTGCCAAACAACACACCCAGGTATCTCATTGTGCTGGAGTTTTCTAACATGTTCCCGGCCAACTAAACATTGGCATGTGTGAATTTACTATGTAATTGTTCAAGGAAAACTAAGACACAAATGCCGTAGAAGGATTTACCACTGCCCCTGTATCTCTACACCAGTTCGTCAGTATCACCTGCTCCCTCTGCAGTTACACGACACACTCTTCTCTATTTCTGCTCTGCCTATACATAAGGAGGTCATCAGTATACGACATCGTTCTGTCAGAACCTGTGATTTGATTCCTAGTGATCTGCACTGTGTATACATTGAAAATCACAGGAGATAGAGGCGATCCCTGTGACGGACCCCGGCTAAAAACTATTAGTACCGATACCTAGTTATCACACTTAAGAACTACTATCCTGTGCAGTAATGCCGCACTAACAGTAAGGGTTTTTTAAATTAATTTTAAAAAAATTAGTCTGACCTTCAAGAAATGCATTTAAAACGTAACTAGTTCATTCTCAGAAGCAGCAAGGGTTAACGTAAATCATTTTTTTTAAAAATACTTTAATTTACCATCTGGATGTAGCATCATCATGTGCCATGCCGGCTGGCGTAGATGGTCATTGCTCTGCACAGCTCTCTGTCCACAGTATTATATATCAAGATCGTTCTTGTTTCCTTGCCGTGCCAGGTTGTCATACTAACATTTTCTCACGTTCTCGCCCTTTGTTGCCTTCAATTTTGCCTGTTGTTACTATGTTCTCCAAACCTGCCTGTCTCATAAAGTGGCAAAAAAATAAGATTGTCTTTTTCTTATATTATTATATTAGAAAAAGTTCCGTTTCGCATTTGACTCTTTCAGCACCCTTACATTAGTTTTTCTGGCAGTTCATGGTATTCTCAACATTCTTCTATAGAAACACATCTTTAATGCCTCCAATTTCCCACTTTCTAGTTTGGATGTATAGAAACGTATTTTATTTATAGTTTTCACACTCTATTCCTCGGCTTTTTGTTATAATTTGTAGGATGCAGACTATGGGAAACAACGCATGACATTTTCGATAATAGTGTTTTTACTGATGATTACTTCCCTTGTCACATTCCAACAACAACAAAAAAAGGAACCTTTCAACGTAACTGAAAGTTAGACATTATTTTCAGACAAGTCAGTGACTCTTTAGAGGGTTCTATAACGTAGAGGTGATATTAGGGAACAGTACTTGCTTCCTTTTGATAATCGCTATTGCTAGCATTAGTGTCAGTATAGCGAAACATTTCTTTCATCATTCCACGACATTGAATAACTATATGTTTTTGGGTGTAATTCTTATGTTGTCGAGTGTAATCCTTATGTTGTCGAGTGTAATCTTTATGTTGTTGGATGTAACCCTTATGTTGTCAGGTGTAATACTTATGTTGTCGGGTGTAATTCGTATGTTGTCGGTGTAATCCTGGCTTTGCTATTATGTATTGTGAACTATTGTGAACCAAGGGGATCTACATTTGTATGTATTTCACATGCAGTCAATGGTGTAGATTTAATTTCTCCACTAATAAGGCGTATGGCATTGTTCTGCACTCTGTCTAGAGATTCTACATTTGTCTTGGAACATGTTGTAAGGAGTACATTGTTGTATTCTAAAACAGATTTCTAAAAATAATACATTGGTAAACAAGACGTTGCATATTTCAAACCAATGACAATTTGAGCACAAGGCAGATATCTTAACTACTAACACAACGATATCAGTACTATTTATGTCTCGGCGAAGAGTCACTACACACCTGCGTGTCCGGTGACAGATAGACAGGCTGACACGGACTAGGGAAGCCCACACGAGTTAAAGGCATGACGAAAACGGATGTGCTGGACCTCGGACGTCCAGACCACAGAGAGGCCAACCGAGGTGCAAATAACACAGTTTTACCTTGGAACTTACAGCACAACGTACTTCACGCTAAAATCACACGATATATTCGTTGTGGTTATATGAGAGCGAACGCAGAAGAAGAAGAAGAAGAATAAGTACTACTTGATTAGTCTATTTTTTTACATTTCACATCACAATCAATTATTTTACACAATCATTATTACTTTATTAGTATATGATTTACGTTTTACATCACAATCATCTCATCTCTTTTACACAATCATTATTATTTTTACACATTAATCAATTTTGCTTCGTTTCTTTTTTCTAAAACTACAACTAGAATCCTTAGTTTTTAATCAATATAAATAATCAGATTTATATTTTTCTTTTCTTCACATCTCCTACCCGTATTCCCTCTGTCCCAATTCCCCTTTTTCCCTCATACAACACAGATTATCAAGAACAGCTGGACATTCAACCTGAAACAGAATTTGAACAAGTCGCAGTGGATGCCATTACTCACACATAAGCCACAAGAAACTTCCAGATTTGTTGCACACCTACATACCAAGTCATGTAACTGCTCAATATGGAAAGAGATTTAAACTTAGTTGCAAGTGGGGCAACTCCTGAAACAAATTATACGTTTATAGTTGTCTGTCTTGATTATTTTACTATCGTTATATATAATAAAGAAATTCTGCAGTTTTAATCGCTTCTCTCTGTTTTCATTGGTTATTACAAATAAGCTATTACACATAATTTTTATGAGTATTCCTTTATTTAGTTTTATATATTACTATATTATCATTACGGTCACTGCTGATCAGTTCCTGGTTGTATAGAAGTAACAGTCTGTATAATCTCTAACAGTACCAGTTGTATAGAAGTAACAGTCTGTATTATCTCTAACAGTAGCAGTTGTATAGAAGTAAAAGTCTGTATAATCTCTAACAGTACCAGTTGTATAGAAGTAAAAGTCTGTATAATCTCTAACAGTACCAGTTGTATAGAAGTAAAAGTCTGTATAATCTCTAACAGTACTAGTTGTATAGAAGTAAAAGTCTGTATTTTATCTCCAACAGTACCAGTTGTATAGATGTATAGTCTGTATTATCTCTAACAGTACCAGTTATATAGAAGTAAAAGTCTGTATTATCTCTAACAGTACCAGTTGTATAGAAGTAAAAGTCTGTATTATCTCTAACAATACCAGTTGTATAGAAGTAAAAGTCTGTATTATCTCTAACAATACCAGTTGTATAGACGTATAGTCTGTATTATCTCTAGCAGTACCAGTTGTATAGACGTATAGTCTGTAGTATCTCTAACAGTACCAGTTGTATAGAAGTATAGTCTGTATTATCTCTAACAGTACCAGTTATATAGAAGTAAAAGTCTGTATTATCTCTAACAGTACCAGTTGTATAGATGTATAGTCTGTATTATCTCTAACAGTACCAGTTGTATAGAATTAAAAGTCTGTATTATCTCTAACAGTACCAGTTGTATAGAAGCAACAGTCTGTATTTTCTATATCAGCTCCAGTTGGGCATGGATTTTTTAACGATTTAGCGAATTAGAAATCGATACGAAGATTTCATTAAAAGGAGATTTAGATGACAATTAAGGAGAGTATGCAGCCAAGCAATTACATGCATTTTCTGTTTTCAGTATAATAATTCATGTAAATATCTACACAGATGTTTCAATAATAAAGAAATACACATGTGTGGCTGAAGAAATACACATTTGTGGGTGAGGTTTCTAACTCTACCAAAGTTGTAGGAAAGTCGCAGAGAGTTATATTGCCCATCCAGTAACCACATCGAGAGTGAGAGAATGGAAATATAGATGGGAATGGCACGGCTCTCATTAGGCGAATGATGCAACAGCCAACATACGCAGTACTTCTTTAGCACGTTTCATTAGCTTTGCCTAACTTCTAAATTAAGTATCTCAGAAAATGTATAAAACATATATAATTGAAATTGTGTGTGTGATTACGAAATGGTATAGGCCCTATGAATGAAATATTTCATTAAAATGAAGCTATAGGTTACAATTTTCGCTTAAAGGTAAAGGTAGGTCCCATGGCATCTGCCGTCGGGGATGAAGATAACTCTTCATGTACTAAGCCGCAGCAACTATTAGGTGGGGTGGCCAGTTCCCCTACTTACTGTTTTTTACCTTCCCTAACTCATGCGTCAGGTACTCACTTTACAGCTGAGTCGACTGGAGGAGTGGTCGTGTCAAGTGAGAAATCACAACCCGGATTATTGTTTTTGTTGTCCGGACGTGATTTCGAACCCGGCACGCTGTAACCAGATGGCCCACTATCCACTAGGCTACCTCGCTCCTCAATTTTCGTTTACTTGCGATATATATCAAATGTCTACTTGTCTACACCCATCATTTAGTAATTGTTTACAGTCAATTATAAGACAACATTTAGTAATTGTTTACAGTCAATTATAAGACAACATTAACACATGATGTGTTTATCTTGCATTTAGCAATGATTTAAGTCGGAAATTTGACTCTTGTACTCTCGAACAAGAAGAGGAGAAAGGGCAGACCAAGAAGACGATGGACTGACGACATTAAAGATAACATGAATACATCGGTAGAAAATGCAAGCCACATCTCCCAAGACAGAGAGAGGTTCAGAGAGTTCATTGGGAAGACGTTCTGGAAGGAATACGTCACATGACTCTCGAACACAAGACAGACAGTGTTTAAAGTTGTATCCGGTGTGATGTCTGAAGTAAAGCAATTCTTTTCTCTATACACATTAATTATTATGCGAACAAAGATCAATTGATTGTATTTGTTTATAGAAACTGGACATGATACACAAATATAACGTATATACTTATTCGGTCTAACCAGATATAACATCATATGCAAAAACTGACATTAGTAGGTTAGACCAGTGTTTCCCATCATGAGGCCCATACCCCACAGGGGGGGAATTTGACTGTTCAGTGGGCAGTTCGAACAAGTTGTAATTAGGCTTCATTTAGGGGATAATTCAATTTTTTAAAGAATTTTTAAAAGACTTAGGTGGGGCATTGTTAAAAAAAAAGGTTGGGAAACACTGTGTTAGACGGTTAATCAGATACTTGCATTTGTTTGAGGGAAAAGCTATTGAAACGTGATATGTCAGATTCTCATTGACAGCTACGCATGATAGAAGAGTTTAAGATATGACATGTTTGGGTTAATGTTCTAAGCAACACCCAAAATATCCCTTACTGTCCACGTCATGAATGAGTCAGATGCAGCTATAGAGCCGATCAATTGACAAGCAATGCTACAATGAATGAGTCAGTTGCAACTATAGAGCTGATCAATTGACAAGCAATGCTACAATGAATGAGTCAGTAATAAGAAGAGGAAGATTGAGTTAATCAGGGAAACTATTGAGCAGCTAGAAAGTGATAAAAAGGATACACTAAAAGAGTAAATGTTCATAGATTGACAAAAATGCGAATGACTAAGGGAAAGAGAAGAAAGTCCCTGCTGCAAATATTAGAAGAAAACACAATCACCAACTGAATGGTACACTGAGCGTATACACTCTCAAATGTCTGATGGATATGTGAGCTACGCACCTATGTTACTATCACCGATTGAGTAATGCTGTTTTCCAATCCAGAATTAATACAATTCAGTATAATTATATTTTTTTATCTCGTGAAAGAAATTGAACACCTTTAGATTTGCCCAGATTGTAGAATGTGCGTAGAAGTAACACCGTAAAATATAACGCATGATATGTATAAACAGGTATTTACAAGTAACTATTAAAATACTTTTAACTTCAGCCAAAATTGTGCAATGATTTCTAAGAGTCTATACCTAATATTATGTCTAAATTATGTTTCGTTTTAACTCATCTTTCTCAACAGAAGATTATTAATTAAAATTGCAGATGATATCATCTTTGTCTTCATAATTTCTTTTTAATACCGTTTTGTTTCTTCAATTAAATTGTTCTTAAATTAAACTTTGGAAAACACTACTGAGTACCAGAAGGGCATTTATGCTAATAGCCAATGTGCAGTAAGAACAAATGCAGGTATGTCCAATAAGTTCCTAATTCAATCAGGAGTTCGAGAGGGGTGTGTTCTATCACCTCTACTTTTTATAACATATATCGACCACATCTGTAAACTAACAAGTACCAACGAAGAAGGTAACATAAAAGACAAATTTAACGAATTACTCTCTGCAGACGACCAAGTACTAATAGCGACATCAGAAGAAAAATTGCAAGAACATATAAACAGATTCACACAGCATGTCAAACATTCAACATGAAGATCAATATTTACCGAATTTTTTACATTGACCGAAATAATGGCAATAGCAAAGAAAGAAAGACATATCACTATCTACATCGAATAGAATCACCTTAAACAGGAAAATAAGTTCACTTACTTAGGGACCATTATGTCAAGTGAAGGGGAAACCAGTAAAGAGATACAAAATAGATGCAACAAAACATACCAGATCCTAGGACATATGACACGTATTTTCAAGAACAAAAATGTAAACATCGACACTAAAGTTGTATTATACAAAACTATTATTATTCCATCACTACACTACCAGTGCCAAACCTGGACAATGGCAGCACATGACAAATGAAAATAGTGACAACAGAAATAACATGTCTACGAAGAATACTCTGAGTGTCATTAAGAGATAGAATTAGAAAGATAACATCAGACAGATAACCAAAACAATGCCAGTATTGGAACACATCAAAAGACAATAGATCACGTGGTTTTCACACGCTTCCAGACTACCAACAGTTAGCATGCCACAAATGGCTATGACACATAGACATAACGGTTATAAAGCCAGAGGCAGACCATGTAAAAGATGGATCACAGAAATCAAAGAAGCCACAGGAACAAGCTTACAAACAGCGCACAAGAAGGCCATCTCACGAGAACTCTTCCATCACTGACGCCGCATGGCAAACAAGGGACACATCGTATAGATAGATAGACGGAGGATGTGGTGATCCTATGATACTGCTCCACCTCCCTTTTGTGGACTAAATGTGCATACATAAATCCACCTAACACAATCGGATATCCTCTCACTATGGAATACCAGGAAATGAAAAAGCAGACCAACTGGTAAAGGAAGGTGCTGCCGAAGAACAACCAGATGTACTAATCACCTACATTAAGAAAAAACAGATGATCAAGTCAATAAGAAAGCAATAAACACTAACACAAGATGACTATCACATTATGAACAGATCAGAACACGTTGTAATTCTACGCCTCAGAATAGGACACAACCGACTCCGCAGTCACATGTATACAAAGTTCACGATTGGCAACACGGCCATGTGTACATGTGGGCAGGCAGCACAGAGTACCAAGCATATACTTCAAGATTGTTCTGAGTATGAAACGCTGAGGCATACATATTGGCCAGAGGAAACAACACTGCAATCAAAGCTCTATGGGCCACTGTATAAACTACAAAAGACAGTGTGTTTTATTAAGGAGACAGAACTACAGGTATAGACATGTTTCAAGTGAACGAAAGAAGAAGAAGAATATATATATATATATATATATATATATATATCGAATAAATGCAAGAACAATATATGTCGCAGGCTGTAGTTCGCTGCATAACAACCTCCATTTTTGTTGGTAAACGCACTGATAATAAATTAGTATAAAGTCCGATGTTGAAAAAATGTGCTTCACCATAGAAAGCACGTACTTCTACATAGAAAGGTTAACAAAACGTACTTCTACATAGAAGGCACGTTTAACTAACACTCCCATCAGTATTCCTACAAAATGAAAGCTGTGATTCAGGTAACCAAAATCTCCAAAGTATTGGCAGCTTACGACAATTCATATTAAATAAGCGTTGTTGTTTTGTGTTTAAACAGCGACCCCTTGTACTACTGTATCAAAGCCATTTACGGTTCGTGGTAGAGTATGTCCTCACCATTCTGACCTTTACCAAAACACACATTGATCGAAACATTGTACAATATACAACTTATTTGGTAATGGGGGAAAAAAGGTGTAACATGACTAATTTGACTGTGATTTTTCAAAGATCACTGTGATTATACTTTGTATCGATAGCCAAAAGAAAATCACGGCAAAAAGTCAATAAATCACTATAGAATGATGTTTTTCCTTAATCAAAAGGTCATACTGTCCACAGTCACGGATTGATACATTTTTAATATTCAAAGTCAAGCTATGTATATCATTCTTGAACGTTTCATGGATACAGAAATATTGACAATATGCTCATTCCTGGAATATCCCATTATCATGCACAGGGCGCATGGCGGTAGTGTATTTTGTTAGCGCAGCGATGTAGACACAGCCTGCGCAGCAGTACAAAGAAATCATGACTTAAAACATTAAGGCTTTTTGAAGTATCCAATAAAACAAAGTTCATAAGACACATCCATTAAGCGAAGTTTTTAACACACTAAGCGGTAAACTGTATGAATGAATTCGTGGGGAAAACGTATATCTAAGCGCCACCTTAGAGTGTGCCATACTTGAGTGTACTAGAGATTCAACAATGCGATTCTTACACCTTAGTCCAACTACAGAGCACAGAATGCAGTTATTCAGTGAAAGAACCCACCTCCTCAACACATCTAGCAAAGAACAACAACACTAAACGCAATATGAAATTTGGGTGGAAGGGCTGAGCCCATGGACCGCTGGATCAGCAACCAACCAACCAACTATTATGACATTTAGAACAGGAAAGGCAGACTAAACAGATGAAAGTATTGGGTGCAGGTTGGTAGAATGTCGTACAAGTATGTGCGTGTTGGATGATGTGCCACCTAGTGCGGAATGAATTATCGTACCTATGAATTGCGGACCTCTGTCAGAATGATAAATACTCTCAATCATTCTCTTAAAGTGCCGTCTCCGCAACTAAGGTTGGCTGCAACAGACCTCCAGCATACCCTGTCTCTTATGTTTATAGTGCACTCTGCTAGACTGTAACTTGGTCATCTTGTGATGTTACTCTCCCACTTGTATCGCTGCCTACCTCTTTCTCGCCTCCCTTCGACTTTACCCTCAAGCAAGGTTTTCAACAAGGAGCTATGTCTTTTCTTCTTCTTCAGCGTTCATTCTCAAACTCCCGCTGGATTTCTCTTGTAACACGACAATGGTCCTACAAGATTTCCAGTTGAATATAGTCCAGAGAATGGAAATGCGTTGTGTTGCCGTTTTATTTGCGTCAATGGCCCAACACATCCGTCTTCGGCGGTATGTCTTTTGATGTGTCCATAATATTGTATTTGCTTGAGCTAACATCTTTGCTTGTTTTCTTCTCTTTCCATGATGTTCTCCCTATTCTTCTATATCTCAAAGGTATCACTTTTCTCAATAAATATCAATAGACAATGCAAAGAATAGTGTCTGAGGCACATATATCAGTGGGAATCCCAGAGAATAGGACATGATTATATACACAGATGGTTCGGTTGTTAGAGACGTGTAGTGCCTGGGCCTTCACTGCTCAGTCTGTAGGAAAGACAATCAAAAAAGGAGAGTGGAGTATTTGCTGTGACTACAAGCAGCATGACTACTGAGATTATAGCAGCAACCAAGGCCATGAACTGGACGAGTACATAGATGACAACTCATGTCTGCATGCTTCATGATTCGCTGCGGATGACCAGAAAAATACAAATGGGTTGAATTCTAGATAGTCCCCAGTGACCTTCGACTGGTCGAAATTGAAATGTGTTAAGTTAATTTTCGTGCTTGCGCATGGTCAATACAACAAGAGAGCGAATCGGTTGGATCACTAATAAACAACAATGGATCTAGAAAAGTGGGTCATGTGGACATTGTGAACTCCTTGCGAGAAACAGCACGGACAAATGACATTAATGAGGTTGATGACTCGATGTCAATATCCAGAATACAGGTACAGGTTTACAATGCGGAGTTTCCAAATATGAACGCTACTGAGAGCTTTGAAGAATATTTGTCAATCAGCGATGAACTGCAACGTCAGGTAATGATGATCCGACAACTTTCTAATTCGGTCAATTGTTGATCATGTGTATATTGTTCAACACAATTGCTATTTAATCCTTTTCAAACATATTTACTTACCATACGATGGATAGTTTGACTATAGCCTCATGTTTACTCAATATTTACTTACCATACGATGGATAGTTTGAATATAGCCTCATGATTACTCAATATTCACTTACCATACGATGGATAGTTTGAATATAGCCTCATGTTTACTCAATATTCACTTACCATACGATGGATAGTTTGACTATAGCCTCATGTTTACTCAATATTTACTTACCATACGATGGATAGTTTGACTATAGTCTCACGATTGCTCAATATTCACTTACCATACGATGGATAGTTTGACTATAGCCTCATGTTTACTCAATATTTACTTACCATACGATGGATAGTTTGACTATAGCCTCATGTTTACTCAATATTTACTTACCATACGATGGATAGTTTGACTATAGCCTCATGTTTACTCAATATTTACTTACCATACGATGGATAGTTTGACTATAGTCTCACGATTACTCAATATTCACTTACCATACGATGCATAGTGTGACTATAGTCTCACGATTGCTCACTATTCACTTACCATACGATGGATAGTTTGAATATAGCCTCATGTTTACTCAATATTCAAATGTGATATGCATGATAGTACATACTGGACATCGTAGATTATTTAAAAGTTCCGCATAACTATGTTGTTTATATGTGATTGAATTCAGAGGTACAACAAACAATAAATACTATGAGATATCAACTCAGATTAATTTACACAAGTGCATTCACTTCGTAGAGAACATACTTAGCTCTGGGGTATATCGTACGTTCGACTTTCTACACAATCTAGTTTGAATACGAAAGTATGAACATCAATTTTGCTAATTAATAAGTAACAAAAAATTCAAAAAAGGGCTGACGGAACGTCAAGCACAGCATATATTGGAATGCCCCTAGTACTGTGACACTTGTTACTAATCAAGAATCAAGAATAAAAAAAGGTTGAATAGACGTATAGAGTTAACGAATACACAGATCTATTACAGGATACAATACACAACTAATCTATTAGAAAGTAAAAAACCTGCGTGATATCGATGAATAATGGTGTATTTATATTATTCTCTGCATTTTTCTTTCCCCGCAGTTGTCCAAATGAGAACATTGCACACGCACTGAACTCCCACCTGTTATTCAGCGCACAGTTATGTCGGTTAAGATTTCGTCTAATAAGAAAAATAAGCCAGAAGTTATTGTTGTCCCAAATAACTATACACCACCAATATACAGTTATATATATATATATATATATATATACATGCTGCGAATTAAATCAAGTAGATAAAGGCAAGTTTATTGTCACCATTTTAACAACAAAGTGCTTCTTTGAGATAATCTTGATTCTTGATTAGAAACTGGCTTCACAGGACGCGGGATATTCCCATAAGTGCTTAGAACTCCACTCAAGCAGCCATCCAAGTTTTTGTAGACTCAAAGACTCCCTGTTAGGTGTTGATTGTGTGATCTTCGGAACTTTCCAAAAAAAAATACTTTTCCTTCCCTCACCTCTAGATACTCCCATCTCTAATATTCTCTGTTCTTTGAGATAAACGACAGGGTAACACAAACCAAACAATCATTTTAAAATGTGATAAACACTCTATGAATGGAGTACTATCATTGCATATACGAATTCGATTGATGTAAAGTTATATCGTACCAATTCTTATTTAATGCATGGATGAAAAAAACAGAACAACGTGAGTTGGAGTCTAATGAGATGTGGTTTTTGAGAAGTACGATGAATGATATGGTACAGTGATATATCATATTGCTTAAACATGTCTCTAGCTGCGGCAGGTAAACTCGTACAGAATCGCGGAGTGTTTGGAGAACCCGTAAGGCAGACCATGTTCTGGAAAGAATATGTCTCATGATGATGGTGATGAAAAGTCTATGGACAGTTAAGAAAATTAATGTTTCAGAGATGCTGAAGTAGACAGTTGAAAAATATTGCAAAGATTCGAAACAGATAGTCAAGATAATTTTATAGCATGAGATAGGACGAACAAAACGTGATAAAAATTTAGTAACCACAGAGAATATCACGGAAAGAAGAGACGAAGAAATAGCTGGATGAGTTGTCACTGTGCCATGAGAGAATGTCACCAACTGAACTTATTAACAACACAAGAGACAGAGTTGTGGAGAAACATAATCGCCTACACCACTCGGTATGGCACTTCTTTGAATATATTAGAATTTTCATTTGGTTTAATGTTAGTGAAGTTCACGGCTCTGATAAACCAGAAATCCCGGCATGCTAGAGTGTAATTAATTACATCCAGAATTTGTCATTTAATCTGTACACCTTGTGGTGAGATACGCAATTTGCAACCGTGGACATTAGTCAAATTTAGTTATATCAGAGCTTTTCATCATCAAAAATATTGGAAGTCGTGGTGTAGGTAACCCTGGCACGACCACCTCCGAAGTAGTTATATAATAATCTGAATAGCATATGCTACCAGTTTTAGATAACGCTTGCATACAATTTGCTCACTGTATTCAAACGTGATATGACTGTTCAGTTATTGAATTCTCCTACATTGTCTTCTATTCAATCAATCAATAAACCCATAACCCTTCAGGGTCGTAAGGGTACCACATTGGAAGCTTCAGCACACAGATTCCTCCAGCGAATTCTATCCTCAGCGATGCGGATGAGTGTGGAAATATCTAGCCCTGTCCATTCCTTGATGTTGTCTGTCCATGTCTTTATTTGCCCTCCTCTGCTTCTTCCACCCTCGACAGTTCCCTGCAGTATTGTTTTTGACAAGGAATCGTGCCTGCATACATGTCCGAACCATGCTAGTTTTCGTCGTTTCACTATTGAAAGCAATGGCTCCTGGACACCTGCACACATCTCTACTTTATTTCTTACGTACACATTGGTCTTATGTTCCCTATAGGAAATTCGTAGAATTCTTCTGTAGCATTTATTCTCGAAAGCCTGTAATCTTCTCTCCATGTCCGCAGTGAGTGTCCAACTCTCACAACCATACAACACAACGGAAAGCACCAGTCTTCTGTTAAATTGTATTCAAACGGGATATGAATGTTCAGTTATTCAATTCTCCTACATTGTCTTCTATTAGATTCGTTTGTTTATTGATTGTGAATTAAATATACGCCTTAATATATATATATTATTCAAAAACAAGAAATTCAGTGTTTTAGAATTACTTTTATGAAAGATATTCCTTGATTGGACATCATTCAACATATTGACTGCCCCCCACCTGCTGATTAACTTATCATGGTTACCTGAAATGTACTTACCTCATGATTCGTGAGGTCATCAAAAAGATCAAAACAAAACATTTGACAGAAATCGTGACAGGTTCACGAGAATCTCGTGACACTTACTGAACACAAAACTTTCTGACCATATTATTGAATTCTTATAAAAGATGACGGTCCTGGAGTAAATTAAGCTGAAAATTAAATGCACAATGCAGCTCATCTCACTACAGAACAACAATACATCATCATTAGATGCTTATGAACCGGTCAATCACAAAGTGTAGTGACAAGAGAATGTAATGTAGTTAGAAACACCATTAGTCGCCTTTGGTGGCGATTTAAATAGGCTGGCTCAGGGTAGGTCCGCCTTGCAGTGGTACGCCTTGCAACTCCTGTCGAAGACCGCTTCATACAGCAACGTCACTTCAAGAATCGATGTGCATCTGCGTCCTCCACAGTCCATTCAATGTCAACAGATCAATGAATTTCAGTTAATTGGTCAGAAACCGGATGCACGACGCTGGCATTAGGGCTAGAAGACCTTACAGAGGTCCTGTTCTTACAGATTGGCCAGAACCGACTGCAGCGGACGAACTAGAATCCTAAAGGACCGTCAGGAATGCCTGCAGGTGGGTTTGTTTTAATCAAAGTCTGAAAGAATCTTCATGCCAGGGTTGAAACCGAATTCCGTAACATAAAATGCACGTTTGAAATAATGTTGCTTTCCCTCCTTTTTTTTTAAACAGTTAATCTACCACATTTACAACTTGAAAACAAATTCAAGTTGAGATAACACAGTTTTAACATAGAACAACATAAATATCATTGTTACGTCCCTTTCATCAGTGCAGACTGTGGCAGCGAACAATTAGGTATTAATAACTATCTAAAAATATTCGCACAATAAGCCACATACAGAAAACATAGCAACCGGAGGACGTAAATTGGGAAGCCACATATGTCAATGAGAATAAAGCAGCTGATAGACAGAACAATGACGTCGAATAGCCTAGACGAATATCAAAGAGAATCAGAAATAACATCAATGAAACGGAATGAAAGAACCGATAACTGTAGAATAAGATCAAGATTAAGATGTAGAAACAACGTTCAACAAATACAGGATAAGAAATCGTTCATTATCAAGAGAAACAGCATGGCCGTTGGCTATATATCGTAACCTTTTGTAAGTTCGTATACATCTTTGAGATTAACGGAGTATAGCGTAAGAAAGGTTGGTTTTTTTATTACGGACATAAATTTTGTTGTGATGTCTATAACAAGAAAACACAGATTTTTTTCTACGATTCTACTGATTTTTTTGTTACTGATATACGCTGTATGAAATAATATAATGATGGATCCTACAATATTCCTGAAATTACATGAAATGTGAATTTTTTCTAGCATTTTATTTGTTTCATGGATATTCGACGTATGCTAATATGTGGAAACTTTACGATATTACACTGACTTTTTCATATTACAATAAAGGATAAAAAAAACAGAGAAAATTTTAGAAATGTTTCGATATGTGGACGATTCAACAAGCAAATTTTAGAAATGTTTCGATATGTGGACGATTCGACTTAAGCAAATTTTAGAAATGTTTCGATATGTGGACGATTCGACTTAAGCAAATTTTAGAAATGTTTCGATATGTGGACGATTCGACTTAAGCAAATTTTAGAAATGTTTCGATATGTGGACGATTCAACAAGCAAATTTTAGAAATGTTTCGATATGTGGACGATTCAACAAGCAAATTTTAGAAATGTTTCGATATGTGGACGATTCGACGTAAGCAAATTTTAGAAATGTTTCGATATGTGGACGATTCGACTTAAGCAAATTTTAGAAATGTTTCGATATGTGGACGATTCGACTTAAGCAAATTTTAGAAATGTTTCGATATGTGGACGATTCGACTTAAGCAAATTTTAGAAATGTTTCGATATGTGGACGATTCGACTTAAGCAAATTTTAGAAATGTATCGATATGCAGAAGATTCGATTTAAGAAAATGCTAATTATCTTTGTATTTGTTTTACCATGGTTATTAATTAAAGTAATAAACGGTGTGAGCTAATAGCAAATGATACGGAAGATTAACTTTTGAACGTTAGGTATATGGTTGTGAAGTTATAGTATTTAGGTTTCAAATACTCCTGGCTTAATGGAAGAGGAGAGATTCAAGTTTTTCAGGTAACTTCAAAAAGTCGAAGTCACCTTCATTTTCCTCAGGATACTTCATTTAATCTTGAATCTTTATCGATAATAGAATCTTAGATCGTTGGAAGGAATCGAGACTTGTTAGGTAGATTTGTGCACATATTTACGTATGTGATTGTATAAATGATAAAATCATTATATTTTAATTGTGAATTATTAAATTTTGTTCAGTTAAAAAGTTAAACTATACCTGATGACATTAAGGATTGAAACAAACATAGGACAAAACGAAAGAATGAAAGAATTAGTTAAAGAGCAAAATCTTGAGTAGAACATGTGAATATTATCTTACTAGTATATCCTGTATATCTTGTATATCCTGTATATCTTGTATATCCTGTATATCTTGTATATCCTGTATATCTTGTATATCTTGTATATCTTGGATATCTTGTATATCTTGTATATGTTTGATACTAGTGGTTAGCGCACTGGCTTCGCACATGAGTGGTGCTAGGTTCATTCCCCAGTTGAGGCGGAAACGTTTTTTCTCATGGGTCGACCCATACTTAAATGGGTACCGGATTAATCCAGGAAGTAAAGACTGCGAAGGAGAGGAGATGGTTACCGCCCTCATTTGCAGAGCTTCTGACATGTGAGATCGCTAACATCTCACAACCCTACGGCATTAATAAATGCTTTGGGTCACTTTACTTTTTTTCACTATATCTTACTAGAGAATCATTGAGAGGAGGCAGAAGAGAAAACGAGATGTGAAAATTGAGCAGAACAAATTATAAACAACAAGATTTGGCTGTGAATATCTCTATGAGATAGGGGTTACCACACGATCAAATCGTTACAATTTAGCTTGATGGTGATTTAGAAAATAAATAGAAAATAGAATCTGGGTAGCGAAACAGAATTTTAAGATTTTACGACTTTCGATAAAGTGCTAACAGGTCTTCCAGCTGAATTAATGAAGTATTCTTTCGTTACTTTTCTTGATTAATCCCATGCTTTCCATTGGTCATACTTGGAATCGCATACCAAAAATAGCAAAGGCTACTCCAATATATATAAATAGTACCCAATGAAAACGTGACAATATTCAAAAGCGTACCGAATGAAGGCATGTTTACGTTTAGCAGTTAGGTCTTCTAATTCTGACGTTCATGTTTATTTGTTCTGACTGGCATTAGTTTATTGGTAATAACGTGACCAATGACGATACTATAGGACTTAAATGCGAAAAGGAAACAGCCCGTAGTTTTTTATTATTGTCACGCTTTTTATTGGTTACTATTTATATACTTGGAGTAGCCTTGGAATGCGATTTTTTGGCATGCGATCCTAAGTATAGAAATATTAACCTCCGGGTTAAATACTTACAATACAACTGTAATGCGGGTCACAAATCTATGTCCGGATATTTACATCCGGGTTAAATACTTACAATACAACTGTAATGCGGGTCAGAAATCTACGTCCGGATATTTACATCCGGGTTAAATACTTACAATACAACTGTAATGCGGGTCAGAAATCTACGTCCGGATATTTACATCCGGGTTAAATACTTACAATACAACTGTAATGCGGGTCAGAAATCTATGTCCGGATATTTACATCCTGTTTAAATACTTACAATACAACTGTAATGCGGGTCACAAATCTATGTCCGGATATTTACATCCGGGTTAAATACTTACAATACAACTGTAATGCGGGTCACAAATCTATGTCCGGATATTTACATCCGGGTTAAATACTTACAATACAACTGTAATGCGGGTCAGAAATCTACGTCCGGATATTTACATCCGGGTTAAATACTTACAATACAACTGTAATGCGGGTCAGAAATCTACGTCCGGATATTTACATCCGGGTTAAATACTTACAATACAACTGTAATGCGGGTCAGAAATCTACGTCCGGATATTTACATCCGGGTTAAATACTTACAATACAACTGTAATGCGGGTCAGAAATCTATGTCCGGATATTTACATCCTTGTTAAATACTTACAATACAACTGTAATGCGAGTCAGAAATCTATGTCCGGATATTTACATCCTTGTTAAATACTTACAATACAACTGTAATGCGAGTCAGAAATCTATGTCCGGATATTTACATCCTTGTTAAATACTTACAATACAACTGTAATGCGAGTCAGAAATCTATGTCCGGATATTTACATCCTTGTTAAATACTTACAATACAACTGTAATGCGAGTCAGAAATCTTTGTCTCGATATTTTCAAACATGGGGCTGTCCATAAATTACGTCAACAATTAAAGTTCAACAGAAAATGGATGCTGAAAACGTTGGACACATCATCACGTGACATATTCTTTCCAAAATTTTCTCTTTGCAATTGATGTCCTGAACTCGACTCTTTCCTGTGCTAATCTGACTTCCTCTTCAACGATAACTTCATACAGTCTTTGATGTCATCTGTCCATCTCCTTCTAGGTCTACCTCTTCTTCTACTTCCAGGAAAATCTCCCATCTAATATGTGTCTTTCCATGTCATTGTGTCTTTTTATTTATCCGAAGTAATGAAGAATTGAATTCAGGATATCCTTTGCAAATATCTGATCACACTATTCCCGTAGTTTGCCGGTTCTTTCGGGAAGGAAATCCGAATACTTGAGCACCGATATAAGAACACATCAATACTTGTCGGCCATTTTGACGGAAGTGAAAACAATGAACAGAACTACATGATATATTTCACATTTTGAACAAACCATTTTCACATTCTTACATAAAAATCAAATCTACACATTCTTACATAAAACACAAATCTACACATTCTTACATAAAATTCAAATCTACACATTCTTACATAAAACTCAAATCTACACATTCTTACTTACAACACACATCTACACATTCTTACATAAAACTCAAATCTACACATTCTTACATAAAACTCAAATCTACACATTCTTACATAAAACTCAAATAATTACATTTAGCCGAAGACGGATGTGTCGGGCTATTGGAGGAAAATACAACGGCGACACAACGCATTTCCTTTCTCTGGACTACATCCTGCTGGAAATCTAGAATGGATCATGGTCCTGCTACAATAGAGATTCAGCGGGAGTTTGCGAATGATCGCTGAAATAAATAATTACATTACACAGCAAACTGAGTACATAGAACAATACTTGAAGATCAATAAAGATAAATAGTATCATAAAACAACACGGAATAGTAATTTTCTCTTCCAAACACAAAGTTGTTAATTTGACTGTATGTAGTGTAAGCATCGATATATATAGTGTAAGCATTAATATATTATTCTTGCCATATACATACAATTTGGAGTGTCGCTGCTCTTTGCTCCCATTTTGAGCGTCTAAAACACTGTCATAATCTATGTTCAGGAGCATTTATTTGTGTCCAAAATATGTCAATACTGCATTTTTCCCGTTAAGGAGTTGCATTGAGGGGATTGAATAGCTGTGTGACAAAGGCCGCATGCTCTTGCTGTCGGAACGTCATTTACAGGCTGAGTGTTTTATTATTTGTGTATTGCGGTCAAATTTTTTTGGAAACAGGGGAAACAACAAGCAATCACTTGATGTTATTTTATACCTACAGAGTTACCTCAAAAGTAAAGTCTATTTTCACGACTGTTGTTGTTCATATATAGCACCAAACATTACTTTCCTGTCAAGATATTAAGCTGATTATCGCTTCACTTGTGAGGAAACGGGAATATTTGATATAAACAATAATATTTTGTAATAATTCGTTTTCCAGTTATGACAGAAAAATAGTGTGATGTATCAAAGACGTAATGTCGATCGTCAAAAAAACTGAGCATACAATCACTTTCAGCTACCTATCACTTCCATCTA
This sequence comes from Meghimatium bilineatum, assembly GCA_034231615.1. Taxonomy (NCBI): domain Eukaryota; kingdom Metazoa; phylum Mollusca; class Gastropoda; order Stylommatophora; family Philomycidae; genus Meghimatium; species Meghimatium bilineatum. Next base: position 20,858,932 of record CM067305.1, on the reverse strand, counting down.
CCTATCACTTCCAATTATATATCAGTTTTAGCTACCTATCACATCCAGCTACCAATTACTTCCAACTATATATCACTTGCAGCTACCAATCACGTCCAGCTACCTATCACCTCCAACTATATATATCACATCCAGCTACCAATAACTTCCAGTTACCTATCACTTCCAACTACCTATCACTTCCAACTATATATCCCTTCCAGCTACCAATCATTTCCAACTATATATCATTTCCAGCTACCAAACACTTCCAATTACCTATCACTTCCAACTATATATGTTTTTCAGCTACCAATCATTTCCAACTATATATCACTTCCAGCTACCAATTATCTCCAGTTGTCTATCACTTCCAGCTACCTATCACTTCCAGTTATGTATCACTTCCAGCTACCAATCACTTCCTACTACCTATCACTTCCAGCTGACAATCATTTCCAATTATATATCACTTTTAGCTAGCTATCACATCCAGCTACCAATCACTTCCAACTATATATCACTTTCAGCTACCTATCACTTCCAGCTACCTATCACATCCAGCAACCAATCACATCTATCTACTAATCACTTCTAGCTACCAATCAGTTCCAGCTATCAATCAGTTCTAGCTACCAATCACTTCCAGTTACCTATCACAACCTACTACCTATCACTTCCAGCTAACAATAATTTCCAACTATCTATCACTTTCAGCTACCTATCACTTACAGCTACCTATCACTTCCAATTATATATCACTTTTAGCTACTTATCACGCCCAGCTACCAATCACTTCCAACTATATATCACTCTCAGCTACCAATCACTTCCAGCTACCAATCACTTCCAACTATATATATATATATATCACATCCAGCTACCAATCACATCCAGCTACCAATCAGTTCCATCTACCTATCACTTCCAGCTACCAATCACGTCCACTACCACAATCTTGCGACAATGTAATACACATCATTCTTCAGATGATATCTGTAAGTATAACAACCTTATATCTGAACTATTGTTATTGGCTATTGTATAATATTATATTGATCCATTTGATCGGGGATGTTGTAAATTATCCTTCAACGTTAAGTGCACTATAAACATTTGTGACACATATGCTGATATACATTTGTGACACATATGCTGATATGCAGATACTCGTATCACCAGAATTTGAATTTGAATTTGTATATATAATTCACCATCAACTATTGACCTACAGTGAAATACATATAAAATGCGGATTATATTCACTGTTATTTGTCACATACTGCACTCTTCCCGCTGGGGAGTTACAAGAAGGAATTTTGTAACTGTGTGATAAAGGCAACATGCTTTTGCTGTCACCAATTCATATACAGGAGAGGTTTTTATTTTTATTTTTGTATTTACGCGACAGCAAAATATCCATTCCTTACCAGGGATCAAACCTTAACATCAGGGATGTGAGACCAACGTTCTAACCTCTTGACCATGCTCCGCACAAGTAATCATATTCACTATTTACTTTAAACGCAAGTAAGCATCCACTTACTATTTGGCAATAATACTTGTCCGGCCTGTATTAAAAATGGCCGTGAACTAAACTGACAAAAAGTTTATAAGTGGAAATATAAACTGAAATGAATTATGTCAAGATATCGATAGTAACAATTTTCAGAAAGCTTGCCTGTCTTTGAATATTCAGCAGATATACGTATGTGTTTATGTGGTCATTAGCTGTAGAAATCCACCATCAAAACAGAAGGTAAATTATCGATGTCGTTACATACGTCTTTCGTTGTCATAATTTGTGCGTTCGTTGTCAGACTCCCACCGGATCTGTCTTGTAGATGGACAATGACCCTACTCAATAATTTCCAGTAGAATGTAGCCTAGAGAACGAACTTGTGGTGAATCGCAGTTTTTTAAAAATAAATAGTCCGATATATCCGACTTCATCATTGGTAACTAATATGTTTAGTGTGTGTAACACTTCCACTAAACGGTGGATGTTTGTAACCATATCGCTAGTGTAGTATACCGTACGAGAGAACTAATTATCATACCTAGACACTGGTGAGCATGCGCACAACTAATCACATTGACAAAATCACTACAGCATAAACTGCAGATATTTGTGAATAACTGCTTCAGAAGAATACTAAACATTAGGTGCCAATGAGTAGATAAGAAATGTAGAGTTATAGAGACGAACAAAGAACTGATAAGACAACCAGATTAATGAAAGGAAAATGAGATAGACTCGGCACAAGCACAACAGGAAAAAAAACAGTGGAAGATATACCTAGAAGATCAATACCATGGAACCCACCGTGTAAAGGGAAACAGTAAAGTCCTAGGAATATATAGATATGAGAAACTATTAACAGCAGAGATGGGAATCATATAGAATGAGGAGGAGATGAGGGTGAGATGAGGGTGAGAACATATTTTTCTCCTCCTCTTGGTTCTTGCTTGCAGTTTAACATGACTACACAGCAAGTCTGGTTATCTTGATAAATATTTTTGTTTTTGAAAGCTTCCTAAGTCTTCCATATAGATTTATTTAGATGTCGGTCTCTGTATGTGGATCAGTTCTCCTCCCTCAATTGGTTTATTGTAATGCAATCTTCAAGGGTATGCTCCGAGGTCCGCTCTTCCTACGAACATGGACACAGAGGTGGTAGGACAAGCCTTAGTCCATTTAAGTCTCAGTTTAGTCTGTTGTGTCCAGTACTGATGCTGAAGATGATAACTTGCTGCGCTCTGTTGAGATAGTGATAGTTGTCTTTTGGGTGGTCGACTTTCCTAATAGCTTTGATGAGGGTCCTCTTTAACAGGGAATTGTTAGGAACTTTTTTTGTCCTTTTGTTCCTGTGTTGCTCCATCTTTTGCTAGTTCATCTGTCTTTTCATTATGTTCTATGTAACAGTGAGATGATAACGAATCCACTGTAGTACTACCTTTCTTTGGATACTTCTTCTCTTGTGACTGACTTCAGGTCTTGCAGTTTATCGTTGTTTTGAAATAGACCACGATACATGGGAAGAACTTGCACAAAATAGATCTACATGGCGTTCTAAAATAAAAAAGAGCGCATCATCTTGTGAAAAGAAGAGAAATGCAGCAGCTCAACAGCGGAGAGTAGCTAGAAAGTCACGGATAAACCAAGATCCGTCTACAGTCGTTATTCCATGTTCAAACTGTTCATGGACATTTACAGCTCGAATAGGGTTCATTAGCCATGTACGAACTCATAATCAAGGACATAACTAAAATTGAATTTTCAAAAGTGGATGTAACAAATGGTCATCATCACTTGTGATGGACGAACAACAACAACAACAACAGTTATGTTTACAGGGGTTAAGTAGGACAAACATTGCATCAGTAAACAAACATTTATTGACATTAACATATGTTTTTAATTATTTCTGCAACAAATGCTTATGGTCTGTGTTTCCACAGAATATTTGGAGCAGAAGATTCCAGTTGCTGGGTATATGGATTCATTTTCTTTTTCATGATATTATAAGTACAGTCTTTCACTTCCGTTCTTCACTGCTATGGTTGGTGAACAATCAGCTAATTTTTGAATCTACGCTTCTATGGGGTATTTATATTCATTCATGTTCTATTGTTTTCTTCTGGGGAGTATTCAGCTTTCTCACAGTCTAAGTGTTGTTTGTGGTGGTTCTGATAGTGAAAGTATCCATTTCTCTCACAGTCTAAGTGTTGTTTATGGTAGTTCTGATAGTGAAAGTATCCAGTTCTCTCACAGTCTAAGTGTTGTTTCTGGTAGTTCTGATAGTGAAAGTATCCAGTTCTCTCACAGTCTAAGTGTTGTTTCTGGTAGTTCTGATAGTGAAAGTATCCAGTTCTCTCACAGTCTAAGTGTTGTTTCTGGTAGTTCTGATAGTAAAAGTATCCAGTTCTCTCACAGTCTAAGTGTTGTTTCTGGTAGTTCTGATAGTGAAAGTATCCAGTTCTCTCACAGTCTAAGTGTTGTTTCTGGTAGTTCTGATAGTGAAAGTATCCAGTTCTCTCACAGTCTAAGTGTTGTTTGTGGTGGTTCTTAAATATAGCATAACCAAGGATAAAAACAAACAGAAAATCATTGTAAATATACACTCGAGGATTTATAAACACATTAGGGAATTCAAGCTTTGACTGATTGATTAGTTGATTGATCGATTGAATGATTGGTCGATATATTCATTCATTAAGGTGTGCAAAGGGAACGAAATGCACTCCACGGACCCAGGGCTAGCAGATAACCAAGATCCCAAATGTACCTCCTCGCGGTGCACCCTGGAAGCAGAAATACAGCGGCTCGTGCTGATTCTGGCTAAATCATTTCGGGATCGTGTCCGAGAATGTTGAAGTAGCAGATGGAAAGATATTTGACTGCATAAGAGACAGACAATATCTCCGACACCAACAGCACAAAAACATACAGTGGCACTGTCGACATACAGTGACGCTAGTCAGTCCAGTCAGAACATTGGAGTGGCGGCCAATGAAAAAGGCACAAAATGATAGACTCATGGCAAGAAGCATAGTTTTCAAAAGGAGTACAATGAAAGGGCTGAACAGCGGCTAAGGGCATCGCCAACTGCAAATAGAAAGAGAAAAGTTCCTAGGAAAGGGAAACTACAAGCTCTGTTAGCTCGAGAAGAGGTTCTAGTTACCTGTGCTCCTTATAGGCAGAGACCCAGACCCAATCATTGACGTCCGGCAAAGCAAGAAGACCTGGTTCAACTCTAATGTCGAGCCTTCCTATACCGGAAACATGTTCGCAAAGAGAAAGGATTCGGTAACCAATGGGCTCAGGCACAAAAGGGACAACGATGGCAGTCTTGGCCAAACTCTACTGTCAAGCTTTCCTATACCGGAAATACACTTGCAGAGAGAAGGGGTTCAGTACCTGATGGGCTCAGGTGCTATTGGGACAAGGTCGCTCAGCTCGAGAACGCCTTGCTATCAAATGCGTGGTTTGAGACTCGAACTTGGGCGAGGGGTTCACGATGTCTGTGAACGACGTCTCGGGTAGGAGGGCGAACGAGCCAGGGTTCAACTCTTCTGACGAGTTCTTCCTCATACGGAACCAGGCTCGCGGATGAGAAACGGTTCAGTATCCGATGGGCACAAGCACAGTTTGTCCAATTACAAGAGGTGAGTTTATAGACTATGGAACACCTCGTGCAAGATAGACGTGAACGACAAATGTCTTGACGAAGAGTCACTACACACCCGCGTGTCCGCGACAGATAGACAGGCTGTCACGGATAAAGGAAGCCCACCCGAAATAAAGGCATGACGAAAGCGGATGTACTGGACCTCGGACATCCAGGCCACACAGTGGCCAACCGAGGTGCAAATAACACAGTTTTACTGTGGAGCTTGCAGCACAACGTACTTCACGCTCGCCGGCGGAAATCACACGATATATTCGTTGTGGTTATATGAGAGCGAACGCAGAAGAAGAAGAAGAAGAAGATTCATTGAGTACTAGTTTCTTCTCAAAGCATTGCACGCTGTTGATAGTTGTAGTCTTCGGGGTATGAAATATAGCTCTAGATAAACCTCTCTATTGAGCAACATGACACATGAGTCAATGTTTTTTATAATTCCCGGAAACCAAAACAAACAAAATAATAATATTCCGTTTAGCGCATACATCAACGACGACAAATGGCGATAATATATACATAAACTAGTGAACTATTTCATTACTAACTAGACAGAACAACACTTCAGAAATCAGTATAATAAAATGAATATAAGTCTATGCCAACCCTGGATTACGTTAGAAGACAGCAGATTAAGTGGTTTTCACATGCTTCCAGACTAACATCAGACAGTGTCCCTCAAAAAAATATTATTATACAGACACGATGGTTACAAAGCCAGGGTCGGACCATGCAAACGATGGATTACATAAATAAAGGAGTCAACGAAAACAAACATATATGAAGCACAGAAAAAAGCCATCTACAGAGATTTATTCTACCCCTGACGCTGCAAGGCACAAAAGGGAATGACACGAAAGTAAAATAAGAAATAAATCTTAGATGTGTGTGCTTCTTCTTTTATTTAATACAAAATGTTCTCGACTTTTCATTATTGCTAAACCGTGAAGCCATCTTGAGTCTGCTATCTACAAACAGGAAGCGGATTAATGGACCAGATGTTGCCCTAATCCCAGTCGAGAATCTTATTTCCTGACTTGTTAATAGCAATTCTAGCAATGCTAACGAAAGTATCGCAATCAAGGAACTAATATAGATTGTACGAAACAGGACACGCCGAATACTTTACAGAAACATATACATGATGAGTACTTGATTATTATATTATTTGTACTTAAGTAAAACACCCGATTTTTTTTTAAATGTTCCACTGAGACATGACGGACTATCACTAAAATTAGGGGTTATAATGAGCAAACAAGAAAACATACATATTACAATACACTAAACATTTTCAACGTTCAAATAAAAAGGTCTTTATCAAGATACGCACAAAACATAAAAAGACGACGAATGGAAATTATCACACCACACAAATATTATATGATATTATATTTGAAGTTTATTTTTAGCGACATCAAGTGTACGAATCACTATCTCCATCGATGATAAACACCTTAAACAAGTAAATGAGTTCACTTACTTAGGAAGCATTATATCGAGTGAAGGGAAAACCAGTAAAGAGATACAAAATAGATGCAACAAAACATATCAGATCCTAGGAAAGATGACACGCATTTTCAAGAACAAAAATGTAAACATAGACACTAAAGTTGCATTATACAAGACTATTATTATTCCATCACTATGCTACCAGTGTCAAACCTGGACAATGACAGCACAAGACAAAAGAAAAATAGTGACAACAGAAATGACATGTCTACGAAGAATACTCGGAGTGTCATTAAGAGATAGAATTAGAAACGATAACATCAGACATATAACCAAAACAATACCAGTATTGGAACACATCAAAAGACAACACATCAAGTGGTTTTCACACGCTTCCAGACTACCGACATGTAACATGCCACAAATGGCTATAACACATAGACATACCGGTTATAAAGCCAGAGGCAGACCATGTAAAAGATGGATCACAGAAATCAAAGAAGCCACAGGAACAAGCTTACAAACAGCGCACAAGAAGGCCATCTCCAGAGAACTCTTCCACCCCTGACGCTGCAAGGCAAACAAGGGACATAGCGTATAGATAGACAGATAGAAGTGTACAAATGCATAGGAGTATTGTCATTTCTCTCGCCCCAGGTGGACGATGAAGCTGCATGTTTACACTTCCTGTTAAGTGTAGCCGTGGGAGCTTTACATTTCGTTCAATGCCAGATGCATAGCCTCGATTGTACTATATTCTTCTATTGTCTCTTCTCTGCCGTTCCTGTAAGGCATAACATGATTGTATGACAATTATTTTTGGGTCTATGTGTACTTGATCGCTTGATATACAGTAATCTTCTTCTTCAGCGTTTATTCTCAAACTCCCGATGGATCGCCCTTGTAGCAGGACCATTCTCCTACTAGATTCCCAGCAGGATTTATTCCAGAGAATGGAAATGCATTGTGTCGCCGTTTTATTTGTACCAATGGCCCGACACAGTGACCGCACAAAGACTTCGATGGATAGTGAGAAGATCAATCAGGAAGTAAACAATTCCTGGAAAGAGAACAATGATCGCCCAAAGACAGTAATGGATATCGAGGACCTTATCAGTATGACGTTTGATGAAGTAGAACAGCTTGCACATAGTCGAAAAGCTTACAGAGTGGTAGTCTGAACAACAATAACACTTCACACTTAATTCCTTGTGTGATGTGTTAATCATGTGATAATCCCTGCGTGATTTCCCTTTTTTGGTTCTGTGAAAACCATTACAGGATGGGAAGGGAGTGGGGTTTACACACGTGTTGGCTTACTCTAGTAGTAAATGTCATGTTCTTATTTTTGGCTTACTCTCAAGTAGTAAATATCATGTTCTGATTTTTTGCTTACTCTCTACAAGTAAATGTCATGTTTGGATTGTGGCTTACTCTCAAGTAGTAGAAGTCTTGTTCTGCTTTTCGGCTTACTCTCTAGTAGTAAATGTCATGATGTATTTCGTAAATGGTGGTTTGAACCTACCCCCCCCCCCACACACACACTCCATACTCACCTCATCGGAGTTTGTTTTTGCATAATCACTAAGTATCCATCACATAAATCTATGTATTCTTCAGCTGACTTTTTATGTGGTTGTATTCTTTAGCTGAATGTTTTATGTGATTGTATTCTTCTGCTGATTTTTTATGTGGTTGTATTCTTTAGCTGACTTCTTTATGTGGTTGTATTCTTTAGCTGATATTTTATGTGGTTGTATTCTTTAGCTGACTTCTTTATGTGGTTGTATTCTTCAGCTGATTTTTTATGTGGTTGTATTCTTCAGTTGTTTTTTATGTGGTTGTATTCTTTAGCTGACTTCTTTATGTGGTTGTATTCTTCATCTGACTTTTTATGTGGTTGTATTCTTCAGCTGACTTCTTTATGTGGTTGTATTCTTCATCTGACTTTTTATGTGGTTGTATTCTTTAGCTAACTTCTTTATGTGGTTGTATTCTTCAGTTGATTTTTTATGTGGTTGTATTCTTCAGCTGACTATTTTTTATGTGGTTGCTTTCCTCAGCTGACTTTTTAAATTTGAATATGGATGTAGAATATGGATGTCTGATCGAAATGTCGTGTAACTCTTTCAGAAAAACTTTATTTGCCCCATTTTCTATACTAATTCATTTGTTAAAAAGTATTAACCTGTAGCTGGGCATGACCTTCTCAGATATGTAATCAATAAGATGCCTGCATCGATTTAGAATTTATCCACGGCCATATATTCTGTATCCTTGAAAAAGTACACGAATTCTCCAATCTAGGAAGCAAATTAACACTCGACGGAGATGTCATGCCAGAAATTACAACTCGCATTGTCCTAACATCAAGTGCATTTAACAGACTGTCTAATATCTGGAAGTCAAAGTCAATCAGCACACGCACGAAAATGCGCTTATTTAATTCCTGCGTTATTCCGGTGCTATCATATGGATGTGAGAGCTGGAAAAGCTCTTTATCTTCAGAAAATAAATTACTGAGTTTCGAGTACAAATGTATTCGTAGGATAACTAACACCCATTGGAGTGAATTCAAATCGAATGATAAAATCAGAGAAGAGACACATCAAAATTTCATCACAAATGTTATCAGAAAACATCATTGGTCCTACATCGGGCATGTCCTACGCGCAAACAACAACATAATACACCACCAATCTCTTGAATGGATACCTACAGGAAAAAGAGCCAGGGGTAGACCAAAAGAAACACTCAGAAGAACAATACTTAGAGAAAGTAAAACAACCAATATGCATACTATTCAAGAACTGCACAGAATAGCTTTTAACAGACAAAATTGGAGAGATCTGACCTCTGCCATATGAGCTAACTTCAGCGCAAAAGGAAAATAAATGAATGAATATATCCTGTATAGGCCTATGTCTATTCTATAGAGATTCAAAGTAACCTAAAAGCAATTCTGATGATATGTCATCCCAATCGGTACAGATATTGCAGCTAAACTATAAACCATGACTCAATGCACTCCGTTTTCTGTACCACATTCTGTTAATTTTCAGGAGTTTGTGAACTGAGTTTGTAGTAGAAATAAAAGAGGACGCGAAAATGAAAGTATATATATATATATATATATATATATATATATATATATATATATATATATATATATATATATATATATATATATATATATATATATATATATATACAGACTAAGCCATGGCACACAAAAAAGTTCGTTGTGATAGAAATAAAAATCACTGATATAAAGAATTTGCACAACTACCTGAGATTTTTAATACTACAAACACAGAATGCCAATGACAATGTAACTGGAAGGAAGTAATTATAAAGAGAGAACTTGACATTTCAGAATGTACTAACATAAGAAATAAAAAAAAATAAAAACACGCCCTGTATTTAATAACAGCAAGGATTTCAAACTTAAATGAAATTTACGAAAAACACCTGGTGTCTTGCGAGGAGAATCCATAGATCCATAGATTAAAACGAAAGTATATATATATATATATATATATATACTGGAGATAAAAATTGAGGACATGGTAAATGTAACCTCAAACTACTAGGACTAGCAGACACAATAATTAGGAGCCAAGGCATAAAAAAGGAAGGAACCTAAAACCTAAAGGAAGGAGAAGAAATTATACAACTACTAGACATTAATCTACTGTGGTGTAAACCCGAATACGAAAGTAAAACATGGTGCAGGTATCATCATTGACCCCGCTGTGTCTAAAGATATCATAAACACGAACTTTGTGAGCAAACGTGTGATCACGATAACCGCTATAATAAACAACGAAAACAGCTCATACATTCAAACCTACGCAGCCTGTAATGCACAAAAAAACTAAACGGAAAAGGAATAATTGTTTGATGACATTAGTGATATAATAAACAACAACGACACAGAAAGAACCATATTCTTCACTCTATTTGACATTGTGAATGACCAGTATTGATAACATTATCCTGCCTACTAATATCCAACATTGTTCGGACACATCGTAAATGGAAGATTTCAATTTCTTTTCTTGCTGTGAGTTTGACGCGCATTTTTAAATTTTCACAAATGTAGACAGAGCCATATTCAAAGTTTCGGTCTTAATGTTTTTCATACAAAGAAAAGGAAACAAACAAAAAAAAAAACAAATAAAAATATATATTGTGACTCGTTACCTACTGCCTATGTTTTGTTCTAGTTGTGCATCTGGTTGTGTACATTTCTTATTGCTTCTTCTCTAAATTAGTTACTTCGTGATACATTTCGACTCTGTTCGTGAACGTTACTTCACACCATATTAATTTCAGAAACCTCAGGTATATTGTTTTCTTAAATATGTTATTTTGTATATCAATTATGTTGTATGCTCTTGTTTTTTTGCTCATGAAACCTTGAACTCAAATACCTCAGATTTATTGGGTTTTTTTAATATTTTATTTTGTATATCAATTATGTTGTATGCTATTGTTTGTTTGCTCATGACACCTTGATCACTTATATATTTTATTAGATTACTATATATCATTGTTGTTTTCATGAAGATGAGCATGGCATGAAAAACAATAAATGCGATAAAAAAATTAATAATAATAATAAATTGGTAATTATCTAATGTGGTTTGCGAGTTCGTAGATGTCCGATGAGTACGATTCGTGCACGGAAAGTTCATTTGCAGTGCATGCAGAAGTGCTGAATGTTCGGGGTAGGAGAAATTCGGATTTGTCCTTCCGCTTCTTGCGCTTGTGGAAAATGTCGCTTGTTATCTTTCGGAGATAAAATATAAAAATAAAATGATGTCTGATCTAAGGTACAGAAGTTTATCTACGTAATTCATTTGTTTATTTCTGTCTCCAGGTATTAGGAGCAATAGAGATCTTGTATCCTTGTGTTCATTAGGGAATGCCTCCAGAGCTTTATGTCATACTTAGAATATTCCTGATTCTCATCGGTATGCACTGTTGAGAGAATATGCCTCCTGTTCAGACAACTGAATTGTATCAATGAAGATATGTATG
>CM067305.1:20022269-20242269 GCA_034231615.1 Meghimatium bilineatum | reverse complement strand
TGATTATTTAGGAACTAATATAAACAATGCTGGTGACTGCGCAGTTGAGATTAAGAGAAGAACAGTAATGGCGCTGTCAAAATTAAAATAGCTAAACAAACTATGGCAGGGGACTAACATAAGAACCAAGTTGTGTTTACCAGAACAATACTTAGAGAAAATAAAACAACCAATATTCATACTATTCAAGAACTGCACAGAATAGCTTTGAACAGACAGAATTGGAGAGATCTGACCTCTGCCCTATGCGCTAACTTCAGCGCAAAAGGAAAATGAATGAATGAATGTGTTTACTACAAACATGTGTGTTTCCTGTGGCGACATATGTATGTGAGGCATGGACACTAAATAAAACAGTAGCCAAGAGAATAACAGCATTTCAATTAAAGTGTTATAGAAGAGTTTAGAGAATAACATGGGCAACAAAGAAAACAAACCAGGAAATCTTACGAACAAGTAACGTCCAGGAAGGCTGGCTTCGAACACGATATTAAATAAAAAGCTAGTTTTTTTCGGTCACATTAAGAGACATGACGAGTGTTACTGGAGAGAATGATAGAAGGCAACAGGGACAAAGACATTCAAGAATGCCTGCGGATGTCACTAGATGAGGCATGACAACTTGCTCAAGACCGGGGAGAATTCAAGAGATCCATAGGAAAGTCTACGTTCTGGAAAGAATATATCATCTCATTCGCTGCCTATACGTGCTTACATGTTTCCATATTTTTACTCTCTAATTCTTAGCTTATAAGTCCTTATCCTTATTTTTTTCCACTCTCTCAGCCAATAAGTCCTTATCTTTATTATTTTACTCTTTATTTTGGAGCCTAAAGGTCCTTATCTGTTTCTCTTTATTTCACTTTATATTTCGCAGGATATATATCCGTATCTTATTTTACTCTCTAATTCGGAGCATATGTCCTTACCTTTTTCTCTTTTTATTATCTAGTTAGTAGCCTATAAGTCCTGTTTTTCTACTGTGTAATTCGCAAGCTATGTCCTTATATTTTCTTTTTTTTTAATCCTGTGATTCGCACCCTATAAGTTTTTATCTTTTTTCTGTTTTTTACTCTCTAATTCGCAGTCTACAAATTCTTTTTTTTTCTATTTTTCACTAATTCACAGTCTATAAGTCCTTATCGTATTATATTTATTTTTACTTTCAATTTCACAGCCCACAATTCCAAATCATTTTCTATTTTTACTTTCTAATTCGCAGCATATGTCCGTGTCTTTTTTTCTGTTTTATGCGCTCATTATAAAATCATTAAAATGTCATTATTTACAGCTTGGCTGCGATAACCACGACTTTCGACTTTCCACTTCCAACTTCACCGTGACTTTGGGTCACTTTGAATATTACAGATACATCCATCCCAGACCTCCTTAGTCGTCTATTACGACATGCATTGCAGACACAGTGTCGTTATTCTTTCCATGCATTCGTTATGGTCCGGTCAACCCACATGCTGCAGCCTATATATCTAACTGACTTCAGTTCGAGCGATGTTATACTATATGTTTGTACTTGTTTCTCCAACTAATACTACGAGACTACTATTTCTATTAATACAACTACTACTACCACGTTTACTACGACTACTGATATTACTGCTGCTACAAATACTAATACTACTGCTACTAATACTGTTATTACTACTATTGCTACTACTGCTATTGCTACTACTGCTATTGCTACTACTGCTATTGCTACTACTACTATTGCTACTACTGCTATTGCTACTACTGCTATTGCTACTACTGCTACCGCTACTACTACCACGTTTACTACGACTACTGATATTACTGCTACTACAACTACTAATACTACTGCTGCTACTATTGCTACTACTGCTACTAATACTGTTATTACTACTATTGCTACTACTACTATTGCTACTACTATTATTGCTTCTACTACTATTGCTACTACTGCTATTGCTGCTACTGTTATTACTACTATTGCTACTACTACTATTGCTACTACTATTATTGCTACTACTACTATTGCTACTACTGATATTGCTACTACTGATATTGCTACTACTGATATTGCTACTACTGCTATTGCTGCTACTGTTATTACTACTATTGCTACTACTACTATTGCTACTACTATTATTGCTACTACTACTATTGCTACTATTGATATTGCTACTACTGATATTACTACTACTGCTATTGCTACTACTGCTACCGCTATTACTACCACGTTTACTACGACTACTGATATTACTGCTACTACAACTACTAATACTACTACTGCTACTATTGCTACTACTGCTACTAATACTGTTATTACTACTATTGCTACTACTGCTATTGCTACTACTGCTATTGCTACTACTGCTATCGCTACTACTGCTATTGCTACTACTACTACTGCTACCGCTACTACTACCACGTTTACTACGACTACTGATATTACTGCTACTACAACTACTAATACTACTGCTGCTACTATTGCTACTACTGCTACTAATACTGTTATTACTACTATTGCTACTACTACTATTATACTACTACTATTGCTACTACTACTATTGCTACTACTACTATTGCTACTACTGATATTGCTACTACTGTTATTGCTACTACTGCTATTACTACTACTGCTATTGCTACTACTGCTACCGCTACTACTACCACGTTTACTACGACTACTGATATTACTGCTACTACAACTACTAATACTACTGCTGCTACTATTGCTACTACTGCTACTAATACTGTTATTACTACTATTGCTACTACTGCTATTGCTACTACTGCTATTGCTACTACTGCTATTGCTACTACTGCTATTGCTACTACTGCTATTGCTACTACTGCTATTGCTACTACTGCTATTGCTACTACTGCTATTGCTACTACAATTACTATTGTTATGACAACTACTACTGCTATTGCTACTACTGCTACTAATACTGTTATTACTACTATTGCTACTACTGCTATTGCTACTACTGCTATTGCTACTACTGCTATTTCTACTACAATTACTATTCTTATGACAACTACTACTGCTGCTGCTACTACTGCTATTGCTACTACTGCTATTGCTACTACTGCTATTGCTACTACTGCTATTGCTACTACTGCTATTGCTATTGTTACTACTGCTATTGCTACTACTGCTACTAATACTGTTATTACTACTATTGCTACTACTGCTATTGCTACTACTGCTATTGCTACTACTGCTATTGCTACTACAATTACTATTGTTATGACAACTACTACTGCTATTGCTACTACTGCTACTAATACTGTTATTACTACTATTGCTACTACTGCTATTGCTACTACTGCTATTGCTACTACTGCTATTGCTACTACAATTACTATTGTTATGACAACTACTACTGCTGCTGCTACTACTACTAGTGTTATTGCTACTACAACTACTACTACTATTGCTACTATTGCTACTACTACTATTGCTACTACTACTATTGCTACTATTACTACTACTACTACTACTACTATTGCTACTACTACTACTACTACTACTGCTACTACTGCTGTTATTACTACTATTGTTACTACTACTACGACTACTACTACTGCTACTACTTCTGTTATTACTACTATTGCTACTACAACTACGACTACTATTACTGCTACTACTGCTGCTATTACTACTATTGCTACTACTATTGCTACTACTACTGCTACTACTGCTACTATTGCTACTATTACTGCTACTACTGTTGCTATTACTACTATTGCTACTACTACTGCTACTATTACTACTTGTGTAGCTATTGCTACTGCTTATACAAATACTACTACCACAACTTCTCTCACTACTGCTTAGATTATTGCAACTCATAATTATGTTACTGTTACGTGTATCATTAATGATAGAGTTAAAAATATGACTGATGCTGCTGTTATCACCACCGATATGTAAGATGACTGTTGTTAACTATCATTACTACTATGATGTCTACTGTTACTGCGAGTCAATCAATGGAGTTCCTACAGGGACGTAGGTGAATGTGTTGTCATGCTTGAGTTCAGGGTAATTAGAGAGTTGAAAGGCTCGCTTCAACATCACACGGTGAACGGGGGAGGGGGCATTTTGAATTACCTATATTTGCGTCTTTTGAACGAGTATGCCATTCTGGAAGAGATTGTTAGTAAAAGATTGAAGGAAAATGAGTAGGACTTCTCTGCTAGAGTACAAGGAAGGATCATGGTCGAACAGAGAGGAGATTATCTATTGTCTATTGTCTTTCCCCAGGTGGTTTGTGATCCACTCTTGCCGTTAAGCGTAGGGGTGATTGGAACTCGAGCTTGAGTTCTAAAGTGAGATGTGTGGCCTCGGCTGTGCTATGACCGTGTCTGTTCAGGATGTCCCTGACGTTTTCTGTCCTTCTTTTCCGAGGTCTTCCTCTGGCTTTGTTCCCTGATCTCATTTCGTTATATGCTTGTACGGGCAACATTTCGTGATGCATTCTCATAATGTGGCGAAACCACTTGATCTGTTCTCTCTCTATGTAATCTGTACAAGATATTATACCTATTCTTTCCCTGATATATTCATTTCGCAATCTATCAAGCCTGGTGGCCCGCGAGCTTTTCTCAAGGAAAAGTTTGAAAAAAGTTTGAAAAATCTCTAGTTTGAAAATAGAGTTGGAATCTGATAGATCAGTATTACGATGGTTCTCAGAAACTACGCCGAGCAGGGCTTATATAACTGTGCAATATAATATAACCATCTGCTAAAATAGATTTAGCACCTATAGGTTTTCTTGAGTTCACTGACGTCAGTTCTTAAATACTTGAAACACTTGGTGGTGACACTACGTCATACGAATGGTGAGTATTTATTTTGAGTCTATGTGACGTCAGTGCACAGAGGCTTTGTATACAATCTATATAATGCAATAATACTAAAAAAAATATCAAAAATGTGGAATATTAGCTCTGTTGTAATCGGATTCCCCCATATGCATTTCGTCTCTCTCAATGAAGCGGAACTACCCCGTCCAGCGTACCGCTCATAGCATGTAACTGTGTACGTAATGAGACATTCCCTAGCGTACCAATCTAAATAAAATCCACTCGAATACAAGACAGACAGTGGGGTCAATAAACTTGGAAGATACCCAATAACTTTCGTTACTGCATGTTTTCCTGTGAAGGAGTCCAATGAGGCTTTCTATCGACTGTGGAAATGGATTGAACCCGGAACCTCAAGGGTCTGAGAACGACGTTCTAACAATACAGTCATGCGCTCCACAAAATCCCCAATATATACTATAACTGTACATATACTAGATATGTTATGTATACTATATATGTTATGTATACTATATATGTTATGTATACTGCAAATGTTATGTATACTATATAAACATCTGGAAATCAAAAACAATAAGTAAACATGCCAAACTACGACTGTTTCACTCCAATATGATATCCATGTTGACATATGGTTGCGAAAGTTGGAAAATGACAAACGCGCTGGAGAAGACATTGAACTCATTTGAAAATAAATGTCTTAGAAGACGCTTAAATATTGGTTGGGAAGAATTCAAGTCAAACATGGCATTAAGAGAAAACACCAAACAAAATTATGTTTATACAACAGTAAGAAGAAAAGGATGGACGTATATCGGACATGTACTTAGAATTAATGAAAACAGTCTGCCACTACAAGCTTTAAAATGGGTACCAGATGGCAAAATGAAAAAGGGGAAGGCCAAGAGATAATCTTGGCAGAACAAACATCAAAATGAGTATGACTATGGGTCTCTGCAAAATTAAGAATTACACACAGTAGCATCACCTCGTTCAAAATGGAGAGCTATGGTTTCTGCCCTATGCAAAGTTTTCGGCGGTGAAGGAACATAGACATACAGACAGACAGATAAGATATTATACAATCATATAACAATAACAATGTAATACGAAGATTCAAATATAAAACAGAAGCTACTTAATAATAACAGAAAGAAACAGTCTTTATTTTTTGAACACATTGTCAGACGTGGAGGGGGGGGGGTGTGTCTAGGGAACATAGTTACAATAGGGAAGTCTGGGTAACATAGTTGCAACAGGAATGTATGGGGAAGATAGTTACAACAAGGAGGTCTGGGGAACATAGTTGCAACAGGGAAGTCTGGGGAACATAGTTGCAACAGGAATGTATGGGGAAGATAGTTACAATAGGGAAGTCTGGGGAACATAGTTGCATCAGGAATGTATGGGGAACATAGTTACAATAGGGAAGTCTGGGGAACATAGTTGCAACAGGAATGTATGGGGAAGATAGTTACAACAAGGAGGTCTGGGGAACATAGTTGCAACAGGGAAGTCTGGGGAACATAGTTGCAACAGGAATGTATGGGGAAGATAGTTACAATAGGGAAGTCTGGGGAACATAGTTGCATCAGGAATGTATGGGGAACATAGTTACAATAGGGAAGTCTGGGGAACATAGTTGCAACAGGAATGTATGGGGAAGATAGTTACAACAAGGAGGTCTGGGGAACATAGTTGCAACAGGGAAGTCTGGGGAACATAGTTGCAACAGGAATGTATGGGGAAGATAGTTACAATAGGGAAGTCTGGGGAACATAGTTGCATCAGGAATGTATGGGGAACATAGTTACAATAGGGAAGTCTGGGGAACATAGTTGCAACAGGAATGTATGGGGAAGATAGTTACAGCAAGGAGGTCTGGGGAACATAGTTGCAACAGGGAAGTCTGGGGAACATAGTTGCAACAGGAATGTATGGGGAAGATAGTTACAATAGGGAAGTCTGGGGAACATAGTTGCATCAGGAATGTATGGGGAACATAGTTACAACAGGGAGGTCTGGGGAATAGTTACAACAGGAAGATAGACGGCATGAGATATCGAGAAGGAGAGTTTGATAAAATGGTCGGACACCGTGGCATGTCAAAGATTGCACAACAAAAGCATCTTCATAAAAGATACTAAAAATAGAGAATTGATAAGATGGAGTACCGCCTACGCCATTAATACTACTTCTACTAAAACATTAATACTAAAACTAACTGCATTAATTAGTGCTGCTGCCCATTATAATATTTTGAAATATTATTAAATCTATAGGAACGAGCAGTAAAAAAAACTACAATTACAATATTTGTGAAGAAAATTCACCGAACATAGTGAAATAAATGTCTGAGCATAAAAAAGCAATAATTATTTAAAGTGACTAACTCTCCAACACAATGTGCTTCACTTATCTAACAAACATGCTGATTAACCATCACTCTGAAGATAATGCATTTATTTCCTGCGCTCATATTTGCTTACGTTTTAACATTCGATCGTGGCACATATTTATCACAATTTTTCTTCCTCACTCGATGTCTGCGATTGTGACATCCTCAAACACGTTTTTATTTAACTATAATTTTGCTGTTTCTTCGATAGAATTATTAGTTTTACCCTTTGATAAATAAATTTGAGAGAGTAGTAGATGTTTTCTTTTTTAAATTTAGAGAATGCACGTGCGTCATAGATTGATTTATGAATAAGCCATAAACACGTGCATATATAAATCTTTCGATTCCCTGCTCAAGATGAAAAGATATATTTTTAGGCATTTCAATTCATATATCAATGTTGTTTTTTCGCCCGGTGATCTCGAGGCCCGAAATGGGAGTAACACTGTTAGTGTTTGCTTCAAGGGGAGTAACACTGTTAGTGTTTGCTCCAAGGGGAGTAACACTGATAGTGTTTGTTCTCTGCCATACATATCGCAAGAGACGGCTTAGAAGGTTTTGGGATCGGGGATGGTTTTCCTACCTTAAAGATTTTCCAGTGATGAACTAGACGGCATATTAAAGTGGAATGTCAAAACTGTTAAATACTGCATTTTTCTCGTTGAGGACTTGAAGTAATGGATTTTTTAGCTGTCAGAAGTCGGATGTATCGAGCCAAAAACGCAGATATTTTATTTGGTAATGTTCGTTGCTCACTTAGCCGTTGCTATACATGAGTTTATGTGGTTCAGATGCGCTCTATTCCATTTCCGAAAGCCATTTTCTCCATCGATGAGGCATTTACATGTGAATCCCGTAATGTAATATACGTGATTATATGTAAACACGGTGGCAAGCATTAATATATCGATGAAACTGGCTTAAGATTGAGCTACTGCTTTTATAATCATCTTCATGCCATCAAGTACAGAACACATACTCTTCTTGACACACACTTCAACAGTGAAGACCACCATGGTACTCATGTTATTCAGGTCACTGCCACCAGATCCTGCACCACCGATGACAGATCTAGGTACGCTATAGAAAGTCGTCTTATTTTTTTTAATTGGATACCCTCAAGCCTTATGAACTCAATTCCGACCACTCTTTTGTCTAGTTCTCGGTTGTTGTGGTATATGTCTGTATTAATTTTGTTCTGTCATTTACGTCATCTTTTGTTTGATTCGTTTCCACTTATATTTACTTTTCTTATGTACTTTCTTATGTCCTTCATGCATCTCGCTTCCATATTTCGATTGACACGTTTTTTTGTTATGTTTTATGTGTTGTGATAATTTTCATTCCTCGTCTTTTATGTTTTGTGAGTATCTTTATAAAGACCTTTTGGTTGAAACGTGGAAAATGTTTTGTATATTGTAATGTGTATGTTTTCTTTTTATTTTCATTATAACCCCCTAGTTTTTGTGATAGTCCGTCGTGTCTTAGACAAACATTTTTAAAAACCGATGTTTTACGTAAGTACAATTGTTGTTACGTTTCACGCAGTTACCTGATATTGATTGTCTTATGATATTCTAAGTATCTTTCTGTAGCATTTCATCTCAAAAGCGTTGATCTTCTTTGTCGTTGTTGTACTAGGGTCCATTTTTCACGGATGTGTGTTGCAACAGGGAAAGGTAAAAGGTTTTAGCATTAGCAGTTTCTTTTCTATTTTGTTGTTTTTCAATGTTTTCAAACGTGTTCTTTTACAATATGCCATTGTCAATTTCTTCCTTATCTCTGTCACGCAGTTTCTTGCCCCTTTGATGTTTGCTCCTAAGTATTCGAATTTATCCACACATTCTATCTCGGTATTGTCTATTCTGGTATTTGTTATTTTGTTGTTATATATATATTGGCATAATTTTTTTTTGCCCGTTTAAATATAAATTTTCTGATTCTCTGTATTTCTTTGCGTTCTTGATTAGTTTCACTACATTTATAACATTTGAAAGAAACACAGTGTCGTCTGTGTAGCGTTGTTCAGGGATTTCAAAACCACCGATGTTTAAAGCATGGTAGTCAGCGTTGTGTATGTCTTCTCTCACATTCCTCATTATATTTTCTGCGTAGATGTTAAACAGGTATTGGGGAACGTGTGCCTCCCTGTCACACTTCACTCTGTATCTCAAACCACTTTTAGAGATCACCATCGAAATTCACTGCAGCTTTTCGATCTTGGTAAAGCTCCTCTATTAGATGAAACATGTCTTGGGAAACCCATGTTGTTCATTATTCCCATAGTTTCTGGTATTATACGCAGTCAGACGCTTTTGAGTAATCTATAATGCACATGTATAGGTCAGTTGAGAATTCCCTACACTTTTCTATAATAAATCTCATGTTAAAGATGTGATCTTGTGTTCTTCTGCCCGATCTGAAACCGACTTGTGTTTCGTTTATCTCCATTTCTAATTTTAGCTTGATTCTTTGCATTATAATGTTTAACATTATTTTATTTGTTTGAATTATGAGGGCAATAATTTGAGCAAATTTGAAGGTCTCCTTTATGGTGGAGGGGTATATATAATGATTTTTTCCCCATTCCTTCGACCATGTTCCGCTTTCCCATATTTTGCAGCAGAGTATGTGGTAAATCTTAATTTCGGCATCGCCCCCGGCCTGTATCACATGTATTGTTAAACCATCGTTGCCTGTGACTTTTTTAAATTGCAATCGACTGAGTATAAATATAATCATTGAAGCATAACCAGCATTGGATATTGAACTATTTCAGAATTATTTAGAGAAACACTATTACATACAGTTATTTCTTCAGTACAATTTGGACGATCGGCTTTCGAAACATGAATAAAGTCCACAGATTAGTTCTTGTGAAACATGTCCGCTATCAATACATTGTGTGTGACGCCCGTGTGTTGCCGGGGCCCGAAAGGGGAGTAAAGAATAGCAACACTGTTTACCTTCCACGCATGTCGTAAAAGGCGACTAAGGAGGTTATGGGATGGAGTTGGCTGTCCCATCCCATATTGGGTCAGTGACACAAAGCCATGCTGAAGTCGGATGTGTCGGGCCGAAAGGCGCATATATCGCAGCAATGCTGTAAACCATGACACAACGCATTCCGTTCTCCGGACTACATCCTGCTAATATGCAGGAGTTTGAGAACGAACGCAGAAGAAGAAGAAGAATACATTGTATCATGGAAATGCAGTTTTTCGCCGACGTCATATTGAGTACACATATTTCTATTAAAATTAAGTACACAGTAACTTTGTACACACGATGCACGCACGATTCTGCCTTCTGGCATAGAAAGTTCAGTCATACACTCCTACTAAAGAAAAATATCTCGAGCATATATTTATCATACGTATTCTTTTCCCAGGACATGTCCTCTTTTTAGGCCTTAAATTTCCGTCCTACCGCGTATTTGAAATATGCAAAAAAAAATCTGGGTTTTATTTCATTACTTTGTAATCGAATTTTCCTTATTAATTTTACAACAAAAAAGTTGCAAATAAAATTATTAAAAATTATTGCAATCAATATTTATGACATGATTGAATTGTTTACTACTTTCGAAAGATACTTAGAGATACTTATAATCATATCTATAAACCCGTAACTACCAGGGTCGTAGGGGTATCCAATTGGATGCTTCAGCACACAAGTACTCCAGCGATTTCTATCGTCAACGATGCGGATGAGTGAGGAAAAATCCTGTCTTGTCCAGTCCTTGATGTTGTCTGTCAATGTTTTTATTTGTCCTCCTCCGCTTCTTTCACATTCGACGGTTCCCTGCAGTATTGATTTTGACTAGGAATCGTGTTGGCATACATATACAAAGAATGCATGTTTTCGTTGTTTCAGTATTGAAAGCAATAGTTCTTATGGACCTGTACACATCTTTATTTCATTTCTTACGTACACCTTTGTTTAGTGATCAATATAGTACATTCTTATAATTCATATGTAACATTGGTATTCGAAGGTCCTTAGTCGTCTTTCCATGTCCGCAGTGAGTGTCCATCTTTCGCAACCATACATCATTCTAAAACTATACAACAGTAAGCAAAGTGAGTTATAAAGTTTGATTTTCACACTAATAGTGATGTTGATGTTGTTTGAGGTCCCGGGTTCAATCCACGGTTGGAACAGGATATTTTTATTTCGGAGGTACAATCAAAATCCTTCTAATACATGTCACGGCGTCTGCTATGACAGAGCAGCCTTTATTTCCATAGCCTATAAAAAAAAGCCTCACTGCACTCCTTCACAGAAAAACATGCAGTAACGAAAGTAATGTTGTTTTTCCACATTAAGTTTGACATTGAAGCTAAGACACCATCTCCACCCTTATCTTTATTTCTGCCTGAAAAATTCGACAGAAAATACATCTATTTAATCACAGTAAGAATATCTGGAGAGGAAATGGGAACCACCAGCTAAACCTTTCGCCCATTGAAATATTGCATTGGATAAAGTTATAATATGTTAGTATGTAATATATTATCTAACAATACTAATGATAAATAATTGAAATGTATTTTACACAGGATATTGTTGTCAAACTATTGTTGAATTTTGAGGAGACACTAATACATCCAATTATTTCGCCAGTATAACATGCATGTTGGATGACCTAACCACCCAGTTCGAAGAATTTGTGAATGATGCTGACTATCACTATTATTACCGTGCCAATAGAAATTACAATAATTATTTAGAGTATTTGGACAGGTAGTTAAAGCTCTTTCACGAGTTCTCTTGTTTTGCTTGACCGATTCCTGATGAGGTACCAAATTGAAGATTCAGAATCCACTCTTCAATGCATGATGGAGCTCCAATTGACGATGTTACGTATTTTTGAAGTAGAAATTTGACTGTATTCGTACAAAAATATAAGAATGGTAAAGTGTTTTACTAATTATTATCAGATTAAACAGGATCACAATGTTTTCAAAGCTTTAAATGCATTTGCTGTCATTTATAAATGTTCAAAGTTGATCTTTCTTCTTGTCACAATGCGAATTTGGAGCAGCTTTTCTCTTTCATGCATGCTCAATGGACAATTTAAATTTAAATATTCAACCTGTACACCACAACTTCAGAAACATGTCGTGTTAACATTGTCATAGTTACTTATAAAGGTTCTGGTTCGAAACCCGTGTCTCCCTGCTTATTTTAGGATTAATTAATCTAAATATTAGGCCTATATCTATAATTAATAATTAATTTAAATATTCATTTTTATGTTTATGGTTATGGGTTCGTGTTAGTTATTTTTTACATAATTAGCTCTAACTCTAACCCTAAATAAATTAAATTTAGATTTAAATTAATAAATGATAAACATAAACTGATAAACATAGCCAATGAAAATTATCAAATCGGGGGACACGGGTTCCAAAGTAGAACCGTAATAAAATATTTCTGAACAAATTCAAATTTTAAAGATGTATAAAAATAATGTCGCACATGGATATACAATGATGTAAACTACATTTTTATGCAGATGTTAAATAATAGGAGAACAACAATGATGGCCAAAGACAGAAAACTTCAACTCCACACAACGCCTAACGACATTTGTAGAAACGACAAGAGACAATAGATAGATAATTAAATAATAGTGAATAGTTGTATTATAAGTTGTTGTTGTTCGTCCATCACAAGTGGTGATGACCATTTGTTACATCCATTTTTGAAAATTCAATTTGAGTTATGTCCTTGATTATGGGTTCATATTTGGCAAATGAGCCCTATTCGAGCTGTAAATGTCCTTGGACAGTTTGGACATGGAATGACGACTGTAGACGGATCTTAGTCTATCCGTGACTTTCTAGCTGTTCTCCGATGTTGAGATGTTGCATTTATCTTCTTTTCACAAGATGATGCGATCTTTTTTATTTTAGAACGTCATGTAGATCTATTTTGTGCAAGTTCTTCCCATGTATAGTGGTCTATTTCAAAGGCTTTCAGTGAGTTTAGACTAGCGGGGATACTTACCACTATACTACCACTGTTTAAAGTATATTAAAGGTTTATTGGTTTTTTTAATTTTCTATTTTAAAAAAGTTAGAAATATATATTTTTTTCATTAGAAACTAGTGTGATTTATGTTAACTTTTTTAATGTGTAATATAAACGTCATTTAACAGAAAAATGCATCGCTTTTTTCTCATTGTTTTTACTCCGATTATCTTTTGGACTATATTTATCAGAGAGAAATATTTTAACCCTAAATAACTTTTGTAAGAACACAAGTGTTTCAATAACGAATCAGTCTTGATACACGATTATAAATCATATGGTTGTCAATCACTGACTGAGTGTTGATTTGTCAATCACTGACTGAGTGTTGATTTGTCAATCACTGACTGAGTGTTGGTTTGTCAATCACTGACTGAGTGTTGGTTTGTCAATCACTGACTGAGTGTTGGTTTGTCAATCACTGACTGAGTGTTGGTTTGTCAATCACTGACTGAGTGTTGGTTTGTCAATCACTGACTGAGTGTTGGTTTGTCAATCACTGACTGAGTTTTGGTTTGTCAATCACTGACTGAGGGTTGGTTTGTCAATCACTGACTGAGTGTTGGTTTGTCAATCACTGACTGAGTGTTGGTTTGTCAATCACTGACTGAGTGTTCGTTTGTCAATCACTGACTGAGTGTTGGTTTGTCAATCACTGACTGAGGGTTCGTTTGTCAATCACTAACTGAGGGTTGGTTTGTCAATCACTGACTGAGGGTTGGTTTGTCAATCACTGACTGAGTGTTGATCTCGACTTCGGAAATGAGATATTTGAGGAATTGTGTTCTATGAACAGAAAACACGGTTTGCAATCAGAAAATGTTTCAGAATCTGGGAGTTTAATTTTAGCAGACCTGGGTGAAACAGTTCAAACTACGTTTATTGTGTCTCGTTTGCTGAAAGAAGAAAATTATGAATTAATTGCCACATGCACTGCTTGAGACGAATATTTGTACTCTTCTGAAATGATAAGCTAGACAGTGATGCGGTGCTCGGTCATGGGGGGAATTTGAGATAGATCAAGAATTCGTATTTGTTAATAACGTTGGTTAAAATGAATGGGGAATGTATATCATCTGGTGTTCGTCCATCGCGTGTGATTATGCCCATTTGTTACATCCGCTTTTTAATTCAGTTAGAGCTATGTCCATGACTTTGAGTTCGTAGATGGCTAATAATCCCTATTCTGGATGCAAAAAGTAGTTTGTATGCGGAACGGACTTTCGGCAACAGAACATTCAAACGACAGCTTTGTGCTATTACTGACAAATGGAAACTGGGATATAATGAAACTCTACACAATAGTGATCGTGACTGGATATAAACTCTACACAATAGTGATCGTGACTGGGAAGAAACTCTACACAATAGTGATTGTGACTGGGAAGAAACTCTACACAATAGTGATCGTGACTGGGAAGAAACTCTACACAATAGTGATTGTGACTGGGAAGAAACTCTACACAATAGTGATCGTGACTGGATATAAACTCTACACAATAGTGATCGTGACTGGGAAGAAACTTTACACAATAGTGATCGTGACTGGGAAGAAACTCTACACAAAAGTGATCGTGACTGGGAAGAAACTCTACACAATAGTGATCGTGACTGGGAAGAAACTCTACACAATAGTGGTCGTGACTGGGAAGAAACTCTACAGCGTATAGATAGATAGATAGATAGAATACATTCAAGCAGATAGAAAAGAAAAACAAAACATTGGATAGAGTCATATTCTAAATGAAAAAAATAAACACGATGAACACATTTACATAATTTCCGACGTTAGTAGTAATCTTCTTCTTCTTCTTCAGCGTTAATTCTCAAACTCCCGCCAGATCTCTCTTGTAGCAGAACAATGGCCGTACTAGATTTCCAGCAGGATGTAGTCCAGAGAATGGAAATGCGTTGTGTCGCCGTTTTATTTGCGCAATGGCCCGACACATCCGTCTTCGGCGAGTAGTAATCAGTTTTAACTATTTCAAAATTTGCCCCATTCATTGACACAATCACTCCATTACCTGCCAAGTGTGACCATAACCTTTAGGAAGACACTCATATGCGAAGTGGAAAATCTCGTGTACAAGAGTTGCTAGGCGATTTGGTGCCGTTGAACGGACTGGTTCAATTCCCGTTAGACTCAAGAATTTTTTAATTTATCCTCTGTCTTCCTTCTTGAATTTACTCATATGCAAAGTCAGTACACTAACCACTGCTCTATGCGCCTCCCCCCCCCCCACCTTCTACTAATAAGAGAGGATGTCATTATGAATTGGCACAATTATGTTGTAATTGATGAACTGCTTCTACGTTAAGGTTACCAGACACGGTATTAATTTTCAATGAAGTAATACAACACAATAAACAACAGTATTAAACTAGCTACTGCAAGCATTAAGAACAAAAGGATCGTCTTATCGAGAATAGATTGACACAACGTGTTGGAAATCTCTTATATCATTATTGCACTTGAAAACCAGTTAAGTAAGCCAACCTGTCTGGGATGCGTCGCTCCAAGTGTCCATGACAGACAACCAGGCCACATTGAGTGTAATAGATTCAGAGCAGAAGGAAAGGCTGAGATACAAGAATTCTGAAAACCTTCTCTTCTGGTCGTTAACTATGAGTGTCAAATTGACAGCAACGTGGCTGAAGAACATTCGAAATCAGGATAAGAAGGCATCTACTCACGTCTGGAATAAAGGAGGGAAGAGGTGAATAGCGTTAAACTATCAGGGATAGACCTCGACTCATCATGTCAGTTTAATGCAAAATTATAAATTGTTGTTCTCTGTTAATTTTTCTAATAAATTGTTTGTGCTGATGCAAGGAATTACATGCGATGAAGCTCTTGTTTGCTATGTGCGTTTGTTTGTTGGAGGTGAGGGTGGTTCTCGAGAGCATTCTTTCATACCCAGAATAGTCCAACTGTCAATTGCGATATGGTGTCAGACGAGACATTCTCCTCAGAGTGGACTTATGTGTACAAGTAGAAAGTATATTTGAGGTTATCCATGAATTACGTCAACAGTGGGTCGGGGTGTGGGGGGGGGGGGGGGTATGAAATCGTTGACAGTTGAGAAGAGAAGGAAGGGGTGGGGGTTGACAAAGGTTGACGACAACAATACAGTTTTTAAGACGCCAATGAAATTCTTTTTAATGAGCAACATTTTCTAAAAATGTAAAACAAATGTATTTATTGGTACTTTTCCGCCTACCTGTGGGACATGGGCCCCACCTTGAGAAACACTAGTTTTGAACTATATTATTGAGTGCAATTATACATTCCCAAAAGGTTTAAAAGAAGAAATGATAAATTTAGAAGAATGATTAATTTAGAAGAACTACAGTTTAAAAAAAGGAATGATAAATTTAGAAGAATGATGAATTTAGAAGAACTACAGTTTAAAAGAAGGAATGATACATTTAGAAGAATGATGAATTTAGAAGAACTACAATTTAAAAGAAGGAATGATAAATTGGCATTCAGTATCTGCAAATGAGTAGAAACTCACAAAGTCAACGTTTCGACAAAAATATCCTTATGAAATGAGAGTACACATCCTTACATATATCCGTTATGCGAATAACAAATGCGTGGTCAGAATATGTGTTAAATTAATAGTAATATACACAATCTGTGTGTCGAAATAATCGTGATATACGCACGTATGTGACTAGTACTTACACTCGACATTAGACCCCAGTCATTATTTGACAGCTGTGATATATTACTATGGATTCCGAGACCGGTCCTTTAATTGTTCTGTTGAGCAATTGAAATGCTATTTGTTTGTGGAGACTTCAACTTGCGCAATATCGCCTGGGGAAATCCTAACAAGCGGCACGGAATTGTGTTAGGTTAGACATTTCTAGAAACTTATTTCAACTGTTAAAGGATGACAAAAATAGCCATGAAAGAGACAGACTCGGCCATTGACCTCACACTGGTGTCTTTTGCTTGCTTGCCATGGGAGTGATCATCTGCCATGTTCAGTAATAATCCCAAATGGACAGCACACCAGGCAGAAAAGGTTTCAATATGTCTTTAAATACTTGCGCAAATATGGCTCAGCTTTGAGCGGGTAATGACAATTGGCGTGACGTAAAAATGCTGTGAGTCCCAACATTAACTACCCCATCCGTCCACCACCCCCACCCTCATATTGGTATGAAAGGATTGAGGCTGTATAGATCAGATTAATTGACACGGTCGCAAACACAGGTTGATAGTCTGGAGAGAGTCCTGAATGAGGAGAGAAAGTAAGTTTTTTAATTCCTGAGAGATTATCCTATACCTGCCATGAGATTTCTTCTGGAACTACACAGCATCAAGGTGAGACAACGAGTAGGTGAAATAGTACTTTAAAGCTGCCAATAAGGATCTTCACCTTTTACACCACCCTTTAGAAAACAAAATAGTACTTTAAAGCTGCCAATAAGGATCTTCACCCTTTACACCAACCTTTAGAAAACAAAATTTGAAGGCGAATCAAACATGAACAATCTTGGATGACAAAAACAGAAGAAACCCTACTCAGTCTGCTACCTAGAAGAAGTAGAAAGAGGATGTGAATGCGTGGAAGTAAACAAAGAGAGGAAGTCCTTGACAAATGTTGTGATACAACTAGGAAGAGAATGACGAGATTACGATGCCACCAATGCATAGGAAATGATACAGGAACTCATACAATAGTAATAATATCTACAAGAGATCATTGGTTCGTAGTAAAATGGAAAAGGACAGCCGAAATTTCATGCTTACACAGAACCATGTGAATATCGCTAAGAGACATACATTAGATTACAATGATTACATTAGACAAAGAACCGGCATGACCCTAATCTTGGAATATGTAACGAGACAACAGATCAAATGGTTTACACACATCAGCAGACTACCATCAGACAGCATACCACAGCAACGTATACTATACAGATACAATGATGGCAGATCTACGGAAACGATGAACCACCGAAATAAAGAGGCGACACATTCCACAATATATTCAGTACACACTAAGGCCATCTCCAAAAAAACTCTTCTACCTCTGACGCTGAAAGAGAACCAAGGGTTTAGCAACAAGATAGATATATCGTTATTTACACAGATGGGTCAAAAGTAGGAATAACAAACAAATGCCGATAGACCGATATCGAATTGACAAGAAAGTGATTGATAATCTGCTATCTGTCCACACCATCTTGCATGCAAATAGATAGAAGTAGTAACAGCGATTCTCACTTTGTTTACGAATCAGCTATCACCACTCACAGTGATTCTTATAGACTCTCATAGTATGTTTCACAAGATAGAAAAATCAATGATAAGAAAGGATTGCGCCATTCTTCTCAATAACCCCAAAGTATCACATGTATCTACTGCTCAGAAACTGCGGGAGTCAGAGGCAACGAAAGAGCGTATCACTGGCGAGTAAAGCTATGTATCTATCTTTCTATAAGCGCGTAAACATCATAATCGTAGGGGTACAACGTTGGATGCACAACATACAAGATTCCTACAGCGATTTCTATCTTCAACGATGTGAACGAGACAGGAAAAATCTTGACCTTTTTAGTCCGGGATGTTGTCTTACATAAAGTCATAGTGGATGGCAAAGTGATGAGAAGAGACTAAGCTGAGTTCATCAGGGCAGCTATTTAGAGGATTATAGGACTGGGAGTGACCACGGAAGAGGGGAGGAGATGTACCGTCACTGGAAAGACCAGAGGCGCCCACAACCAACAGCTGTGTGGGTCACTGAGCGTGTATACATTTAGATGGCTGACGTAGTGGCAAGCAGAGCATTACGGAAATGTCCCTTATTCAGTGATGCATGTTTTTGATCAAACATCAAGAATCAATTGCAATGTAAGGTATAAGATTTTAAATCAATTATTCATGTCGAAGAAAGATGTGTCGGGTCATTGTCGATAATAAAACATCGACAACGCATTTCCATTCTCTGGACTACATTCTGCTGGAAATCTAGTCCGACCATTATGCTGTTATAAGAGAGATACAGTGGGAGTTTGAGAATGAACGCTGAAGAAGAAGAAGAAAATATATTATTAGTTGCTATAATTTCGACATTCTCCGTCCTTATTATCGCCTGAGATGGCAGAATCAATTATGTCGAGTGGATAATGAATGTTCTAACAAATTTTGCGAATAATTTTTGTAAATTTATATTTCATCATCATCAGGTGCCATGCCGGCTGGCGTAGGCGGTCATGGCTCTTCACAGCTCTCTGTCCACAGTGTTATGTATCAAAGTCGTTGTTGTTTCCTTGTCGTGACAGGTTGTAAGACTGTCTAATATGTTCTCACGTTGTCGCCCTCTGTCTTTGTTGCCTTCAATTTTGACTATTGTGACTATGTTTTCAATACCTGCCTGTCTCATGAAATGGCAACCAAAAAAAAAGAAGATTGCCTTTTTCTTATATTGTTGATTTAAGGTCCGTTTCGCATTTGACTCTTTCAACACCTCTACATTAGTTTTTCTGGCAGTCCATGGTATTCTAAGCATTCTTCTGTAGAACCACATCTCTGCTGCCTCTAATTTCCCACTTTTCAGTTTGTTTATTGTCCAAGACTAGAACCCATATGTTAGTATAGGAGTTATATAGCACTGCATAACTCTCTTTCTCACCTCTAATGACAAGGTCATATTACACAGTGTATTTTTCATTTTTCTGAATGTTGTTTTTGCCTGTCCTATTCTGCATATTATTTCTGTTAAACTTATTCCATCTGCTGTAATAATTGTATCTAGATATTTTAATTGTTGGACTTGTAAATTTATATTTACGTTCTTGAAATATAGCTGCTTCCCAACTATACATCTACGTTCCTCATTTATAACTGCCCCCTAATCTATATTTATGTTTCTGATTTATATATGTCTATCTTGTCTATATCTACGTCCCTATATATGTAACTACTTCCCTAATGTATTGGTTTGTCATTCATTTATAATCATTATCTAACTTATAATATTTCAAGATCGCAGGGGTGCCACTCTAGAAACTTCATATAATTATTCCGCCAACACGTAAAAAAAACTCCGTTTTCAGTTCCTTATTTAAGTGTAAATAATCTGTATGTAATCAATCCATACTACGTATTACTTCTTCTTCCACCAGTAATTGTAGCTTATAACATCACCAAACCACACAAGTTTGCAACGTTTCCCAACTGACATGAGATGATGTTGACTTGCAAAGTATTACCTTTTCTCTCACGAATATGTTTGTTTATGTTCTGCATAATGGATACGTGGTATTAACGGGAAAATATCATATAGTGCAGAAATTGTCGGAATATATCAATGAACTATATGATGACAATAGACCCGAGATAAACATACAAGATAACGGCGAGGGTCCATCAATACTCGCAGCGGAAATAAGGGAGATCATAAGGCACATGAATATTGCAAATCCCCAGGACCAGACAATATGACATTCGAAGAATGAGTAGCTTTAGGTGACTTTGGAATAGAAATAATCCACAAATTGCTGAATTACGTATGTAATAGCGGATACATACCCTGCTACTTAATGAAATCCATATTTATAACCTTAGATACGAAACCAGGGACCACCGAATGTGAAGAACACCGTAAAATCATCCTCATGACTTAATAGCAAAAATACTTCTTGGAATCATCATGAAGAGAGTGAGAAACAAAATAAAACGGCAAATATGCCCCGAACAGTGTGGCTTCATAGAAGGCAAAGGTACTAACAATATGCTATACATATATTGAGAACACTAATAGAGAATTCTATAAATATAAAAATAGACATGTATGTATAATTAGTCTTTTAGACTACACAAATAAATTAACATAACGTTAAACATAGTGAAGTAATACACATGCTAGAGAATTTGAACGTGGATAGTAAGGATTGAAGAGTCATCAAGAACATGTACTGTCAAAAAATAGCAGCAATAGGAGTAGGAAAGAAGTGTGGCCTCCTTCACAAAATACAACAAGGAATTAGACAGGGATGTGTACTTTCACCAGACCTATAGCATGCACTAGTTGATATATCAGGAATATAAGTGAGAGGGCATAACATAAATACTTTAAGCTATGCGGATGATACTGTTCTCATTGTTAAACGTGACGAAGACCAAGATTAATTAATTTAGTAGTGATAGAGAATAAAAATAAAGTCCTTTTCTTAAATATTAAGAAAACAGAAGTAATGGTTATTTCAAAGAAACAAAATACCACAGCTTGCAAGATCAAAATGAATGATATAGTATTAAAACAGGTTCACCAATTCAAGCATCTAGGTTCAACGATTACAGCAGATGGTAAAAGTTCAATAGAAATAAGAAGCAGGATAAGGCAGACACAAACAACATTCAGAAAAGTGAAAAATATATTGTGTAATATAACCTTGTCATTAGAGGTGAGGAAGAGAGGACAGAAAAGGACATGACTGGATCATTTTAAAGACTAGACAGAGTGATACATTTTCAAATTCATCAGGATGGTAGAGATGCGTGGCGATATTTCTGCACCAAATCTCTTAATGTGACACCCCAACGAAGAAATACTTTTGCACCAAATGTCTCAATGTAAAACCCTACAAGTGGATCAATGTGACACTCCCACGTGGACAATTTTCTTCACCAAATATCTCAATGTGACACTCCTGCGTGGACATCTTTCTGCACCACATGTTTCAATGTGGCACCCCTATTAATTTCTCAATGTGACACCTCTACATGGCGATCTCTCTGCACCAAATGTCTCAATATTACGCCCCTACGCGAAGATCTCTCTGCATCAAATGTCTCAATATTACGTCCCTACGCGAAGATCTCTCTGCACCAAATGTCTCAATGTTACGCCCCTGCGCGAAGATCTCTCTGCACCAAATGTCTCAATGTGACACCACTGCAAATCTCTAAATGTAACAACCCTACAAATGTATCGAATTGGCACCCCCATAGTGTCTCAATGTGACACACCTACACGTTTCTCAATGTGACACCCCTACAAATATCTCAATGTGACACACCTAAAATATCTCAATGTGACACCACTACAAATGTCTCAATGTGAGACCACTGCAAATGTCTCAATGTGACAATCCTACAAATGTCTCAATGTAACAATCTTACAAATGTCTCAATGTGACACACCTACACATGTCTAAATGTGACCCCCCCCCCCCGCCCTAAAAATGTCTCAATATGACATTTTTAAAGTTCAAGATGACAATAGACCCGAGATAAACATACAAGATAACGGCGAGGGTCCATCAATACTCGCAGCGGAAATAAGGGAGATCATTGGGCACATGAATATTGCAAAGCCCCAGGACGGCACTTCGACACTGACGGGTTGAATTTTATATTACTAATATTATTATGATCTTTTTCTGTTTTTGCTTTGGTTCTCAAACTCCTTCAGATTAGTAGGATGTAGTCCTGACAACGAAACGCGTTGTGTCATTGATTATAGAGTGACTACGATATCTGCGCCTATTTATCTGACACATCCGACTTCAGCATGTATAAGTAGTCACTTTATCCTCTATGCGACGGGACAACCAACTCCACTTCCAAAACTGTTGTCATTACCCTACCCCCTTCCAGGTCTCAGAAACAATCGGGAAACAATTAGTATTGTGTTCATGTAGAAGTGTTCGTTTTGATTTCAATCTCCAGAAATTACTAGCAATAGAGCTCTTATTTAATTTCATGCCATAGTGAGATTTCTCCAGGTCTGTTTTCATATCCAGAAAGCTTGACTTCGCACTGTATGTGCAAATCAGAGACTGGTTTATTACTGTTGTTTGTGATTTTTATGTTTACTCAGAAGTGAGACATTTAGACCTTTAGCATGGGGCTCATACAAATGACTTGCTTGGCAGAACATACATCAAACAATTACCACATCAAATAAAACACCCATCGTGTATTTATTATATTCAGTGTAGCCGTTCAAATGTTTACAAATAAGCAGACAATATGAAAAAAAAAATTACAAAAAAATCTACCACGATGACTAACAGTATTTTTGGAGATGCGTGCCAGGTTTTTGTCGTAGACATATCGATTGAAGGAATCCCATTTCCAGGCCTTTATTGAGATGTCTCGGATGTAGACTGATCCCTCCTCCAAAAATATTACATTAAGTGTCTAGAATTATTTTGTATAGAAAATACAACCATTAGTAAGTACTTGTGGGATAGTCATTTTTAGTGTCTCCAGACACCCGTTTTCAACTATTGAAATGTACACCCAAAATAAAATAGTTCTTCTAAACACGGCATAATTGGGAAACGTGTGTCTTTGTTTAATTTTTTACATCTCTTATTCGAGTGGGTGTTTTTAAAAACTGTATTTATTTACATCCCTATCGTAATATTTAGCTAATCGACACATTCAGACTGCGATGTAAAGATTCCAAGTGTAACACAAATCTTGAATGAGGAGTCAGAGTAGCACCAAGTGTAACACAAATCTTGAATGAGGAGTCAGAGTATCACCA
Organism: Meghimatium bilineatum; assembly: GCA_034231615.1. NCBI lineage: Eukaryota > Metazoa > Mollusca > Gastropoda > Stylommatophora > Philomycidae > Meghimatium > Meghimatium bilineatum. The sequence continues at coordinate 20,218,491 of CM067305.1, read as the reverse complement.
AGTGTAACACAAATCTTGAATGAGGAGTCAGAGTATCACCAAGTGTAACATGAATCTTGAACGAGAAGTCAGAGTAGCACCAAGTGTAACACAAATCTTGAATGAGGAGTCAGAATAGCACCAAGTGTAACAAATCTTGAATAAGGAGTCAGAGTAGCACCAAGCGTAACAAATCTTAAATAAGTAGTCAGAGTAGCACCAAGTGTAACACAAATCTTGAATGAGGTGTGAGAGTAGCACCAAGTGTAACACAAATCTTGAATGAGGTGTGAGAGTAAAAATAATGTCACGTAACACGGTAAGAACACAAGCAACTCTGCAATATATCAATGCTGTCTTACATGACCATTCATATTAGCGCTTTGTCAAGTGCTGCCGGAGCCCGGGGAACAAGAAATAGTGACACTACTACCTGAATTATGCTTCGTAAGAAACGCTATGAAATATTTGCGATGGAGTTAGTTTTTCCATGTCATAGAGAGTCAAAGTGAACCAGAAGCCATACTGAAGTCGGATGTGCTGGTATTTATACCCTCAGTGTTTGAAGATTATTTTGAAAACGTTAGCAAGCATTTTACCAATTCTTTGCAAGCAGTCTTGAACTACCAAAGGTGTAACATTGATGCCCATAAGTGTACAGTCGACTTGGATTGTGCGAATATTCGGACATTCATTTGATCTGTTTGAATATAGGACTATGCAAGATACATGATTCAAATACTAAATTGAACTGTATTACAAATCAGTAGAGTGTCATATGCGTATTACGGATGTCCAGAAATGAACATAATTAAGTCAACACAAAAGTTCAACGAACAGCAACACTTGTTCTTAAATATGAAAAAAGACAAAAATAATGGCAACTGACAAAACTAAATCAAGACCCAAAATTAATATTCAGAACTGCAATTTATAAGAAGTCACACATTTTGATTATTTACGAACTAATATAAACAATGCGGGTGACTGCGAAGTTGAGATTAAGAGAAGAACAGTAATGACGCTGTCAAAATTAAAACAGCTAAATAAACGGTGGCAGGGTACTAACATAAGAACCAAGTTGTGTTTACTACAACATGTGGCGACATATGGGTGTGAAGCATGAACACTAAATTAAATAAAACAATTACTAAGAAATTAACATCATTTGAATTATTAAAGTGCTATAGAAGAGTTCTGAGAATACCGTGGACAGCAAGGAAAACAAACCAGGAGGTGTTAAAAACAATTAACGTCCAGTAAGGATGGCTTCTGTAACACCATATTAACGGAAAGGAGTGGAGGACAACATAAATAATTTGAGATATGCGAATGACACTGTTCTGATTACAAATAAATGAGGAAGACTTTCAAGATGTAATTAATGTAGTAGTCACAGAAAGTAAAGAGAAAAGCCTCTTCCTAAATATCAAGAAAACAGAAGTAATGATTATTTCAAAGAAACAAAATATCACACTTTGCAAGATCAAAGTGAATGATATAGTATTAAAACAGGTCCACCAATTCAAATATTTAGATACAACGGTTACAGCAGATACCATTTTTTTTTAAAAAAAGCTTACATTATATGAACAATATGTATATTGATTTCAATAGGTATCGCCTAGTATCTGTCTGTTGCTGCGCCATTATAGTAAGCGGGCACACAGCCGATATAAAGGTGAAGTATTTGATAAATGATCTCTCTAGAAATCCATGATTTCGTTGTTCTTCTTCTTCTTCGTCAGCGTACATTCTCAAACTCTTGCTAAATTTCTCTTGTATCAGGACCATGGTCCTACTAGATTTCCAGCAGGATGTAACCCAGAGAATGGAAAATCCTTGTGTCGCCGTTTTATTTGCGCCAATGGTCCGACACATCCTTCTTCGGTGGTGATGTCGTTCAGATAAGGACATTTATTTTAATTGTGTACACAATTACAGTACCATTATTGGTAGCTTATGTTGTGTTTAACTATCTCCTCAAAAATATAATGTAACTTATATAGGACTGTCTGACTCTATGGCGAAGCCGTACAGGGCGCGTCTGTTACGGCCAAGGTACCCAACTGTTCGATCCTCGCCACAGGCAATTGTGCATCCGGACCGTTCAGAAAGCAGTGGCAAACTACTGAAAGTATATATTGTCTAGAAAATCACCACAGCCAAGAAATGCTGGATTGATAGCTACGTCCTGAAAAGTATATGCTACCAAATATATGACTACTACATCTAACTAAAAAATACTCGCCAAAATATGAAAGTTTCCACGTCTGTAACGTACAAGTCAGAGGAGCGGGGTAGCCTACAGCCTACTAGGTTTTAAGTCTAACACGACCACGACCACTCTTCCAGTCGACCCAACTGTAAATGGATACCTGACGCATGACTTAGGGGAGGCAAAGACAGCAAGGAAGGGAACAGGCCAGCCACCCAACAGATACTGCGGCTTAGTACATGAAGAGTTTTCTTCATCTCCGAGGCATATTTCTTCCATGGGACCTATATCAGTCATTCAGTCAGTTCCTCTGTTGCCAAGTTTGGCACATAGGGCGGATGTCATAGTTCTCCATGCCTGTCGGTCAGTTGCCAAGGATTGCAGGTCTTGTGCATTTATGTCTGTTGATTTTAATTCATTCATAAATGTTCTTCTGAGCGTTGTTTTTGGTCTTTCCTGTTATCTTTTCCCCGTCTGGTGTCCACATTAAGGCTTGTCGTGGAATTCTGTTTTCCTTCATTCTAAGTACGTGACCAATGTATGTCCAGCGGGACCTATATGGTAGGTTTAAATGCAGTTTTGGTAAACTCGAAGTTTTGCGTCTGTGGTTATATCAATATCAACACCGTTAGCGTCAATAAATTTAAGCAAGTTTGACCCTGGTTAACTTTAAGATTGGTGACCAGCGTGTAGTATAGAAATCAGTTCTTTCTTATGGTTGTCATACTGGCGATATGGTTACAGACGTACGCCGTTCGCTGGAAGAGGTAAAAGCACTGAAAGTATTAGTTACCACCTTCGAAGACGTATGTGTGTGGCCGTGAACGCAAATATAACAGTTACAACTTATTTCCACTCTCTGGGCTGCATACTGCTGGAAAGCTAGTAGAAAAATTGTTCTTGTGAAAAAAGTATCAGATGGGAATGTGAAAACGAACAAACACAGATTATTCTTTCCATGTGTTTATATGGCCAAAAAGTGGATAGTGACAAAGAATAGTGACACTGTTGTCTGCCATACACGTCGTTATATGCGACTAGGAGGTTTTGGTGTGGCGTTTTGTCTGTCCCATCTCACAAGGGTCAAGTGCCCCACAAGACATGCTGAAGTAGGATGTGTTAAGTCCAAACGGAATTTATCGTATTTAACGGTATTTAACGGTATATATCGCAGCAAAGCTGTAAACCATAAGAAAACGAATTCCGTTTTCCGGACTGCATTCTGATAATTTTCAGGAGTACTACAGGAGTACAGGAAGTACGTAGGAAAAGAAAGATCAATTTATAAAGACAAAATCGCAACCACATTGATTTTACCGAAGATTTGCTAACCTACATGCGTTACTATTGAAATCTACTGTACTTTGTCTTAGAAAGACTATAAGGTCTGAAGTTTAGTTTTCATGAAAGCTGTCATAGTGAATTAATGCATCTCTTAGATTGAGTGGGGAACATATACAGACGTAGAATATCGACATTGGTTTGATGAAAATTGAACATTTGATTTAATCTGAATGTTGCAAGGGATTTATGGAAGCTGTATGTTCGACAGGATTTCGGTAAGCTGTGTGTTCGAAGAGATTTTGGCTTGGGCTGTTATACGTCTATACGACGCTATTCTAGTGAAGAATTTGTTGCAAGGGATTTGTAGAAGCTTTGTGATCGAATGGAGTTTAGTGTTCGGTACCGCGTTCACTCTAAGCAGAAGATTGTATAGGACACCTAGGATAGAAACCCCGAAGTCGCATCAATCAGTCTTGAATCGATTTTGAGATTGCAGCAATTTGAAATACCGCAATGTACGAACACTACTTGACAGAATCAGTCGGGAACTATTTAAAAACTAGAATAGAAAGAAATAGATGAGGCTGCTAAACTAAAGTTAGTGTCTTCTTAAATTAATTTTGTACAGAAATTTTAATATAGTGTCGGGAAATAATTGAACAGTGGCTGGAAAATGTGATTACAACTGATCAATATTGTTCCCAGTATAGCCGGTATGTTGCTTGGCACTGAAGGAAGATCAAAGAATAGCAACATTTTTGCTGTCGCAATTATCCTACTAAGGTTGTGTTTGGTTGACTGTACTATCGGAAAGAGCAGGGGTTCTCAGTATTTTCAGACTGCGAGCACCGACCACATATAATCATTTGTTCTCTCATTTCACTTTTAACTCGCATGCACTTTTAACTCTCGTGCACTCGTAATTCGCGTGCACTTTTAACTCGCATGCACTTTTAACTCTCGTGCACTCGTAATTCGCGTGTACTTTTAACTCGCATGCACTTTTAACTCTCGTGCACTCGTAATTCGCGTGCACTTTTAACTCGCATGGCACGAGCTAATTTCTTACGAGAGCCCTAATTTGCTCCTGTGCACAATATTGGGAACGCCTGCCATTTAGGCTCAGTGTGAAATGTCGGACTCAAAGAAGAGCAGATATCACATCTATAGCCTTAAATCATGAAACAACGCATTGCATTCTCTGGATTCATTGCCATCACAATCTCACAATCATCATGTGTCATGACTGTTGGAGTAGTCAAACAGTGAATCCACATATTTGCAGTACTGTGTGTCAACTCTACTGCTGAAATTCTACCATGCCACAATGTCAAACTATCCAGTATCTTCTCTCTTTGTCATCCACTGTCTCTTTTTTCCCTCAATTTGGTTTGTTGTTACATTGCACTCTAAAACCTCATCTCATAATATGACAAATATTTGTGGACTCTTCTGATGTTGATAAGTAGCTTCCTTTTGGTGGCAATCTCCCACAGAAAATCTTCATTAGTTCTTTTAGCCCTCCATTCTATTCTCAGTATTCTTCTGAAGAATCACATCTCTAGTGCCTCTAATTCTCCGGTTGTTTATTTGTTTCTTGTCTATGATTCCTTTTCACATGACGAAAACATTATGTAACTTTGAAGAGCTGTTTTCCTTACATATATTACTTGCTGCATATGATATATTTTATTTGATTAAATCTGCATTTTGCCTGTCCTATTCTATTTTGTGTTTCTAAAGTACATTTTTGTTCCATCTTATGCAAATTTTGACTCTGATGTTATCAATGCAGTGATGAAAATTGATGAACCTGTTTTTTTGTTGAGCAATTCCCTTTATTGGTGTATGTTCTCCTGACGACATCCTGTTAACAGCAGGTGTCTAGAACGAACGAGGAAGAAGTTCCCAGCATGCATATGTAAGATATACCATAGTGATATGCTATGTGATTTCTTAGAAAATCGTTATCGTAGAATTGAAATAATTTTATAATTAATTGATTAAAGTTGTACTTTCTGGTTCCCTATAAATAGTATAATATCTTTAGATGAATCTTGGTCAAATGTCGAATCAAAAATAACGTGTGTTGTCACTTTTATATATCTGTTTTGAACTTTAGTGATGCAATATAAGCATATGGACGTAATGGCATAGCTTATACATATTACATATAAATAATATTCATTAAAACTATTTGCAAATTAATTTCTAGGCGATACTGTCCACAGACTTTAACTGCTGTGGCGATATACTTCTATGGAAGAATCTAGTTGGCTGTCCTTGGCATTCAAATAAATGCCATTACGTCATGCTCATCTGGTTGTAGAGATTTGGGTTCTGGTTTGCAACCGTACCTCCCTGCTTCTGCTTCTTCTTCTTCTTCTTCTTCTGCGTTCGCTCTCAAACTACTACAGATTAGCAGGATGTAGTTCGGAGAACGGAATGCGTTGTGTGATGGTTTACAGCACCTCTGCGATACCTGCGCCTTTCGGCCTAACACATCCGACTTCAGCATGGCTTTGGGTCACTGACCCTATATGGGATGTGGCAGCCAACTCCATCCCATAACCTCCTTAGTCGCCTTTTACGACATACATGGAAGGTAAACAGTGCTGCTATTCTTTGCTCCCCTTTCAGGCCCCGGCAACACACGGGCGACCTCCATGCTTATTTTATAAGTAATTAAACTAAATATTATATTAATCATTAATCAATAATTAATTTAAATATTCACTTCTTATGTCTAAGGTTAGTGTTATGAGTTAGGGTTACTTATATTTCACCCTAACTTTAAGTAAATTTGTATTGAAATTTATAAATGATAAACATAAACTGATAAATATAGCCAAGGGAAATAATCAAGTAGGGGGACACTGGTTCCAAGCCAAAACCGAGATTAGTATACCCGTAAGAACAATTGTCTCACAGTGTGTTATACTGAAGACTTCTACACTTTATACTGTGCCAGGGAAACAGGTGGAGGTACCTCAAGGATATTAGAACCTCTAGAGGCCGTTAAGGAAGCTAAAAACGAAATGAGAACCCTCACTGTAAAGATCGCGAGACGGACGGAGACACAAAGCCATTACACTAATGAAATAGAGACACAAATGTATCATCCCCGAATACGGTACAATGCGTTTCTGCGGTCATTGTAAATGGTAGGTACTTACTACCTACAAAAGTAATGCAGGTAGCTATTGTTTGGATGTCGGTGTTATGACAGACGAATAACAAGGCAATTACCTGTCTAGAGTACTCGGAACTATCTCCTTGTAGTCCATGACGGTAGCCGACAGTTCAGTTAATTATTTATATAGATCGCCATAAAGCCCGGTTATTTGTTATATCCAGTTTTTAAATTCAGTTAGATATATGTACATGCCTATGAGTTATGAGATACTGATAAGCTCTATTAGAACCGCAATTGTTCTAGGACAGATCAGCCATGGAATGATCACTGGAAGCGATTTTTTTTGGGGTCTATCCGTGACTTTTTAGCTGCTCTCAGCTGTTCAGCGGCTGCATTTCTCGTCTCTTCGCACGATGATGTGCCTTTTTTTTAATTGTAGGGCACCATGTAGATCTATCTAGTGCAAGCTCTTCCCATGTGTCTTGATCTATTTCAAAGGTTGTCAGTGAGATCTTAATGAGTCCTTGACGCGCTTCGTTTGGGCACCTTGAGATCGTGTAGCCTTCTCCAGCTCACCATAGAGAATTATCCTTGGCAGGCGATGATCTGACATACGTACCAGACGAACGAACCTTTGTTTGCATTAGAATAGTCAACATGGCCATGTGTACATGTGGACAGGCAGCACAGAATGCCAAACATATACTTCAAGAGTGTTCTGAGCATGAAACGCTGAAGCAGACATATTGGCCAGAGGAAAGAACACTGGAATCAAAGCTCTATGGGACACTGTATGAACTACAAAAGGCAGTGAGTTTTATTAAGGAGACAGAATTACAGATATAGACATGTTTCAAGTGAACGAAAGAAGAAGAAGAATAGTATCAATGGTAGGGATATCAAATCGTGTAAGGTTGACGCTTTGCACAAGTCATCCTCACTGAAATCAAAATCCCCAGTGCACGTTCCACGAGATGGTTAATAATGTGAGCGTGTCAGACTTCCAATTAGGATTCTCAAAATCAGCAGACTAATGTGGTTCAGACATGATTAAATCTAGTCCGGGGCAATTTCAAGCCTACATGACATTCTGTCAACATACTGTTCTTCTAGACATGCTGAAAAGAGAACTGATAGACTGGATTTAAGGATTGATGTGGATGTTGATTGTGGATAGTAGAGATACAGATAGCCCTCAAAGAATTCAATTTGGAAGTCTCTATTGTCTTTGCGTTTTGCTGTAAGGCGTCGCAGGATTGAATGACGATCGAATTCCAGGCTACGGCATGTTTGGTCGTCTGATATGCAGTAATATTATAACATCTGAGAATGTTGGTAACTCCTTCAATCTACCTTCTTCTTGTTCTTCGTCTATATCGTGCTGTTTCCATTTTAATTGTGCATGCTTTTTACGCTGGTCAATAAGGGTTCATTCTCATTAAGTGGCCGAACCATTTCAGTCTTTGTTTTTAAATATATTTGACCACAAATTGTGTTGCAATTGTTCTTATGATCTCTTTATTTCTCACATGATCTCTTCTTGTTCTGTTTGCTACTTTTCTTAGACATCTCATTTCACACGGAGTAAGATTTATTCTTCCGTGTTCGTTAGTTAGTGTCCATGTCTGACATTGATATGACAATGTTGTTATGAAGATTTAATTCATGATTTACTTTTTGATTTCCATTGAGATAGATTTTTGTTTCACAATTGGATTAATTTCATAATTTACTTAGTTGGCTTTTTTAATTCTTGTCTCGAAATCTCTGTCCATTTGGACTTGATTAGAAGTAATGAGAATATCTAAGATTTTACTATTTAGGCATATTGTGATGAGAGAGAAAAAGAGGAAGATTGAGAGAAGCGTTGAGAAAGTGTTCAACCAAACCAGTTTCGGGAAATATTGGTGTACATACACATCGACGTCTGCAGAAATACACTGCGAACTTTTGTATGTAGTCTGCATGCTGTGATATGGGTTCTTCTAATCATTAAGATACTTGCCAGCTGTTTCCTTTTAGATATCTAAGTGTCCGCCCGTGCTATTTTGTAAACATGTGATTTGTTCGTTGTGGCTCCTGTTCTGGTCTTGATACAAAAACATTTTTATTAAATATAAATTTGATTTTAGTTTTTATTGCACAAATTGTAAAATTGCATTGTAAAAATGTTTTCACTTTCCGCCTATTGTTTCCTTATTTTACACCGGTCATCTTTGTTATTATTAATTGAATACGTTTTCATTTATTACTAAATAGGCATATCATTCAGCATTTTTGTGTGTGTTGTGTACACAAATAATAATGACATTATATCCATCGGTGTATCTAACCCAATGAACTTTTATCCATGACCTTTAAAGGTTTAGTTATCCAGTTTGGATTATTTTTAAAATCAATTTTCGGATCACAGTATCCCCGATCATCTTCACTTCATCGTCAGTAGACGCGCAGCCCACATGAGCATATATTTATGGCAGATTTCAACGCCTCCATTAATTTATCACGTAAACATTCGGATACAGGAAGTGCTATCTAATATGACAACATAGTCTTTACATTTGCTAGGAGATAATGTGTAGGCAGTATGCAACACGGAAGTTGGGGGGAAAACTAAGTAAGGAGAGAGATCGGTATACGAAATTTCTAGTAAAAATAATTGAATAATTTTGACCATATCACAGGATGATAAAGATTAGGAAGAACATGACGAGGTTAAAGTAACGAAAAATTGCAGACTTTGCCGAGCACGACGATTCACTGAGCTTCATTGCTTACTATTCATTGTACGCGTAGTTCCCTGTGGATCATAGAGGTGTAGTTGTCGCTCTCCAGTGATATGTATTCTTTGTTGACATACTCTACCCATCGTGTTACAAATTATCTGTTCTCCTCCTTTTATAGCTTCTCGTCAATGGAATGAATTCCCTGAACACTCTGTGATTCTGAACGATTTATCCAGCCGCAGCTAGAGACATGCTTAGTCAATCTGATATATCCCTGCAACATCGTCGTCTTGGGCACCCCCTTCCCCTGTTGCCGTTAACTCTGCCTTGATCTATTAATCTGTCCATGATGTTATGTCTCTTTATATGACACCAAAAACGGTTTTCTTGTTAGGATGTTGTTAAGGAGCAACCCTCTTCGACCTTTATTGATTTTAACACTTCTTGATTTATCTTTTTAGCTGTCCATAGTATACCTAAAATTCTACTGTAGCATCTCATTTTGAAAGTAAATTATCTTGGCTATTGTTTTATTTAATGTCCATACCTCATAACCGTATATTGTTACTGAAAATACCCTTTTTCTACTCTATGTATTCATTGACTATGCTGCTGGTACCTTGCCAAAGATTTTCATTTGCGCAAGTTTCAAAGTCATCATAACAATTCTTCTCTTGATTTCAACAGCGCAGTCTCCTTCGCTATTTATGTTTGTGCTCAAATACTGGTAATTTGTTACGTCCTATAAAAACTATGTCATTTATTATCGTTGATTCTACTTTCCCTATCCGTTGTTATAATCTTTGTTTTTTTATATTTAAGTCTCAGTCTTTACTTCCTTGATTAATCCAGCACCCAATTAAGCATGGGTCTAAAAGGAGTCATTCTGACCCGAAAAACATTTCTGCCTCAAATGTGGAATGCACCCAGGACCACTCACATGCGGGGGCAGAAGTCAGTGAGTAGAACGCTGTTTTATCAATTCTGCTACCCGATAAGGTAATATAATCCCCAAAATGAAATAACAAAACATAACAACAGTTAATACTTCGGGTTTCAAGAACAATCATTGTAACAAAACACGTAAAAAACAAACCAGACTTGTATGTCAATTATAACTGCCTTAGAAGATGGTAATTTATTGGAATGTGGAAGCCTTGGTAACAACCTATTACAGAAAGTTTTGGCACAAAAATGGAGGAAGTGGTAGAGTCTATCTCCCTCACCCTCCAATCTCCGCATTTCTTCCATGTGTGACGTATCTCCGTTTTAGTTTGGAACCCAAGTTGATCAGCCATTCTCACTTCTCTTCTTCTCTCTCACCTTTATGTATCGCCTTTTCGCTTTCTTTCCTTCTCTCAACCCCTTTTTCTCTTTTTATCTGTTATTATAGGAAATTTTCTTCGAGCATGGTTAGGGATACCTGCACCTTTTGAAGACAACGGCCCTGCCTTACACTTAGGTTTTATTTGCCGCGCGTTCTCTATACTCCATGTCAGGCCCCAATTTACTATTTAACTTGGTGTCTCTAGTCCTCATTCCCATTTCACCGCTAACTACTATCGAGCTAAGTCATTTTGATTTTATTTGAATTATTTCTTATCTTTTTACACTGTTTCTGTGCACTTACTTACCACTTTCATCTTCCTCTCACACTCTCTTTTCCCCTGTCATGATGTTCTATCTTTTCTTCCTGCCTCGTCTCCTCATAACTGCCCATCTTCCGTCTTCTTTCCTTCCTATCACAACCATATGTGTTTTTATGTAAGATGTATTTACTGTTGTCCGTTGTACTAATGAATGCTTTTTAGTCGATAAGTCGTCTGTCACTTGGTCTCGTTGTTATTTTGTTTTATCGACTTATTTTGGTAACACTTATACCTCTTTTTGTTCTTTTTTATGTTTGCCTTGTGTTACCCCAGCCATCCATTTCCTGTTTAGTGTTGTTACCCGATACTCGAACTTTATAAATCAGAAAACAGACATCTCTGATTAAATTTGCCATTTAATTTTCGTTTCAAAACGGTCTGCCAGTGACGTACTTTTGACAACACGAAAGTTGGCCACAATATAACACATTTGGAATGAAACTGCGCATAATTTTAAAAAATCAGAATTTAGACACTGCCCCCATTATTGTACCTAGATCAAAAGGAGAACTTCATGGGAGGAAAACGAATATATGAACTCTGACAATATTGCATACGAAAATTTAGTACTTCTAGTCAATATATATATATATATATATATATATATATATCCTCCATAGTACTATACATGTCTCCTTAGCACTGCCAAATACTTCCTTAACATTTCTTTGTGCCTTCTTAACACTGCCAAAATTCAAGAAAAATCTAGAATAGATGAAAGACTTCACAAAATCTCAAACCTCGGAAAAATCTCTGAAATTGCATTCATTCATTGATACCATACCTTCCGGCATAGACGATCATTTCTCTCCACAGTTCTCTGTCTGCTATACATTTAAATATAGTTTCTGATGATTCTGCATCTTGCCTGGCTTTCAAGCCATCCAACATTTTTTCACGCTGTCTTTCTTGCCCTCGATCTTTCCAGTTGTTACGATGTTCTCTAACCCACCTCTTCTCATGACATGACCCAGAAACTGGGATTGTCGTCTTCTAATACAGGTAATAAGTTCTCAATTTGAGTTGACCAGTTGTAGAATTATAGCATTACTCTTTTTAGCATTGCATTATATTTTCAACATTCTTCTATAAAACCACATCTCTGTGAACTCTTGCAATATTGTGTTTTCTTGCAATATTGTCAATTGTGCATGCTTCACTACCATATAAAAGTATGGGCTCTATGTAAAATTTTAGTATGTGTTTTCTTACTTCTATTGATAAGGAATTATTACACAAGATGTTCCTCAATCTGAAAAATGCAATGAAAATAATAATTGAAATATGTAAAAGTGCCTGATTACTAAAAGGGAAATTGGGAATTAGAAGTTGAAAATATACTAGATGGACTCAAGTGAGTGGTTGAACGGTTAGTGCTTCACTAAAATCAAACTTTAATCTTTAACATTGAATTGAAATAGGGAAAAGTGAAAACAGTGTGTAACACATTTTTTACAGATGAGTTTAAAAACGCACAAATGCGACGTTTCGATCACACAATCTTTATCTGGCAGAGAAAACAAGACTCATCAGAATAACTGAGGCAGTAGCAGACACAACATGAATATATAACAAGAAAACGTAAATTGAAAAGTAAAAATCTGGAATAAATTGTAATTTAGAACTAGGAAAAGAAATGACGAAAGCGAAAGATCAGAAGGGAAAGGGTACCACACATATTGTTAAATGTATAATACTGCAGGAAAGTATTATCCTCGTCTGAAATAGTTCTGTAATGCCATTCTTTTTCTTCTTCTACATTCGTTCTCAAACTCCTACAGATCGACAGAATGTAATTCGGAGTGCAGAATTAATTGTGTCATGGTTTCATCATTGCAGCGATGTATGTGTCTCTCGATCTGACACATCCGACTTCAGCGTGGCACTGTGTCACTTTGACCCTATATGGGATGGGACTGTTAATCACGCCATAACCTCCTTAGCCGTGTCTTACGACAAACATAGAAGGTAAACAGTGTTGCTATACTTTGCTTACCTCTCGGACCCCAACCACACATGGGCGGGATTATACCATTGACAAATGCTATAATTATGTGTATACAAAATTATGACCCTTTTAACTTCACGCCATAGAAAGCTTAGATGGGATTAAAGATGGAATTAAAGAGATTAAAGATGGGATTAAAGAAAGGTATTGAGAAATTTTAGACGTGCATTTGAAAATCATCATAAATTTTCCGCAATAGATTTTGTTCTGGAATCCGCAAGGAAAAGAGAAAGATAGACTCTTGGATACGTGTGAAACTTGTTAGGAGAAGTATGAAAGATAGACACTTGGATACTATTTTGTAAACGTGTTGGGGAGATGTATGAAAGATAGACACTTGGATACTATTTTGTAAACGTGTGGGGGAGATGTATGAAAGATAGACACTTGGATACTATTTTGTAAACGTGTGGGGGAGATGTATGATAGATAGACACTTGAATACTATTTTGTAAACGTGTGGGGAGATGTATGATAGATAGACACTTGGATACTATTTTGTAAACGTGTGGGGGAGATGTATGAAAGATAGACACTTGGATACTATTTTGTAAACGTGTGGGGGAGATGTATGATAGATAGACACTTGGATACTATTTTGTAAACGTGTGGGGGAGATGTATGAAAGATAGACACTTGGATACTATTTTGTAAACGTGTTGGGGAGATGTATGATAGATAGACACTTGGATACTATTTTGTAAACGTGTTGGGGAGATGTATGATAGATAGACACTTGGATACTATTTTGTAAACGTGTTGGGGAGATGTATGAGAGATAGACACTTGCATACTATTTTGTAAACGTGTGGGGGAGATGTATGAGAGATATACACTTGGATACTATTTTGTAAACGTGTGGGGGAGATGTATGAAAGATAGACACTTGGATACTATTTTGTAAACGTGTTGGGGAGATGTATGAGAGATATACACTTGGATACTATTTTGTAAACGTGTGGGGGAGATGTATGAAAGATAGACACTTGGATACTATTTTGTAAACGTGTGGGGGAGATGTATGAAAGATAGACACTTGGATACTATTTTGTAAACGTGTGGGGGAGATGTATGAAAGATAGACACTTGGATACTATTTTGTAAACGTGTGGGGGAGATGTATGAAAGATAGACACTTGGATACTATTTTGTAAACGTGTGGGAGAGATGTATGAAAGATAGACACTTGGATACTATTTTGTAAACATGTGTGGGGGAGATGTATGATAGATAGACACTTGGATACTATTGTGTAAACGTGTTGGGGAGATGTATGAGAGATAGACACTTGGATACGTTGTAAACGTGTTATGGAGATGTATGAAAAATATAAAAAAAACTGGAAGTAAACACTAAAGGTAAAGAAATGATAGAAGATGTATGTTGTGAATACCTGTGCTTTTCCGAGTAACTTAGTGTGAATATATACACAAGACCTAAACATGTATCATATATTTATTTGTTCCCTGATATGAACATATGTATCCACAGACCTTTGACCTCTGTATCGTGATAATATCCTTCGTGGTAGACCTGGTCTGTATGCAGATCATGCCCAGGTACAAGATTCAGGACTTCGTCTTCATCCTTGCCTTCCTTCTGCCATGGAGAGTCATTCGAGTAGTCAACAGTGAGTATCAACTGTATACATGTGATCTTTAGAGAAATAAAACAGAAAGTAGGTGACGAGATTTGAACCCGTCGGTTTTGCTGATACCTATTGGCCTAGAAAAATTACTCCATACAACTATGTAGAGTACGTTAAACAATGATTCAAAGACATATGTAAGCTAGAAGACATTAATCAAACATGTTTCCATGTGGTGAAGACAATGATCAAACTAAATGTTTCCATGTTGTGAAGACAATGATCACATGACATGTTTCCATGTTGTGAAGACAATGATCACATGACATGTTTCCATGTTGTGAAGACAATGATCACATGACATGTTTCCATGTTGTGAAGACAATGATCAAATGACATGTTTCCATGTTGTGAAGACAATGATCACATGACATGTTTCCATGTTGTGAAGACAATGATCAAATGACATGTTTCCATGGTGTGAAGACAATGATCAAATGACATGTTTCGATATTGTGTAGACAATGATCAAATGGCATGTTTCGATATCGTGAAGACAATGATCAATTGACATGTTTCCATGTTGTGAAGACAATGATCAAATGACATTTTTCCATGTGGTGAAGACAAGCAGACAGTTGGAAATCTGCTAAAACTCTTTCTTCATAAAATAAGTAAAGCTGAGATATCTCGGTGGTATTTTGTCGAATACAGAAAACGTCTTGACTCGATTTGCGAGGAGATTCGATGTATGCATAACTACCCTGGTTCAATCCTCTTCTCCTGATGTATGCATAACTACCCTGGTCCAATCCTCTTCTCCTGATGTATGCATAACTACACTGGTCCAATCCTCTTCTCCAGATGTATGCATAACTACACTGGTCCAATCCTCTTCTCCTGATGTATGCATAACTACCCTGGTTCAATCCACTTCTCCTAATTTATGAATTTTTTCAATATTACTGCTATGTTCCTAATAATATTGTTAATTGATTAATTTTTTTTTTAATTGGTAGCGTATCCTATTCAGGACGTAGCCATTAACACTGAATTTTTTGGTCTAGTGATTGTCTAGGCTATATATCAATACGTTCAGTAGTTTGCCATTGCTTTCTGAACGACCCAGATGCACATTTGCCTGTTGCGGGGATCGAATTTGGTACCTTGGGCAGTATTTGATCCGTTTATGCCATGCACTCATTCTATATTCTACACAAAGACATCATTCATCTCAAGAAGTACGATAGTCTTACACGACATGGCTGATTTGTATAACATTAATTATAATGTTTGAGATGATATGACATGTTGACATTATGTAGAGATTGAGTTCATTGTACTAGTGTTCCCCCATATGTACTTCGTCCTTCTCAACGAAGCTACACACCACCAGGTGAGAGTCTCACTCATAGCACGTAACTCGGTAGCTTCAAAAGATAATTCATAAAGTTCTACGAAAATAAACCCACATTATAAACAAGACGACGCGACCTCTTTAGAGACCCCAACATGACATGTGTTATAGCTTAATCTAGTATATACACTTCAACTAATTATTTTTTTTTTCACCTTCGTAAATTTTCTAGTTCTGCCGCAAAATTTACCGAATGCTTGATGTAAAATTAAGTGATCTTTATGTCTGGTCTATAACTGATTTGTAATCATGTCTATGGGAATAAATTTCACAAAAAGGAATAGCAAGAAATGATTAAATATCAATAAGTTACCACACATATGAATTAAAGGAACTGGTTTGGAATTAGTGCCTACCTAAGTGATTATTTCCCTTGGTTATGTTTATCGGTTTATGTTTTTTTTTATCTATTAATATAAATATATTAATATAATGTATGGTTACATGTGAAATAAAGTGTCTGAAAAAAGTTGCAATGGTTACCAAGCTAGATAAAATCAGAAATGACCAAGAAAACTGTGGATAGAAAACATTATGATAGCTTTGAACAAACGTGGACTAAATGCAACCACGGCGACACATCTGACCTTGAAAACGACAGCTTAAGCTCCCACCCCTACGCAAACAGCAAGTGTGAATACGATCAACCATCATTCATCAGGGGACAGACAATAGATAATATAAATATAAATATATTTAGGGTTAGGGTTATAATTAGTTATGCAACCCTAATCATTAACCCTAAAAATGAATATTTAAATTAATTATTGATTTAATATTTAGATTAATTACACATAAAATAATACATAGGTAGGAACTAATTGCAAACGAAAACCGAATAAAATATTTCTTAGCTTTTGTTTTTAATACACTTCTATTTAAAACAAATTGCTAGCGTTGGTCTATAACTTCTATGCTATAGTGTCTTTATGACCATGTTTCATTACTGAACGTCTTAATTTAATATTTCTTTGTTTACGCTTCGGTGAGACACGGCTATTTAAAGCAAAGTGACGGAATTTCAATGTGGATATATCTGATAATAACGAAAATTACGTAGAAGAGAAGGTCTAAGATACACTTGAACCACATATGGAAACAATATGATGACAGTATTGATATATAGGAATATAAATCCGTGTACTGAAAACAATAGTCAGACTGACTAACTTAACAATAACATAGGACAGTGAAGAGATCATCACCAAATATATCTAGCACTAATCTCCAGATTTCCCGTGTGTTGCCGGGGCCCGAAAGGGGAGCAAAGAATAGCAACACTGTTTACCTTCCACGCATGTCGTAAAAGGCGACTAAGGAGGTTATGGGATGGAGTTGGCTGTCTCATTCCATATAGGGTCAGTGACTTAAAGCCGTGCTGAAGTCGGATGTGTCAGGCCGAAGTGCGCAGATATCGCAGCAATGATGTAAACCATGATACAACGCATTCCGTTCTCCGAACTACATCCTGATAATCTGAGGAAGTTTGAGAGAGAACGCAGAAAAAGAAGAAGATCTCCAAATTGACTAACTTATTAACATGGGTCATCGAAGAAACATAGGCCAGACGTATGTAACAACAATCTCCAGGCTGACTAACATAAACATAACGTGTTACCTTAGGAAGACATGATCAGAAATCTCTAGCAATAATCTCCTGATTGACTAACTGAATAACATGGGACTGCCAAGAGACATGATCGAATGTCTTTAACATATATCTGCAGACTGACTAAAATAACAGTTATAGTTGTCAGTAGAGTATATCAATATGACTCTAATCGTGTTTGTTATCCTGTAAAGATACTATTAATCCAAGGAGACATCTTATGAATATATTTCTTTCTCATTCCAAATTTCTTCTTCTTCTTTCGTTCACTTGAAACATGTCTATATCTGTAATTATGTCTCCTGAATAAAACTCACTGCCTTTTGTAGTTCATACAGTGTCCTATAGAGCTTTGATGCCAGTGGTGTTTCCTCTGGCCAATATGTCTGCCTCAGCGTTTCATGCTCAGAACACTCTTGAAGTATATGTTTGGCACCCTGTGCTGTCTGTCCACATGTACACATGGCAGTGTTGCCAATCTTGAACTTTGTATACATGTGAGCTCATTCCGAATAAGACAGTAGAAGATTTAGAATACCTGGTACAACAACTGAGACTAACATTGTATTTGTGGTTCACGACTATATGCTGGATTTCAAGATGCTTTAGTATGGACCACTTGTAGTAAAATACGCTTCTTTCAACCGCTAATGTGAGACCAATTTTGTTATATCAGCGCTTTTGACAATAAACATAATGAAGATCGCGGTTCAGGTAATGTTATCACTACCACTCGGGAAAATATTAAATTAGTATATTATGGCAGCAGCAGCAGTGGCCACTTTTTTAACGAATCAAATGTGTGTATCATTTAACGAAATGAATTATTGATAAATATGCATTTCACGGTAGCTATGACTGATGACGGATCCAGCGATCTGTTCGCTACAGACTTGCAGCCCACCTTCCCCCCGATCTTCCCCTTCGAAAACCTTGGGAGACGAGGGGGTGGC
The DNA here is from genome assembly GCA_034231615.1 of Meghimatium bilineatum. NCBI lineage: Eukaryota > Metazoa > Mollusca > Gastropoda > Stylommatophora > Philomycidae > Meghimatium > Meghimatium bilineatum. Next base: position 20,199,924 of record CM067305.1, on the reverse strand, counting down.
TCTCACTGGGTAGCGCGTAGATCGATGCCTGTCTATCAGTTTTTTTTTTAAATCTGAGTTCAGCGAGGTCACAAAGGCTGAATAAACTACGCATAAAATTGAAAAATTGAAATCTGGCCACTTCTCCTCATAATGAACCATTAATTTTAATTCCAGATTTTATCCTATCCAGATATCTATAATTCTATCCAGATTGTATGTCTAATTCCAGATTTTATTTACTATATTTCTTATAATTTACCCACATTTTGTATCTTGTTCTCAGGTCTGGTTGTTGCAGTTCAGGATCATGAACACTTCCGTTTAAAGCTCATCTATGGAAGAAAGAAGAAAATTGTCAACAGTTTGAGAGAATCAGAGATAAAGCTGCAGTTGTTTAGGGTAAGTTATGTACAGGGTGTCCATACAGTCCCTGTGCACTGAAATTTGAAAAGAAAAAGATTTTATGTGCTCAATATAACTCACTTGAAAGTAGCATTTATCTATAGTTTAGGCAACTCTCAATATAACTTTATTGAAAGTTGTAAATCTCTATATTTAGTCTAGGCAACCCTCAATATAACTTCATTGAGAATTGTATAATTCTATAGTTAGTCCAACGCATGCGGTTGCGTCTGTGGATCTCACCAATGGCCCACTAGACAAATCACGAATGCAATAGAAAACCTTAGTAGATGACATGCATATATTGAGGCTCTCTTATGGAAGTTTTGTGGCATGTCGCCTATATAATTATCGACCATCTCTGAGTAGAAGGCAGTATTATATGTAGTAACATCCGTATTATATCCGAATGACTTGACAAAATCGCATCTTTTTTTTTTTTTAGATGCGGTTAGTCAAGTACGAAAAATCTCGTGTAATAGAGTTGCTAGGCGATTTGGTGCCGTTGAACAGACTGGTTCAATTCCCGTTAGACTCAAGGATCTCTCTTGTAGCAGGACAATGCTTGATCTCTATGGTAACAGGACAATGCGTGATCTCTCTTGTAACAGGAGAATGCTCAATCTCTCTTGTAATAAGACAACGCTTGATCTTTCTTGTAACAGGACAACGCTGGATCTCTCTTGTAACAGGACAATTCGCGATCTCTCTTGTAACAAGATAACGCTTGATCTCTCTTGTAACAGGACAATTCGCGATCTCTCTTGTAACAAGATAACGCTTGATCTCTCTTGTAACAGGACAATGCTCAATCTCTCTTGTAACGGGACAATGCTCAATCTCTCTTGTAACGGGACAATGCTTGATTTCTCTTGTTGTAAGACAATGATCTTCCTATACTTTCAGCAGAATCCAGTTCAGGGAGCCAAAATTTCTTGTATCGCCGTTTTACTTGCGTCAATATTACAACACATCCGATTTCGGCAGTGGTACTTTTTCCTCTCGTTCACAGTTTGTCATGTGTGCACAGCAATTCTGGTGTTCTTGATAAATGTTGCAGTTTTTTTAACGCTCCTCAAGATTTTTATACAACTTTCTATGAATGTTTGTCTTAGCACGGTTGCTGATGCGCTGCTTGGTCTATTATCGTTTATGACTGTGGTCCTGCTCGATATAAACGATGGTCCAGTCATTGTTTCCACTCTCTGTTGAAAGGACTAACCTCGTCTTTGTTTCAAGAAGCTGGTCACAAAAAGATTCCAATGATAAGAAGATAAAGAAAACTAGTCCCTTATGATAACAAATTATAAAAATTTAACTTTTTAAAATTACAGAAAAACTTATTTATAACTTACAATAATCATTAGTATATATATATATATATATATATATATATATATATATATATATATATATATATATATTACTCGTATTCATAGTAAGTAACGTTAACACTGAATTTATGTTTCCTAAACTTTTCTGCAGGCACAATGCAATGCTCTGAAACGGCTCTGCTTCAATGAAGGAGTTGACGAATCCAAAATAGACAGAATAATGATGGTAGAGGAGTGTGTTGTTAGTAAGTATTTGATGTTTACATACTTCTATTTTCTGATTTTAAAAAGTGCTTTAACATAATAGATGCTGGTCTGTGCGTATATTTAACCGCATTATATTGTACAAGTGAGAAACGCAATAGACGTAGACGTAGAGGATTGACTTCACTTCACTTGGTTTCCCATATGTACTCGGTCACTCTCAACTTAGCAACACGCTACCTGCCGAGAGTACCACTTATAGCACGTAACTCCGTAGCTTCAAGTGATAACCCACAGGGATCTCCGAAAATTCACCTTATACACAAGACCTCTTGAACACAAGGCGAACAGCTTAACCACTACGCTAGAGAGATCCCCGAACGCAATAAATACCCTCATGTCACGACGCACGCATCATATCAATGGTGAAACCTCGCAAACTTTGGATGTGCATAAAGTCAAACATGATTTCATTACCAATACTATCTTGCAGTTCATGGATTCTCAACTTTTTCAGACGTCGTGCATCTGCCACATGTGAAAAACTGTATGTGCAAGCGTCCTCAACATGTAAAACTGTATGTGCAAGCATCCTCCACATGTAAAACTGTATGTGCGAGCATTCTCACACATGTAAATCTGTATGTGCGGGCATTCCCCGACATGTACAACTGTGTGTGCGAGTACTCCCCCACATGTAAAATTGTGTGTGTTAGCATTCCCCCCCCCCGCCCCTACATGTATAACTGTGTGTGGGAGCACCATGACATATAATATGACGAAAGGGAAAGAAGTGAACATGAAAACTGGCCATATAATTATCTGTAGTGCTCCGAAACACAATTCCATCCCCTGCTCGTTTACCCCGTTATCGTATATAGTTACACTATTTTTTTTGGATTGTACAACAAAGTTTGAATTTTAAAGCGAATTCATAATCAATAGGGGCTCGTGAGCACTTTTGAACTGGAATTATCCAGCACCACATGCCATTACGAGAGCGGGATTGTGCCCACAAAACCTGGTTTGAGAATGCCTGTTATGTGAAATATATGATAATATTAAGAATTTATTTGATAAATTGTATCCACATTTAAAGATAACGAAGTTACTGTGGGATTCTCATGATATTGTCTCATCAGTGACGAAGTTACTGTGGGATTCTCATGATGCTGTCTCATCAGTGACGAAGTTACTGTGGGATTCTCATGATGCTGTCTCATCAGTGACGAAGTTACTGTGGGATTCTCATGATGCTGTCTCATCATTGATGAAGTTACGGTGGGATTCTCATGATGCTGTCTCAATAGTGACGACGTTACGGTGGGATTCTCATGATGCTGTCTCAATAGTTATGACGTTAAGTTGGGATCCTCATTATGCTGTCTCAATAGTGACGACGTTAAGGTGGGATCCTCATGATGTTGTCTCAACAGAACGAAGTTACGATGCGTTTCTCATAATGATGTCTCAACAGTGACGAAATTACGTTGGGATTCTCATGATGAGGCGGTCTCAACAATGACACCAATACAATTCTAATGTTGTTATATGATGAGCAAAAATTATATGTTACCAATATCTTATTGAAACTGTTTCTTTCACTATGTTTTCGCGCGTGTTACCGGGACCCAACAGAGAAAAATAGAATAATAACAACATAATTACCTGTTGTGCATGTCTAAAACTCCACTAAGATGGTATGTAGATGGAGTTGGCTTTACCATCTCATAAAGGACCAAAGTGAGGCCACTACTATCATAAGCCTTTTCACTGTTACTCATAACCTAACTATACTTTGATCTTGTTTTGTTTCACTGTTGATAATCAACTGTCACGATTAACCAATTATATTTTATACGACCATGGCATTATCAGCAATGCATGAACTAGTAGCACTGGCGACGTTTCCAAAAAATAATTCTTGTTATTTCAAATTTTGCGCTCTCTCTATAACTTCCCATTGAATATCTCTTGTTTTTATAGCAAGGAAATTCTCCTGTTAAATGTTAACACAATGTAGCACTCTGTCTTTTGTCACTCGAGCTTGGTTCTGCATCAATTGTAGACTCATCTGACATCGGTGATGGCATGTTAAATTCTACTGGAATAGATTCACGAATGAGAAAAATAAAACATTTATTGATCATACTTTAGGGTCAAAATTCTGTTGTCATCACCATCCTAGGGTGTTGGGCTGTATATTGTCACTCCGATTTTAAAGTGTGGTGCTACCCATTGCCATGACGATCTTAGAGTATTGGGCTGTCCATTTCTATAACCATCCTATAGTATATAGCCATGGCAATCTTATAATACAGGGCATGTCCATTGCCATGACGATCTTAGAGTATGGGCCTGTCCATTGCCATGACAATCTTAGAGTTTGTGATGCCCATAGCCGTGACTATCTTAGAGTATGGGCCTGTCCATTGCCATGACGATCTTAGAGTTTGTGATGCCCATTGCCATGATGATCTTAGAGTATGGGACTGTCCATTGCCATGACGATCTTAGAGTTTGTGATGCCCATTGCCATGACGATCTTAGAGTATGGGACTGTCCATTGCCATGACGATCTTAGAGTTTGTGATGCCCATTTCATACGATCTTAGAGTATGGGCCTGTCCATTGCCATGATGATCTTAGAGTATGGGCCTGTTCATTGCCATGACGATCTTAGAGTTTGTAATGCCCATTGTCATACGATCTTAGAGTATGGGACTGTCCATTGTCATGATCATCTTAGAGTCTGTGGTTGCCCATTGCCATGAGGATCCCAGAGTGTAGAATGTCCATTGCCATGAGGATCCCAGAGTGTAGAATGTCCATTGTCATGAGGATCCCAGAGTGTAGAATGTCAATTGCCATGAGGATCCCAGAGTGTAGAATGTCCATTGCTATGGACACTTTAGAGTGTTTGGCTATTCATTTCTGTGACCATCTTAGAGTTTTTGGGATGTCCATTGCCATGACGATCTTAGATTATCGACTCTCAATTGCCATGACTATCTTAGAGTGAGGGCTATCCATTGCCATGATCATCTTAGAGTGTGTTGCTGAACATTGCCGTGACCATCTTAGAGTGTGGGCGTGTCTATTGTCATGACGATACTAAAGTGTGGGGCTATCAATAAACTACGTCAACAATAAAGAAGGGGCGGGGGGAATTTTGAAAAAAAGTTTAACAGTTTCTGACAAGTGTTAGGTAATTTTAACACAAGTTGACTTTAACGACATTGGTTTTACACACTAAAACACTAATCAAGTTATATAAATTTGAAATCCTTTTTTTTAATTGGAAACAAAACATTTTGCGTACTTTTCCTTCAAAAATATTATTCAGAGTCGGAGAAGTATGATTTTCTGACATAATTAAGCAGGGCTTTGGAGGGTGGATAGAAAATTGGTAAAAAAATGTATGTCATAATTTATGTACTTCTTTTGTAAGATAAAGATTCATAAATTGATCCAAGTTCTTATTTGTTATTTTTTTTAACAGAATGTAACTCGTGTTACATTTCCAAGATGAGCAATCATTTTTACAACTAACCTAGGAGGATAGTTATCTTTGAGATTCGGCACTAAGCTATCATCGTGATGGTCAGAGTTCGAGTCACACTTAATGCGCTTCAAAAAAATATCGATGTAAGCTATGACAGCATGCATGTCACGGTCACATGTGCTGTCCTCTGGGATATAGAAGAAAAACTCGGAGCACTCGCATGCACGTTTCGAACGTGACTGAATCCTTGCCGGTTGATAACTGTCAGAAAAGACGATTGCCTGGAAAATACCAGAGAGAGAGAGAATTATAAGAGATAATATTTCCAGATATTAGACACAGGTCAACAAATAGATTCTAAATTTAGTGATAACTCGTTGTCACAGTTGCAGAGGCGGAAGAAGAGGAGGGCCTCGCATCTCCCGTCAACGTTAGATTAATACACCATCAAGTTAACTACTACCGGGTCACACAAAGTAAAGCAGAAAGCACTCTTGCTCTTTAAAAACAGACATCCTCCCTTTTCACAGCGAACACCCTCCTTCTTACAAGCGGAGTTCCTTCCTCTTACAAGCGAACACTCTTACACCGTTACATAAAAACATAGCGCTCGAAGATCGTCATGGCAAGATTAGTTGATAATAAACTACTATTAAAATAATACAACAATCAATATAAGGTGTTCATATAATAGATAACAATATAAGGTGTTCATATAATAGATAACAATATAAGGTGTTCATATAATAGATAACAATATACGGTGTTCATATAATAGATAACAATATAAGGTGTTCATATAATAGATAACAATATAAGGTATAAGGTGATATCATTATAAGGTGACACCTGACAGCATTGTTTCATCCGCTTGGCTCTCTGCACGCCAATTATCATGCCTCTATACCATGACTAGCTCTCAGAGTTCTTCCTCCTCCTCTAATAGAGTTAAACTTGTTCTTACCTTTCATCCCCATAACTCTTCTGTCCGACGCATCATGCTTAAACATTATTCCCTTCTCCAGTCTGATCTTGACACCCTTGCCGCTTTCCAGGACTTACCTTTGGTGGCCCAGAGGTGCGACAATAATGTGAAGGACATCTTTGTCCATAGCCACTTTAAATCTTCTGTTCCCGACCATTTTGATACTGTTCGTTGATCACTCAGTCTTTGCTACATTTCCGTATGTGATTCAGATGCGCTCTATTTCATTTCCCAAGGCCACTTTCACCATCGATGAGGTTTTACCTTTGAATCCCGTAATGTCATTTACGTGATGATATGTAAACGCTGGAGCAAGCAGTGCATTGGGGGAACCTAAGATTGAGCGACCGCTTCTGTAACCATCTTCATGCCATTAAACAGAGCATCTACTCCTGTCATCACACACTTGAAAGGCGATGGTGCTTTTAATATTCAGGTCACTGCCATCAGATCCTGCACCACCGATGATAGATCTAGGTACGCTCTAGAAAATCGTTTTATTTTTAGTTAGGCACCCTCATGCCTTTTGGACTAAATGCCGATCACTCTTTGTTCTAGTTCTCGGTTGGTGTCGTCTTTGTCTTTATTCATTTTGTTCTGTCATTTACGTAATTTTTTCGTTAATTTTGTTTCCACCTATTTTTTTTACGTTTTTTTATGTACTTCCTTTTCCTGTCCTTCCGGCATCTGACTTCCATATTTCGGTTGGACACTTGTGTGTTGTGATCATGTCTTCTTCTTCATCTTCTTCATTCGTTCTCAAACTCCTGCATAGCAGGATGTAGTCCGGAGAACGGAATGCGTTGTGTCATGGTTTACATCATTGCTGCGATATCTGCGCCTTTCGGCCTGACACATCCGACTTCAGCAAGGCTTTGGGTCACTGACCCTATATGGGATCGGACAGCCAACTCCATCCCATAACATCCTTAGTCGCCTTTTACGACATGCGTGGAAGGTAAACAGTGTTGCTATTCTTTGCTCCCCTTTTGGGCCCCGGCAACACACGGGTGTGATCATTTCTATTCGTTGTCTTTTGATGTTTTGTGCGTATCTTGATAAAGGCTTTTAGGTCGAAACTTTGAATGTATATTGTGTATTGTAATTTGTATGTTTTCTTGTTTGCATATCATAACCCCCTAATTTTAGTCATAGTCCGTCGTGTTTAAGTAGAAGTTTAAAAAAAACCTGTGTTTTACGTAAGCACAATTATTTAACTAATATAAACGTCTTCAAATAACCAAATGAAGTGGGATGTGTCAAGTCATTAGGGCAAAGAAATGGAGATACAAAGCATTTCAGTTCTCTAGTTTATATCCTACTGGAAATCTGGTATAACTTTCCTTCTACAAGTGATATACAGTAAGCTTACAAAGTGGTGGAATTCTAGATGTACACATAATTTACTCAAAGCAAAGCACTGCATACACTTGAGAGTTGGAGTGATTTGCACATGAAAGAAGCCTCTTTAGGAAAATCCAAAGATCAGGTAATAACGAGAGGTAGCAGGAAATGCTATGCGCGACAAAATCACTCTCCCAGACATACTTAGTAACAAACAAGGAGGACAATATTACCAAATTTGACATGAAAACAGTGATTACTTTCTTCCTTAAGCCATCCGCATGCGCTGTGCGACAACGTCGCCCAACTGTTTTATTGGCCCAGACACCAGATACACTAACGACAGCTATGCCAAAGGAAACAAGAATGTAATGGCTTGTAATTCCTTGAAGGGATAGGGGGAGGGGGGTGTTATAGCAAATTCTGATACATTCTTTTATTAAATGATGTTAAGCATTTTAAATGGGTTTTTTCTAGTTTTGATTGTTAACATTCAGGTATGTTTGTTTGTTTCTATGTTTGTTTGTTTGTTTGTTTGTTTGTTTGTTTGTTTTTCGTTCGCTCTATTGTAACCATCACGGATATCCGTGCGATTTCCGCCGGGAGCGTGATTACGTTGTGCCACCGTTATGCGCCTTGTAGGCCTAGCACATCCGATTTCGGCATGCCGTGAAAATTCGGGTGGGCTACCCTTAGCCTGTGACAGCCTCTATATCTGTCTCCAGGCACGCGTAGTGGAGACTCTTCGCCCAGACGATTTTTTGCTCTCGTCTGACTCGAACGAGGTGTCCCACTGTCTATGAACTTGCCTCGTGTAATTGGACGTGCTGTGCCTGTGACCATTGGGTACTGAACAGTTTCTCATCCGTGACCCTGGTTCCTTAAGGGGAAGAACTCAACAGAGGAGTTGGACCCTGGCTCTTTCGCCCTCTTAGCCGAGGTGTCATTCACCGACATCGTGTACTCCTTGTCCAAGTTCGAGTCTCACACCACGCGTTTGAGAGCAAGGCGTTCTCGAGCTGAGCGTCCTTGTCCCAATAGCGCCTGAGCCCAGTGGCGTAGCGTTGGTCAATGGCGCCCGGGGTGGAATCATAATTTTCCGCCCTTGTGACATTAAAACAATATGTCAGTGATTGTGAAAGACTGGACGAAAATAAATTTGCCGCCCTCCCGATGATGCCGCCCGGGGCGGTCCGCACCTCCGCACCCCCCTCGCTACGCCACTGCCTGAGCCCATCAGGTACTGAACCCTTTCTCTCTTCAAGTGTATTTCCGGTGTAGGAAAACCTGACAGTAGAGTTGGGCCAGGGCTAAATCGTTGTCCCTTTTGTGCCTGAGCCCATCGGGTACGGAACCCTTTCTCTTCGCGAGCATATTTCCGGTTTAGGAAGGCTCGACATTAGAGTTGGATTAGGTCTTCTTGCTTTACCAAACGCCAATGAATGGGTCTGGGTCTATGCCTGTAAGGAACAGGTAACTAGAAGCTCGCCTCGAGCTGACGGAGCTTGTAGTTCCCCTTTCCTAGGAACTTTTCATTTTCTATTTGCAGTTCGCGCTGCCCTCTAGCGCTGTTCTGCCCTATAATTGTTTCATTGTACTCTGTATGAAATCTATTTGTCTCTCGCCATGCATCTACCTTTACGTGCATTTTACATTGGCCGCCCCTCCAATGTTCGGACTGGACTGACTAGCTTCACTGTATGTCGACAGAATCGCTATATGTGGTACTACTAGTGGTGTCGGAGATATTGTCTGTCTCTTGTGCAGTCAAATCTCTTTCCATCTGCTACCTCCACATTCTCGGACACGATCCCCAAATGATTTGGCCAGAATCAGCACGAGCTGCTGTATTTCTGTTTCCAGGGTGCACCGCGTGGAGGTACATTTGGGATCTTGGTTATCTGCTAACCCTGGGTCCGCCTAGAGCAATGCGTTCCCTTTGCACTCCCATTTAGGTATGTTAACTTTAATCATAATAATTTCTTGTTGGATCTAAATCCACAGTAATTTTCTTCTGATGCTTACTATTTCCCTTTTTCTATCCTAGTCCCTATTTATTTTTCCTAAGGAACTCTTAATTCCAATTCATTTTCTGCTATGATCTTAATTCCTATTTATTTTCTAATATTATTTCAATCCATATTATTTTTTTAATATTATCTTTATTCATATTTATTTTCTAATATTATCTTTATCTATATGCATTTTCTATTATCTTTATCCCTATTTATTTTCTAATATTATCTTTATCCCTATTTATTTTTATATTATCTTTATCCCTATTTATTTTCTAATATTATCTTTATCCCTATTTATTTTCTGATGTGATCTTCATCTCTATTTTCACCACGGTGTATTTTTTCCTATTATCTTAATCAATACTTATTTTCTGACAATGAACATAAATTCAGTTTCACAAACATTGATTTTCATATTATATTCTTGTGATAGTGTGTATGGACAATGCCTGGAGTAACTCAGTTTACGAATTGTGCGAGTGTCATTTGAATCATTTACTAACTCGGCTGACAACATTTGCAAGAAAAGTGATTTTTTAAATACGACTGATTTCGAGTTTTCCCGCCGAAGACGGATGTGTCGGGCTATTGTCGCAAATAAAACGGAGACACAAAGAATTTCCATTCTCTGGACTGCATCCTACTGAAAATCTAATAGGACCATTTTCCTGCTACAAGAGTTTCAGCGGGAGTGTGAGAATGAACGCTGAAGAAGAAGAAGATTTGGGTTTTGCTTTCAACATTATGCATTTTGTCATAACCCAAGCAGACTTTCTATTGATACTTCATTCCCATAATGCATTTGATTAGAAGACAGAATTTATGCCTTTGAGATGCGGGTATATAGGAGAATAGGAAGAACATCATGGAAAGAGAAGAAAACAAATAAAGAGGTGCTAAAACACTTAATATGAAGAAAGAATTACTAAGAGAAATAAAGATCAAGCAAATAAAATATTTTGGAAACATTAAAAGACATGACACCCTATTGAAGACCTTACTTGAGGGTAAAGTCAAAGGGAAGCGAGCAAGAGGTAGGCAGAGATACACGTGGGAGAGTAACATCACACAATGGACTGGTTACAGTCTAGCAGGGTGCTCACCAAGACAATAGAAAAAGATGTTGGGGATCCGTTGCAGCCAACCTTCGTTGCAGAGACGGCACTTGATAATGATGATGATAATAATGATGATAATGTATTTGAAGCTGCCATGTTTGCTGTTCATAAGCTTTGTGTGTTCGTGCTGATGTTAATGTTTGTCGGTCGATGCAGCTATTCTTCCAATATCTACACAGCGGTGTACTCTGAATTCTTTTACTCAATCCATTCCGTAGTGACGACAGCAGTAAATATATGTCTAGTAGACTTGGAACATATTACCCTAGTGATTAATATGTTATTAGCTGAATATTTTTCTTTTGCATTCGTTCTCAAACTTCAAACTTAAATTAGCAGAATGTGGTCCGGAGAAAGGAATGCGTTTTGTCATGGTTTACATATTATCTCCGGTACCTGTGCCTGAGGCGTGACAAATTCCGTTTCAGCATGGCATCTGAGTCACTTTGACCCTATATGAGATTGGACAGCACATTCCAACCCATAACCTCCTTAGTCGCCTCTTCCGACAGACATTGAAGGTAAACAGTGTTGCTTTTCTTTGCTCCCCTTCTTCTTCTTCAGCGTTCATTCTCAAACTCTCGTTGGATCTCCCTTATATCATGACCATGATCCTACTAGACTTCCAGCAGAAATTTGTCCAGATAATGAAAATGCGTTGTGGAACCTTTTTTTATTTTGCGCGAATGGCTCGACACATCCGTATTTGGTGATTCCTCCCCTTTGTTATCTGAGTTATTAAATAAAAGTTTTAAAAATGGCGAAGTTAAAAATTGGATGATTATGAACGAGTCTTTTAAGCAACTATCTAATTTCTGTCAGAACAATGTGTGATTTCGGAATGTTTTTTTTTTTAATTTGACATAATTTGAAAATGATAGTCAAGCTGATTGGGAGTTAAGAGACTTGTATTTTCAAAGTTAGTTATTTCAACGTGACACAATGAAGCCTCATCTGATGTATCTATGACCATGAATCTCTGATGTCAATTCTCATCTGATGTATCTATGACCATGAATCTCTGATGTCAATTCTCATCTGATGTATCTATGACCATGAATCTCTGATGTCAATTCTCATCTGATGTATCTATGACCATGAATCTCTGATGTCAATTCTCATCTGATGTATCTATGACCATGAATCTCTGATGTATCTATGACCATGAATCTCTGATGTCAATCCTCATCTGATGTATCTATGACCATGAATATCTGATGTCAATTCTCATCTGATGTATCTATGACCATGAATCTCTGATGTATCTATGACCATGAATCTCTGATGTCAATTCTCATCTGATGTATCTATGACCATGAATCTCTGATGTCAATTCTCATCTGATGTATCTATGACCATGAATCTCTGATGTCAATTCTCATCTGATGTATCTATGACCATGAATCTCTGATGTCAATTCTCATCTGATGCATCTATGACCATGAATCTCTGATGTCGATTCTCATATGATGTATCTATGACCATGAATCTCTGATATCAATTCTCATCTGATGTATCTATGACCATGAATCTCTGATGTCAATTCTCATCTGATGTATCTATGACCATGAATCTCTGATGTCAATTCTCATCTGATGTATCTATGACCATGAATCTATGATGTATCTATGACCATGAATCTCTGATGTCAATTCTCATCTGATGTATCTATGACCATGAATCTCTGATGTCTATTCTCATCTGATGTATCTATGACCATGAATCTCTGATGTCAATTCTCATCTGATGTATCTATGACCATGAATCTATGATGTATCTATGACCATGAATCTCTGATGTCAATTCTCATCTGATGTATCTATGACCATGAATCTCTGATGTCTATTCTCATATGATGTATCTATGACCATGAATCTCTGATATCAATTCTCATCTGATGTATCTATGACAATGAATCTCTGATGTCAATTCTCATCTGATATATCTATGACCATGAATCTCTGATGTCAATCCTCATCTGATGTATCTATGACCATGAATCTCTGATGTCAATTCTCATCTGATGTATCTATGACCATGAATCTCTGATGTCAATTCTCATCTGATGTATTTATGACCATGAATCTCTGATGTATCTATGACCATGAATCTCTGATGTCAATTCTCATCTGATGTATCTATGACCATGAATCTCTGATGTCAATTCTCATCTGATGTATCTATGACCATGAATCTCTGATGTCAATTCTCATCTGATGTATTTATGACCATGAATCTTTGATGTCAATTCTCATCTGATGTATTTATGACCATGAATCTATGATGTCAATTCTCATCTGATGTATCTATGACCATGAATCTCTGATGTCAATTCTCATCTGATGTATTTATGACCATGAATCTTTGATGTCAATTCTCATCTGATGTATTTATGACCATGAATCTTTGATGTCAATTCTCATCTGATATATTTATGACCATGAATCTCTGATGTCAATCCTCATCTGATATATCTATGACCATGAATCTTTGATGTCAATTCTACACTTTATTCTTATGATGTATGATGAGAATAAGAATGAAATTATTCTTTTAGTTGTGAGCAGGTAACTATTGGCGAATTATAACTTTTCCGATAAAAGTACAGTCCCCCCTCTGTTGAGTACTGGAGGTGATATCTGGAATTGTATTAAGTCGCGACCATCAGCATCAAAGACATATATACATAAAATAAATAAGCCTTCATTTGCTACGTTTTTTATTATTGTCGTGAATTTCGTTGGTCAGTATTTATATACTTGGAATCGTATGTCATAAAAGCTATGGCCCACCAGCGAAATGATGCACGAAAATTTATAAAAAATCAACCTTTCAGGTCATGTTTACTTTCTGTAAATAGGTCCTTACATGAGTATATAACCGACTCATGATAAGGTTATCTCAAAGGTATGGTTTTATTTGGGAGGGAGGTAGAGTTATGAATGCATGTGTAATCCTCGAAGGAAGGCATTCCAACCAGCGTTACCACCCAACATTTTGAAAAGTCCCAAGTTTGGGGGACAAAAAAAGCCAAGAACTTGTGAAAAACGTCAAGAGGTGATGACGCTGATTCCAACGCGGCAGTAATCCAAGATCATCACGTCCTGGAAAAAGCGCAGCACAAACTTCAGGGTCAAATTGCACAATATTTTTTATGTCAGATCGGTAAGCTTACTGGCAGTGCTGTCACATCTGTCAGGCTCACTGGCAGTGCTGTCACATCTGTCAGGCTCACCGGCAGTGCTGTCACATCTATCAGGCTCACCGGCAGTGTTGTCACAGCTATCAGGCTCACCGGCAGTGTTGTCACTTCTATCAGGCTCACCGGCAGTGTTGTCACATCTATCAGGCTCACCGGCAGTGTTGTCACATCTATCAGGCTCACCGGCAGTGTTGTCACATCTATCAGGCTCACCGGCAGTGTTGTCACTTCTATCAGGCTCACCGGCAGTGTTGTCACATCTATCAGGCTCACCGGCAGTGTTGTCACATCTATCAGGCTCACCGGCAGTGTTGTCACAGCTATCAGGCTCACCGGCATTGTTGTCACAGCTATCAGGCTCACCGGCAGTGTTGTCACAGCTATCAGGCTCACCGGCAGTGTTGTCACACCTATCAGGCTCACCGGCAGTGTTGTCACATCTATCATTCACCGCGACCTAAGCGTCTGCCACAAAAGGAAAAAGATACAATGTCTGCCCGCATCCATCTCTACATCATCATCATATTCATGATCAGCATCATCCATGTAAATTGTTTGAAAGGAGACAAAAGTAAGAAATTGAGTCAAGTCATACAACGATTTAAGACATGGTTTGTAAATGTGTAAAATATCCCTGTCATTGGATGTGAGAGTCCTTCAGTGATACATAACATCTATTCTGACATATGGAGGCGAATCTTAGACGATGAATAAACACGATATTAGAAACAAAATTAGAGGCAGAAGAGATATGGCTCTATAGAAAAATGATGGAAGTATCATAGACTAGAAAAACTAACGACGATGTGCTGAAAGAGTCAAATGTATGTCGCGAATACTTAAAAATATAAGTAAGAGACATTCTTTACTTTATCGACACGTTATGAGACAGTGAGGTCTAGAGAACATAGGTACACAAGACAAGATGGAAGGCACGAGGAATCAAGAATAACAGTGTGAAAAAAAAATAGGCATTGAGATATTAGCAGATAATGAATAGATAGTTTAATATCATGCAATGAGAACGATTCAACACCGATTGGGATGCTTCTTCTTCTTCAGCGTTCATCCTCAAACTCCTGCTGGATCTCCCTTATAGCGTGACCATTGTCCTACTAGATTTCCAGAAGGATGTTGTAAAGAGAATGAAAATGCGTTGTACCGTTTTATTTGCGCCAATGGCCCGACACATATGTCTTCGGCGGGGATTGGGATGCAAGATACAGACCTCGAAACAATCCTGGAAGATTGCATACACTAAACCAGTTGAGGAAGAAGCACTGACCACCAGAGACAGCATACATCCACAGAGACTATATGGAAGTTTTGATGAGCGTTCAAATACAGCAACATTTATCAAGAGTACCGAACGTGTATAGACATGTTCAACTGTGAACGCAAAGAATAAGATGGAAGATATTAGAAATAATTGTGGAGATCCATGATCGCCTACGCCAGTGAGAACTGCACCTCATATTGATAACTATGCCTTAATCAAAATTCATACCAGTTTCTATTTTATGTTCTAAGCTGCAGATTTTCATTTTTGTTGCGCGTATGTTTGTTTCTTTTTTGTTTTTTCTATTCAGTTACACAGTCCACCTTCCAGTCGTGTTTTGCGGGGGTTCCTTTTATTCAACGGTACAAGAAGACATTTAGAAAGGTTATACACCTGTAGCTAGTCACCATGACAACGTCACATGTTGCTTTCTTGTATAAATTGTGTATGCACTTTAATGAAGTGCCTTTTATCCGCTTTTAACCGCACGCTTGGTGTTATGCATAGCTTTTATAGTAGCCATATATTTGATAGTAGCCATATATTTGATAGTAGCCATATATTTGATAGTAGCTTTGACATATATACCGAGGAGAGTTTCACTATATAGACATGCCATAACAAGTAGTGCGCTGTTTCGTGGTCTGATGATCTACTGGTGGAACGTTCATACTTTGTCATCCTACCATATACCATTTTCACATCACAGCTGATTTTAATTATTTGGATTTTAAAATAAAATGTATTTAATTATAGATCGTTGATAGTTGCTGGTGCCGCTGTACATGGGCGCATACCATTTCACCAATTATATCTGTAATTGCATCACTGTGTTGGGAATATGTCGATTTCCTACCCACCGCATGCCAGAGCCAAAAAATAGCTATCACACCACCAGGAAACAAAAAGTGGACTCACTGTGCTCATTTATCACCATCATTTCCCTACAGATTAAGCCGAGTTTATTTATGGCTCCAGCATGTAACCAAATGTTCAAGGAGAAAGGTTCTTCACATCCTGCACCTTTATAATAGGACTCAGCCATAGGAAAACAGTTAAGCTAGTCTTCCCCAACGCACTGATAGCATGCTGTGCAGTACATCTCTGGCTCACATAAATAACACTTCACAATAAAGCTAGAAATGCATGCAAAGCGTGATTGTATAAATGACTAACTACGAATCTTCCATACAAATAGAGCCTCAATATAACGACATGTCATCTACTATGAGTTTCTGTTGCATTTTGGTTTTCTGCGGGGCAATTGGTGAGACCCACAGAAATTTCGCATGTGGGTTAGAAAACGAGGTATGTCTCCTTTCTAAAACTCTCCTAAAGAATAATATCAACAGCAGACATATTGCACGTTGTGACAGACATGTGTGCATGTGCGTAGTCCAAGTCAGCTTTCCTAAGGCCACCTTCACCATTCAGAAGAACATTACATGCGAGTCAATGAGGTCACGTCTATTATCATTGCTCTTCACGTAGAGATCAATCAATCAATCAATCAATCAATCAATCAATCAATCAATCAATCAATCAATCAATCAAGTGTCATGTCGAATGGCGTAGGAGATCATTTTTCTCCTCGACACTCTGTCTCTTGTGTGGTCAATAAGCTCGGTTGGTGAACTTCTACCGTGCCACAATACTAGTTCATCTAGCAACTTCTCTCTTTGTCGTCACCTATCCCTTCTCCCCTTGATCTTTCCAGTGGTTATTAAGTGTTAGAGCTGTGTTCTTCTCAGAACATGCCCTAGAAACCTTGACTGTCTACCCCTAATGTTTGATATAATTGATATTTTTTACGACAGTATCAATGAGAACCTCTGTATTCGTTTTCTTAGCTGTCCATGGTATTTTCATCATTCTTCTCCGAAACCACACCTCTGTAGCCTCTAATTTGCTTTGAATTTTATGTTTGCAGTTCATACTTCGCATCCATAAAAAAGTAATTGGTTAGATTTAACATCTCACGTAGAGATACTGGTATTCTTCTTCTTCTTCTGCGTTCAGCATGTGGTCATGCTATACCGTCAGACCGGTCATCACGACGAAGTCCACTGTCTTCTCCAGATCAGAGCGGCTGCCCCATAGCTTTTGCCTCAAGTCTGTATCCTCTGGCCAGGTCTGCTGTCTTTGCTCTTTGTATGTTGGGCAGTCCTGAAGTTTGTGTTCTGGAGTCTGGGTTCCGGATCCACATGGACATTCATCTGTGTATGAGATCCTTGCTCGATAAAGGTGACCCAACAGTCTGCAGTGGCCTGTTCTAAGGCGAAATATTATGGTCTGTTGATATCTTTGGAGGAGATGTATTGCATC
Organism: Meghimatium bilineatum; assembly: GCA_034231615.1. Taxonomy (NCBI): domain Eukaryota; kingdom Metazoa; phylum Mollusca; class Gastropoda; order Stylommatophora; family Philomycidae; genus Meghimatium; species Meghimatium bilineatum. Next base: position 20,182,226 of record CM067305.1, on the reverse strand, counting down.
ATGTTCGTATTCCCCTTCCATTTCTTTCTTCTACTTTGCTGAGCATGTATTGCGGATTATTGTTTTTACTTCTCCGTAAGACAGTGGGTGTCTGTGTTGCTCCATTTCACTTCCTGCCTTTGACAGAGCATCCGCTTTCTCATTTCCCATGATTCCACAGTGTGATGATATCCACTGAAGGGCAATAGCTGTTGATTTTTGGATCTGTCTTAGCTCATGTCTGATGTTGTACAGAAGGCTTTCGTTTCTTTTTCTCTGGATTGATTCCAGAAGGGATCTGCAATCTGTGAATATAGCTATCTTCTTTGGTCTTGGCAGTCCTGGTTCAGTGACGGCTCCAGTGCCTGATGGAGTGCAACTGCTTCTGCTCTGAAATTAGAGGAGTATTTCCCGGTTGGAAAAGCTTTTGATATTGTCTTCCCATCTGTGAGTCTTATAAAAATTCCACCTCCTCCATTCCTTACTGCTCCTTCTGCCGATCCATCTGTGTAGACATGTGTAGATACTGGTATGATTCCTGGAGTTGGCTTTTGATGGCGTCTCTATGATAGTCGTCTAGGCATTTACAAAGTGGGCCACATGTCCTCTTCGGGATTCTACAACTAGTAATAGGGGGAGGGACAATTAGGAAAAATGTGAAATTGCGTGGACATATACACGTCAAGAGGTGTCATATAGACGACAAGAGGGGTGCCACATACCCGTCAAGAGAGGCTACATACCCGTCAAGAAGGACAACGTACCCGTCAAGATGGGGCCATATATCCGTCAAGAGAGGCAACATACTCGTCAAGAAGTACAACGTACCCATCAAGATGGGGCCATATATCGGTCAAGAGAGGCTACATACCCGTCAATAAGGACAACATACCCATCAAGATGGGGCCATTTATCCATCAAGATGGGCAACATACCCGTCAAAAGGAGTCACATACCATTCAAGAGTGGCCATATCCCGTCAAGAGTGTCAGTATACTCGTCAAGATGGATCACATACCCGTCAAGAGGGATCGCATAATCATCGAAGTGGCCACATTCTCTTCAAGAAGGGCCACATACCTTTCCAGGGAGACCACTAACTCCGTCAATAATTACCACATAATCATGAGCGTTATTTATTCAGGAATATTGGAATAGAAGCTGGTGGAAATCAATAAGCTATTTATTTAGGCTTCAGTGGGCAGTGGGTGGGGCAGAGGTATTACTGCTCTAATTATGTGGTAGGGGAAGTGGCCAAACATGTTTAAAATACTTACCTAGGTACCATGTGTTTGGTAGTCACAGATTTCAAAGATCTTTGCCACAGAGATGCACTTATTATCTTCATCACCGCCAATCGGTTTCGCATATCTGATCTTGCAAATCAGATCTTTCACAACGGATCTTGCACATAAGACCACAAAAGTTGTTTATAGGTTGCTGTTTATTGATTATTGGTCGTGGGCCGATATTATTGCACTACGTGAAAACCCACTGTTCTCGGTCTTCCAGAGCAGATGACGAAATGTATTATACTGATGGTTCCTGTAGACTGCTGGTTAAGCATTGCTGTCATTCCTCCTTGCAGGCGTCCAGTTCTAATAACACCATACTTAATACAAAATTCTTCAAATACTCGTCTGGATGTTTCATGAGTCGTGGTATCCGCATTCAGCACGGGCTTACGAAGCAGTTTCAATACATCCCTCTGTCAAAGCCCCGTCCATTGGTGCTCTCTCGATATCGCAAACTCATGCATGTCCTGGGCAATAAATCCATATGATGCACTGGAGATTGGATGTAACTAAAGACGATATCCACTAATATTGATATCGGCAATCATGAATAGTTTGCAGCATGGATTTATGAGTCTGAAACAATAACTTCTTTGGTGATTGAAGTCCTAGTGATCCAGTTGAGGGCAGTAGTGGCAACCTCGATTGCCATCTTCATACTGGATGTACTTTCAGATCACAACAGCTTCCGGGTCGACCCAGCCTTAAATGGATACCGGATTAATCCGGGAAGTGAAGATTGCCAGGGAGAGGAGATGGCTTCTGTCCTCATTTGCAGAGTCACTAAAATGTGAGATCGCTAACATCTCACACCCCTACGGCATTAATAAATGCTATGGGTTACTTTACTTACTTAACTGGATGTACTAATTCCTTATTCTCCGCTGTTCTCCGCAACGACTCAACCACGATAGCTGCGTGTGTAGCGCCAGTAAGACTTCTTACCACGACGCACAGATCCATCGGCGAACACAATTCAACATCTTTAATCAGTTATCGGCAATCAGCTGATCAATATCCAGGTCTGTTTTACTTTTCCCCTAAATTCTCTAAATTCCCTGCCAAGTGTGACAATTACGTTGTGAAAGCTTGTCTTTGATATATTGAAGAAAATTTATCTTCTGTTGGTTAAATTTAAATTGTGGTACCATTTCAGTAGTCTTGTAAATTTGGGCCTTTCATGACATACTGCTCTTAATTCTGTAGTCCTTTAAAGTTGGGCCTTTCATGAATCTGCAATGATACTCATATATACTTTAGTTTCTTCTTCTTCTTCTGCGTTCGTTCTTAAACTCCTGCAGATCAGCAGGATGTAGACCGGAGAACGGAATGCATTGTGTCATGGTTTACAGCATTGCTGCTATATCTGCTGCTTTCGGCCTGACACATCCGACTTCAGCATGGCTTTGGGTCACTGACCCTATATGGGATAGCGCAGCCAACTCCATCCCATAACCTCCTTAGTCGCCTCGTACGATATGCATAGAAGATAAACAGTGTTGCTATTCTTGGTTCCGCTTTCGGGCCCCGATAACACGGGCGATGCTTTAGTTTGAGCAGGGACATGCTGAAAACGTAGTGAGAGGAGTCCAAACATATGTCTTATATTAACGATTAAACTATCCCTGGTTCAGACGAGGATTACCCGCATTTCCTCATTTCGCACACGTCCGAGACGCTTGCACTCGAACGTGAAAGCGTGATGATTTCTAATCCATAGTAGATCACAGACATTACCAGCTGATGAAGGAGCAGCAATAGGCGTTTCTCAAATCGCGCAGCATTCGTAGCTTTAAGTGCTGCAAGCTCTCTCTAACATCAATGTATCGTTTGTTCATCCACGTGATGTTTGTAAGGCAGACTGAAATCAAAGTTTACCGTCATATAACGCAGTTTATTACAACGCTCAATGCTTTGCCCATCGAAAGAGACTCCAGATAGGTCAGTCATTTCTGTACAATTGTTCACCGAGCTCCACGGCATTTTAGCTTTCTCATGGTTAAAAAAGAAACTTGATTCTGTACATCAGGTCGATATTGTATCTAATATCGCTTGGATGTCGTGGGCCGTCTTTTGTCTGTCGGAATTGGTCATGAGAAGAGACATCAAAGAAGAAAACTATCGCAAATAGAGTTCAATGTTTTGATGATCCTGTGATACTGGCGCACTGCAATGTCTTCCCTCCTTCGAGGAGTAAACATGTATCCATACCCCCTCTCCCACTAAATAAACATGCCTTAGAGACAACCTCATATGATTCTGGATATTTCCTCGAGTTCTCAATTGAACCGGACTTGTACTTTTGTCACACGGGTTATACAGTATTCAATCACTCTTTAATCCTTCTTCCTAATCCTTTTATGAAACCTAGTGCTTGGTTTATAATAATTTTTTCACACGCTGCAACTACTATAATAGCATATTTTATGGGACCTAGTGCTTCGTCTGTAATCCGTTCACGCAATCAATCAATATATCAATAAACCCATAACCCTTCAGGGTCGTAGGGGTACCACATTGGAAGCTTCAGCACACAGAGTCCTCCAGCGAATTCTATCCTCAGCGATGCGGATGAGTGTGGAAATATCTAGCCCTGTCCATTCCTTGATGTTGTCTGTCCATGTCTTTATTTGTCCTCCTCTGCTTCTTCCACCCTCGACAGTTCCCTGCAGTATTGTTTTTGACAAGGAATCGTGCCTGCATACATGTCCGAACCATGCTAGTTTTCGTCGTTTCACTATTGAAAGCAATGGCTCCTGGACACCTGCACACATCTCTACTTTATTTCTTACGTACACATTGGTCTTATGTTCCCTATAGGAAATTCGTAGAATTCTTCTGTAGCATTTATACTCGAAAGCCTGTAATCTTCTCTCCATGTCCGCAGTGAGTGTCCAACTCTCACAACCATACAACACAACGGAAAGCACCAGCGACCTATACAGTTTGATTTTCACTCCAACACTGATGTTGCTTTTCCAAATCACAGTTAGTTTTGACAAGGACGCTAAAGCCATCTCCAGCCTTCACGCAATACAACAACTACAATAACACCTCGTATGCTTGATCTATAATCCCCTCACGCGATACAACTACTACAATAGCACATTTTACGAGGTGTAGAACTTGGTTTATATCACTTCTCGTGATACAGCGATAAAACTATTGCAATAGCACGTTTTATTCTGCATTATTTTCAAAATCTGCAATAAAGCTGCAATATTTGGCCTTATATGCTTTTATGTACTTTCCTTAATTTGCTATGTGTTTAGTGTACGCATAAAATATTTAAGTTTATAGCAGTCTGCTCCTGTTTTTACTACACAATTGTACCAGCCACTGCTTCTTTCAATTAGAAAACAACATATGTAGTAAATACATGAATAAGTATATATATATATATATATATATATATATATATATATATATATATATATATATATATATATATATATAGAGAGAGAGAGAGAGAGAGAGAGATTCTTGAGTCGAAACAAGCATCGCTACTCATGATACATTCCCATAAATAATCAGCTCTCCTTTCCACCAGCCTTCCAAAAGTATACAGATTCAAATTCTCAGTCATATGAAGAGTATGTATATAGATATTGTGAGTGGTGTGTAAACTCCATTCTCTGGCATCTCCTGAAGTGCTTCTCGATTCTAGAAGCAATGGATGTGCCTTTCTATTGAATTACATCAACAGAACCGAGAGGTGGTTAATGCAAAATGGGCAAGGCATCTTCTCTATATAACCTGCCCATGCAAGCACAGCATGTACCCTGTGTAGTCATGAAAAGATATATTCGGCTCGTGCCCGATTAACTCCATCTGGTATAAGCTTACTTCAGACCGTTTGATTATAGCGAATAAATTAATACTATTTGGTATGCACACATAATACTGTAAAAACAAAGAAACTCAATATTATTGCAGTGCTAATGGACACCAAATTTCAAACATGTACACACATTTATTTTACAGAATTAAAGTTTCAACCTTGGCATGAAGAACCTTTTAGACTTTAACAATGAAATATTGTTAATTACATTTGGTTTGTACTTTTATTCTTTGCGACTGAGGCCTCCGTTTCAGTAAGTTTTACAGCCTCCTCTGGCCTCTATCAGAGAATGGCATATCCGTGACATGGATCCGATTAGCCGTTGAATCTGTTGTTGTGGGATAGCTGCCCACTCTTCGCGCAGTGCAAGAGTTGGAGATTGAAAACTGTCAGAGATTATCTGGAGACAAGTCTCCTTGGCGGAATCGTCTGTTGATTTCATCACATAAGTGTTCTATGGGGTTCATGTATAATGACATTGTAGACCATGTAATGCTCTGGACATTGTTGTCAGCAAAGAACTATGTGGTGAGCTGTGCCACATGAGGTCGAGCGTTATCCTGCTGAAATCTCGACTCTAGTACAGCTAAGACTGGAAGGACGGGAAATCTAACAATTTTCAGTACGCATCATTCGGCTTCAATTTGCACGAGATCACTTCTTCCCATGAAGTTGATTACCCCCCCCCCCACATCTGTACACCTCCACCACCATGTGGAGGAGCCTGGCCATCAACATGTTCTGGGCGTAGCGATCACAGACTCTGCGGTAAACTCTTCTCCATCTATCGTGTCGATGCAGAACAAAAATTGAATCATCACTAACCAAACACGTCTCCAGTCATTCTCAACGGTCCATTGACGATGCTGGTTCGCCAGCTGCAGTCGGTTTGACGATGCCGGTCCGTAAACACAGGTATTCTTATGTAGGTATTCTAGCCCAAGACCAGAGTCATGCAGCCAGTTCCTGATTGTTTGATCTGAAATTCGACTAGCTGCTTGCATTGCGTGGACTGTGGAGGACGCAGATAGAGATTGATTCCTGGGGTCACGCAGCCGTATGAAGCGGTCTTTGGCAGGAATTGTGACTCTTGGTCTTCCACTGCGCAGTCGGTCTGCCACTGATCCAGTGTGTTAAAATCCCCACCAAAGGGGACTAATTGTGTTTCTAACCACATTAAACTTTCTGGCCACTACATTTTGTAATTGTCCATTCTGTAATCGTCCAATCACGATGTATCGCTGTTCTGTAGTGAGATGAGCCATACTTGCGCATTGAATTTTCTACTGAATTTATTCGAGGATCGTCAATCTTTTATAAGCATTCAATAATATGGTCAGAGAGTTTTGTGTTCAGCAAGTTTCACGGGATTCTCATGAACTTGTCACAAGTTATTGCCAAAAATGTTGTTTTGACCTTGACCTCTTTCAGGACCTCGCGAATCATGAGGTGACTACAATTTAGGTACCATGATAAGTTAATGAACAGGTAGACACCGTCGATAGGTTGAATGATGTCCAATCAGCGAATATCTTTTATAAAGATAACTCCAAAAATGTGGCGTTTCTTTTTTTGAACAGTATATATATATATATATATATATAAATGAAACCTATCCTATACAGGACAGAGTTATTTAATCATTTGTTGAATTTGTGATGCTCTAATAATGCATCCAATCGTATTGCTGGTACAATAAGAAGCGTCCGCCTAGAACTAGCTAGATAGACAAGTTGGGTGTGCTAGAATATTTCACTTTCAACTCTGCTACCGCGAGGACATACGTATATTTCGTATACGATTTGTGATCGGAAGCATAAAGAATGTTGCGACATACTTCAGGTGAGATATGTGAGTTTTCGGCCCAGCACACCCAATTTCAACACATACTTTCATCTTTTTAGTGTTTGGATAATGCTGCTGCGACCACATAATTCCTCTGTTCAAGTGATGATTTTCTGGCAACTTAGAACAAACACGAATTTGAAACTGACTTCAGTGTCCGATTTGGAACCCACTACCTCGAATAGACAAAGCAGAAGTATTAACTACTCGGCCACTAAAAGTGCTACTTATATGAATTATTACCTAAACGTGCAGATATTTCATTACCTAATGAATATTATTTATATTATAATAATTCGAACTTCTATCGAGGAGAACGACCAAGTCAAAGGAGAACGTCTGCCCTATCTTGTTATATCAGAAAGAATGTATACGGCTATAAAATAATGACGGGCACATGTCAAGTAATCCTACCACCACGATCTCTGAATCTTATATAACATTTTTTAACAGTCAAAAACACTGAAAATGGCACATGTCATGTAATCCTACCACCACAATCTCTGAATCTTATATAACATTTTTTTAAAGTCAAAAACACTGAAAATGTCTATACAATCTTAAATCTCAGTTACAGTTAAGAAATAAGTTTCACATAAAATGGATTCATTTTTCAAAACCACCGTACAATACGTGTATCCTCTATCCAACAACTTAATTAATATTTGTTAAGACCCATACACATTATATTTCTATATTCAGTGTGCTCTAGAAGTGTACGCAATCCTCGGACCATATAAGTTTACCTTTCTTGTGGCTTGTATTTCTATGTTATTTCAAATTGCTTTTTGGTGTTAATAGAAGCAAAGCTTGTGCAATGGTCGATAATGCAACTCTGTGCTATTAGCAGATCAAGATAGGTCGTTGAAAATGTTACTTAAAATATAATACAGTGTATAAGCCGATCCATGCATAAGCTAAATGTAATATTTTCTATAGTTAATTTGTCTTTTGTTCAGTGGTGGTCAAGTAAATATTCGGTACGCGGGATTAATCTGGTGCACAAGGCAATTTGACTGGCTCGCCAGTTAAAAAAGTCAATAGGTTGCTATTAATCACACCTGGGCGTATGTAATACGGTATTATGCCTGTATTTTAAAATTGATCGACCGACGAAATGGTCAGCATTGCAGTCGCCCCTTTACATTCCCATAAAATCTTATACTCATTTTCTTAGGTTATTTTCAGCTAGGAGACGTTAAGCTGTTGGTGAGCATTTTCAGTTTCACATGGAATTGAACCTTTGATCACTTGACTAGGAAGCTAATGTATACATCACTGAGATACCACGTCCTCACAAGTTGATTTGGAAAGATTATTTGCACTATCACTGAACTCACTTCAAATTCACTGAAGCTACAAAGAAGGTTTGATGGACCTCACCATTATGATGGACCACGTCCATCTCTGATTTAGTCCCTCAATATGACGAATTTGAAAATATTTAAATACAATTGACAACTATAATTATATTAAAAGATTTCACTCCATAAATTACCGAGCATCTGTGTAAATGACTATACTGCCATGACAGGAAATAAATGTATATTACACAGACAAGGTTGAAAAACGATGTTTCTGGATGAATCTTGTTACTAACTGAATCGAAAAGAGCCGTCACGATCACGGAAACGATGAAAGAAGCCAGTCTGGACTCATCCATAAGTCACGATTACCCAATTTTATTTTTTTTTCAAAAAGATGAACAGGCATCGTTACGGTATAATCTTTAAGGAGTGCGATGCTAGCGGTGAAGTGGAAGAAAAGAACGGTAGACAACACTGTTCCCATGACATATTCTGAATTCCAGGACTGGTGTTGAAATAAAAACACTAATTATAATTTCTAACCATTTGGGTCATAATCTGTAAGACTATGCGTAAAAAAAAAAGGAAAGTAACGCATATCATTTATTAATGCCGTAGGGGTGCGAGATGTTAGCGATCTCACATTTCAGAGGTTCTGCAAATGAGGGCGGTAGCCATCTTCTCTCCCTCGCAGTCTTTAATTCCCGGATTAATGCGATACCCATTTAAGGCTGGGTCGACCCAGGAGCCGTTGCGATCTAAAAAAACATTTTCGCCTTAACTGGGGAATGAACCCAGGACCACTCATATGCAAAGCCAGTGCGCTAACTACTGCGCTAACGCGGCTCCCAAAACTATGCGTATGAATATATAATCGCTAAAATGTGCTATAAGCTTATTTATGTTATTCTTGCATATTTTGTGTTACTTCTTTTAATTACTTATTTTTCTTACGTTAACCGATCTCCCTTCAACCTCCAAACTTCAATAGTGAAAATCTCCATTGTATTGGCGGGACCGAGAAAATAAGCAAAGAATAGCAACACTGCTACCTGTCATACATGTTGTATGAGGCAACTAAGGAGGTTTTAGGTGTTAGGTTAGGTGTCAAATTCCATAAAGGGTAAATGTTATTCAGAGGCAATAATCAAGTCGGACATGTCATACCAACATGCGCAGACATCGCAGCTTATATTAAACATGACAACGATTTCCGTTTTGTGGTTTACATCCTGCTAACCAGCAGGAGTGTAAGAACGAACGCAGAAGAAGAAGAATATAGGGTACTTTCTTCTGCTATCCATTAGTTTTTCGATTTCTTGCTAGTTGAATTATTTATAGTGATAAATCCATGACCAATGTTTACATTTTCTTTTCACAGATAAGGCGGGAAAAAGTAAGTGCAAGATCAAGATCGACAACTCAAGTGTAATTCTACTGAACGACAAGAGTGATTTCCCACGGTTATCTCCCCGCCCATCCCTACTCAGTTTGGTCGATAAGGTCGGACGGCGAAAATCTATGCAACCCCAAGGGGTACCAACAGATCGAGAACTATTCCTAAACACTAAGGACTCGTCTAAGAGAGGTATTCTGAAGTCCAGAACTAGATCAAACTCGGAAAGTGGTCGAGGCACACTGAGTTCTCCTGAAGAAGGGCCATCACATCAGAATAGCTTCGGGGATGGGTGTGTCTATAGCGGTTTAAGCACGCCAATAATCATAAATAGAAAAAATAGTCTAAATTCTCCACTTATGGCGAACCATGTCAGGAATATTCTCAATTCCCTGGAGGATAAAGTCAATCAGATGAATGGTAGCTGTAGCCGAGTGGGCGGTGGTCGAGGTAGTATAGACACTGATAGCATCGCAGAAGAGAGTGAAATTGAATCTAACGGCAAAAGATTCAGTGGTCGTGTTGGTTCCATTGAAGAGAATACTGAGTCAGGCACAGACTATTCCAGCGGCGCTGCATATGTCTCTAAGCGGAGGGCATCACTGCAGCCCCAACGATGTGTAGATGAAGACGACTCTGACTTTTCTAGTGATAAAAAAATGGCTAACCGCATTAATAATTTGAATAACACCGACATGGAGGACGAGATAAGAAGAGGTCATTGTACCGGTGATAAATATAATTGTGTGATAAACCCACCACTTCACTCGTATAAATTCATTCCAACAACGATACAGATCGATCCTCCATCGATTAACTCCAATTACAGTTTATCCTCCTCCTCCAGTAGTGATAGCAATAGTAGCAATCAGAATTATTCAATACGACATCAAATGATTAGTTCAAACTCAACAATTGCAACGACAAGAAATGTCCCACGTCCAACAGAGGCGACTAATGCAACTGAGGCGCATCTGAGCTCTTATATTACACCAAATACTTCAAAAACTATTACTGCAAATTCAAACGTTGTTCAAACTGGAACACCAATGTTCGAAACAAATATAATTTCAGAGGAACATCGTGAAAAAACATCGTCTTCTGCTGGAAATCTTAAACCAAAAACTTTGAGAACTCCTTCAGATATCGAAAACCAGAACAGCCTAACCTTCTCAGATTCCTCGGACATATACGAGTCTCAGAGTGACGTGACAAGCACGAGAAACACTTCTATAGAAGAGTTTGAAGACGACTTTGAGAAAACTGGCATTACTTCATCTATATCTAGCATAGATGATGCTGTTATATTTAAGAGTGGGTTCAAATCTGATCCAAAAATCCATCAAGCTCTGATTCCTATGGAGTATCTCATCGACAACGCACAGATTTCTGCGACTTTACCCCCTACACAAAAAGAACACAACAGCAATACTGTGAATCCCTCAAACATTTCTTTGAAACCCGTAGATGTTATATCATATCCATCTATTAGTGGTTCATCTGTAGATCCTCCGGAATGTGAACAGACATGCGCAGTTCTGCCCTTAATACAGAGCAAGCTCGAAAGTTGTTGAAGTCCGGATATGCAAATTAGCAATACCTTAATTATATCACAATATATATTATTTATGTTGTTTTTATTCCTGACGTAGTTTCACCCCTTCCGGTCCATCGCTGCATTACATTGAACTGGCCATGTGAACGTATATAGTGTCGTTCTTACTTGTCGTATTATGCTGAGTATGTAGACTTGATAAAGGCCTTTAGATCGAAACGTCGATTTGTATTTGTTATTATGTATGTTTCCATTGATTAGCAAAACTTAATTATCCGGTCCCCAGATTTACATGTTAATTATGCCATATATAATCATGCGTCTAAGTAATCGTTTCTTAATTTGTGTTGCTGGTAAAACTTTCTGAGAAATACACCACAAGTAAAAGTGTCAAAATCATCGCAAAGTATTACATAGAACGTGGCTCTCGACGGTGCATACATAGAACGTGGCTGTCGACGGTGCATACATAGAACGTGGCTGTCGACGGTGCATACATAGAACGTGGCTGTCGACGGTGCATACATAGAACGTGGCTCTCGACGGTGCATACATAGAACGTGGCTCTCGACGGTGCATACATAGAACGTGGCTCTCGACGGTGCATACATAGAACGTGGCTCTCGACGGTGCATACATAGAACGTGGCTCTCGACGGTGCATACATAGAACGTGGCTGTCGACGGTGCATACATAGAACGTGGCTCTCGACGGTGCATACATAGAACGTGGCTGTCGACGGTGCATACATAGAACGTGGCTGTCGACGGTGCATACATAGAACGTGGCTCTCGACGGTGCATACATAGAACGTGGCTGTCGACGGTGCTTACACAGAACGTGGCTCTCGACGGTACAGGTCTTCTATCTGAATTAATGAGGCCTTCATTCGGTACGTTTATTTATTATTGTCACGATTTCCATTGGTTACTTTTATTGTACTTGGAGCAAACCTTATTTGGCGATTCCAAGTATATAAATATTGGCCAAAGGAAAATATGAGAATAATCAAGGAAATGAACGAATGAAGGCCTCATTAACTCAGAGAACAAGCTCTTCTGTAACTGTCGACTGTTGCACATGGAATATGTGACAGCTGCTTCCAACACGGCGCGCGGGAGATTAGTTGTTAATTGAACTGGTTTCCTAGTCTGGTCATTAGAGATTCACTTTCCAGTTCAACCGGAAATATTTTAAAATCACCAACAGATCCTAGGTTGACTGAGCTTTAGGAAATGGGTACCAAATGTAGTGGCAAGTAAAAGCGGCGGTCATAATGCTGGCCACATCACACTTAGGTTAGTCAATTAGTTTAGTCAATGAAAGATAGGGACTTAACGCTGTATTCATTAATACTCGTCACTGTTGTGGGGGTAAAAGAAAATGTACTACTTCCACCATGATGATGGTAGTGTCTGCATTCTTACAATGGCTCTCCGAAACTTTATGTGCTAAGCTTGTTAATTGTTGATTCTCCATTCGATGTATTGAACGTTTCAAAGCGGTCGGTTTCTGTATGTTTGAATGACATGCACAGATGACTCTACCACTCAGATATAACATAGATCTACTAGCTGCATCTATAATCATGAATGAATGATGAATAACGGAACATACTGAAATTTTCTTAGTGGACGCCTGCGGAAAAGTACACTGCAGTCGACGATGCATTCAGGGTAGGTTTTGGAGAATTCCGTATTAGGATTAGGGAGAGTAGTAATGGAAACTCATGAGACAGAGTAAGAAGTATTATTTAATAAAAAACAGTGGAAACTATCATCATTTATACCCGTTGACATCTGCTATGGGGAACTATTCATCTTTCATACCCATTGACATCTGCTATCGGGACTATTCATCATTTATACATGTTGGCATCTGGTATCGGAACTATTCATCTATCATACATATTGACATCTGCTATAGGGGATATTCGTCATTCATACATGTTGACATCTGTTATCGGGCTATTCATCATTCATACATGTTTACATCTGCTATGGGAAAGATAAAACATATATGTTTTACGCAGAGAGAAATTAGGTCTGTTCATAACCAGTTAGAATATTATGTTCACACTCTACGAAACCAATGCGATGCTGCTGGGCAGTGGTGTAGCGTGGGGCAATGGCGCCCGGGGCGGTATCATAAGTTTCCGTCCTTGTGACATTACAAAAATATGTCAGTGATTGTTAAAGACTGGACGAAAATAAATTTGCCGCCCTCCCGATGATTCCGCCCTGGGCGGTCCGCACCTCCGCCGCCCCCCCCCCTCGCACCCCCCCCCCCCGCTACGCCACTGCTACTGGGTAAGGTCGGTGCCTCAATGCCTATGGATCAGATTGTGGTCTCGGTACTACTATAAAAAATATGTTCATTCTAAGATTGAAGTGGGTCTAAACATAACCATATATTACTCCGCGATACCAGGTTATTTTTATACAGCTGATAACATGTAAAAGCAATAACATATTTAATTATTCATAACTTACGTCATAGCAATCCTGTCCCCTCCCAAATACCACTGAGAGCCTATAACAAACGATCCTCTGGATACAGAGCCAAGGGAAGACCGAGAAAGAGATGGATAGTTAACATTACGACTACCCTCCACAAACATGGACTCAGTTCTACTTAGAGGTCACATCTGGCCTTGAACAAAAACTTACAACTTCCATCCCTAAAATTAACGGCAAGTGTGTATTCTATCATCCAGCTTCCACTTGGGGATATACTATAGACAAAGAACTGCAATGGTTGCCTCCTGACCTCTTTGCGCCTGCGCAACGATATAACAGAGGGTATAGTAAATTATCATGGAATAATGCAGATATATTATATACAAATGTATTTTAAAATATACGTTACTATAATGATAGACATGTTTCATTTAGCAACAAGTGATTTAAATTAACAGCAGCATTATTTTCGAATGAACTATATTATTGCGCACTTAGCATTCGATTTATGAGTACTGCGTCCAACAGCCTATTTAAGCACGGATCTACTTTATTCTTAGAGTGAATAGAGTATAGGTTAGGTTGTGTCTTGGTAACGAGAGAAATACTAGCAAAGAAACAAGCGTATGCCTACAGTAGAATAATAATTGAGTAATTAGCGTAGTGACTAGTGGTGCTAGTTTTACTAAATTAGTAAAGATTTTGGGTGTTTTCCCAGTGTCTCGAAAATCTATATCGGAACTAAAAACTTTCCCGATTTTTAAAAATAGGTTGATTTCTCATAATAAGAGCACTAATTCTTTTATATTTGTACCAACATGTATACAAACATGTCAGATGTACGTAATTACAATACAATTTTCTCATAATTTGCAGTTTATAATTAATTACCAATTGTTATTAATACCTATTACAGCAAGATGTCTAAGTAACATAAATAAACAAAGAAACTGGCTTATTTTAATTTCTAATTTGTATGGCTACGTTTTATGGCTTATTTTAAGGGGCAATTTGTATGGCTAATGCTTAGGGCTAAATTTGTATGACTAATTTTAGGGGTTAATTTTTAAGGCTAATTTGTATGGCTGATTTTTAGGGCTTATTTTAAGTGCTAATTTCTATGGCTAATTTTAGAGCATCTTAACATCCTAGTAATGAATTTTTTTTATTAATTGAGAACGTGGGTGCAGAAAAATCTGACAGGAACAAGTTATTTAAGAAATAGTTCAGATGTTAATGTGAAGAAGGTTGTTCTGCTTCATTAAGTATACGAGTACTAATAGACAAGACCTTAGCCATATGATCTGATCTAGTAGTTATTTCAGCTAGGTTTGTTGAGTGAAATCAAGATCGATTTATTCCATTGATTAATTTGACGATTTGTGTGAGAAAGTTGCTGATTTTTCCTGTTAATTTGACCCTGAGAGACATTGTTATTCCTGTTAATTTTACCCTGAGAGACATTGTTATTGATGTTACTTCTATCCTCAGAAACATTGTTATTCATGTTAATTCTACCCTGAGAGACATTGCTATTCATGTTACTTCTATCCTGAGAGACATTGTTATTCATGTTACTTCTATTCTCAGAAACATTGTTATTCTTGTTAATTCTACCCTGAGAGTCATTGTTATTCCTGTTAATTCTACCCTGAGAGACATTGTTATTCATGTTACTTCTACCCTGAGAGACATTGTTATTCATGTTACTTCTACCCTGAGAGACATTGTTATTCATGTTAATTCTACCCTGAGAGACATTGCTATTCATGTTACTTCTATCCTGAGAGACATTGTTATTCATGTTACTTCTATTCTCAGAAACATTGTTATTCTTGTTAATTCTACCCTGAGAGTCATTGTTATTCCTGTTAATTCTACCCTGAGAGACATTGTTATTCATGTTACTTCTACCCTGAGAGACATTGTTATTCATGTTACTTCTACCCTGAGAGACAATGTTATTCATGTTACTTCTATCCTCAGAAACATTGTTATTCTTGTTAATTCTACCCTGAGAGACATTGTTATTC
The DNA here is from genome assembly GCA_034231615.1 of Meghimatium bilineatum. Taxonomy (NCBI): domain Eukaryota; kingdom Metazoa; phylum Mollusca; class Gastropoda; order Stylommatophora; family Philomycidae; genus Meghimatium; species Meghimatium bilineatum. The sequence continues at coordinate 20,166,516 of CM067305.1, read as the reverse complement.
TTGTTAATTCTACCCTGAGAGACATTGTTATTCATGTTACTTCTATCCTGAGAGACATTGTTATTCATGTTACTTCTACCCTGAGAGACATTGTTATTCATGTTACTTCTATCCTGAGAGACATTGTTATTCTTGTTAATTCTACCCTGAGAGACATTGTTATTCATGTTTCTTCTATCCTCAGAAACATTGTTATTCCTGTTAATTCTACCCTGAGAGACATTGTTATTCCTGTTAATTCTACCCTGAGAGACATTGTTATTCATGTTACTTCTATCCTGAGAGACATTGTTATTCATGTTACTTCTATCCTGAGAGACATTGTTATTCCTGTTAATTCTACCCTGAGAGACATTGTTATTCCTGTTAATTCTACCCTGAGAGATATTGTTATTCATGTTACTTCTATCCTCAGAAATATTGTTATTCCTGTTAATTCTACCCTGAGAGACATTGTTTGTACATTTTCTCCTGTGATTCCTTCCTACATTTCCTGATAATTTTTGTCTTTCATATGGTTATTGTTAACTAGCACTTAATCAATGTTCTTATACAGCTAAATGTATATATATATATATATATATATGTGTGTGTATATATGCATTTGTGTATGTATGTTTATACGTATATATATGTGTGTGTGTGCGAGAGAGAGAGTGGGAGTGAGTGAGTGAATGAGTGAGTGAGAGATTGAGTGAGTGAGTGAGTGAGAGAGTGAGTGAATGAGTGAGTGAGTGAGGGAGAGAGTGAGTGAATGAGTGAGTGAGAGAGTGAGTGAGTGAGTGAGTGAGTGAGTGAGTGAGTGAGTGAGTGAGTGAGTGAGTGAGTGAGTGAGTGAGTGAGTGAGTGAGTGAGTGAGTGAGTGAGTGAGTGAGTGAGTGAGTGAGTGAGTGAGTTACTGACTGAATAGTAATTTGTTTACTGAATGATTAGTAATTTGTTTACTGAATGATTAGTAATTTGTTTTTGGAGTGAGTGAGTGAGTGAGTGAGCGAGCGAGCGAGCGAGTGAGTGAGAAAGAGAGAGTGACAGAATGAAAGCGTGAGTTGAAAGTGAGATAGAATGTGTGAGTGAGTGAGTGAGACTGAGAAAGAATGAGATAGTATGTGAGAAAGAGAAATAGAGCGACAATACTACGAGAAAACCTTATGATGTTCGACATGGCAGACCACGAAAGATTTACATCAGAAGAAGCATCAACACATCTTTATATATTGATGATTCATTCAATGATTTGCCACAAATATCATCATTTCATTGGAAACTTCATATTTCTTACTGTTTTTAAAAATTGGTTGATCCTCTTTCAGATGAAAATACCCAACTTCGCCCACCAACCTTACAAATTTACCCACCTCTCATATATTTACCGATCTTGACACAATAACCTTACAAATTTATCCATCTCTCATATATTTACCGAACTTGGACCACCAACCGTACAAATTTACCCAACCTCTCATATATTTACCGAACTTGGACCACCAACCTTACAAATTTACCCTCCTCTCATATATTTACCGAACTTGGACCACCAACCTTACAAATTTACCCTCCTCTCATATATTTACCGAACTTGGACCACCAACCTTACAAATTTACCCACCTCTCATATATTTACCGAACTTGGACCACCAACCTTACAAATTTACCCACCTCTCATATATTTACCGATTTTGGCCCACCAACCTTACACATTTATACACCTCTCATATATTTACCGAACTTGGACCACCAACCTTACAAATTTACCCACCTCTCATATATTTACCGAACTTGAACCACCAACCTTACACATTTACCCACCTCTCATATATTGATATAACCGATATCATAACAGGGGAAGTTATTTATTTGGTTTTAAAAATACCATCTTGCTAGAAATGTCTGCTTTGTAACTGTTTAATGCAGTTATTCGGTAGGTTGGTTGGTTGGTTGCTGATCCAGCTCTCCATGGGCTCATTCCCTTTGACCCAAGTTATTCGGTTAAGTCACGTCTCTTTATCTCGCAGGTTGGAAACCGGCAGTGACATTTTTACAAACCTATTTTTTTTTTACAAATGTTACTGTGGGTTTTCCAATGACGATATGGAGTTACATGACCTAAGGGAGGAGTTTTAGTGAGAATAACATAATTCATATGGTGAACCCGAGTACAATTATGTCATTCTTCTGCTGCTGTTGATCTTTTTATTTATTTTTTTTGGTCTGTTTAATCTGAAACAATTGGTTTTTTTAAATGAATAAAATGTATTTTCTGTTAAGTTAAAAAGATATTTTGCTGAGATAATATGACAATCTGACTGAAGAGTAATTTGTTTACTGACTGAATAGTAATTTGTTTACTGAATGATTAGTAATTTGTTTACTGAATGATTAGTAATTTGTTTTTGGAAGCACAATGTTTTGTTCATTCCAGTAATTCAATACAGTGTTTCAATGGTCGGTGAAGTGTGGATTGATACGTGAGAAGTGATGTTTCCAGTCATTCAATACAGTGTTTCAATAGCCAGTGAAGTGTGGATTGATAAGACGGAAGTGATGAATTTGCTTGATGGTGACCATCAAGTCCATAAATTACATCAACAATTTTTCGTCAAAATTTATTGCCCACCCCTCCTCTGTCAGCAACTATCACGAATTCATGGACCTCCGTCTTAATTATGTCAAAAGAAATGTTCCCTTTTCCTGCGCCTGCCCCTTCCTCAACTATAAGAAATGTGTAAAATAATTACAATGAAACTGCATGATTGTTTTCACATTTGTATTCAATTTTTCAAATTCAAATAATTTAATTTGTGTATTTTAATCAGTAATGTTAACTTCAACTTTTAGCAATAACCTCCCCCGTGTCAACAAATGTCACACTTGACCTGACTCCCTCTCCTTGTAACGAATTAGTAACCCTACATTGTAACGAATTAGTAACCTCTAGTAACCCCTACATTGTAACGAATTAGTAACCCCTAGTAACCATTATAACCCGCAGTAACCCCTAGTAACCCGCAGCAAAGAAAAATCGTAACATGCGAAATGAAGTGTCTGAGGAAAGCTGCAATGGTTACCAAACTAGATAAAATAAGAAATGAAGAAATTAGGAAAAGAGTTGGTATAATATCATGTATCGAACATATTGAGAGACAGCAAGTAAAATGGTTCGGTCCCCTTATGAGAATGAAGCCAAACCAAATACCAATAAGAGCATATAATCCAAGAATATCCGGGCGTAAAGCCAAAGGTAGACGATGAAAACGGTGGATAGAAAACATCAAGATAATCTTGAACAAACATGGACTAAATGCAACCTCGGCAACACATCTGGCCTTGAAACGACAGCTTAAGATACCACCACTCCACTTAACGGTAAGTGTGAATGCGATCAACAATCATTCACTTGGGGATAGACAGTAGACAATAGACAATAGTAACCATTACATTGTAAAGATTAGCCATAAATCTGAAGTAGTAGAAACTAAAATACAAGATACCATTCATAAACAATAATGGAAAACCCAAAGCAAAATTCAAAATAGGCTGGACCTATATCAAGACTAAATTTAATATTAAAAATCAATATCAGTGTAAGAATGATAATCAAAATGTATAACTCATTGATTATTCACAAGTATCACTACTTTCAATAGTGATGTATATATCTTCACAAGTATCACTACTTTCTATAGTGGTACATACAGTTTCACAAGCATCACTACTTTCTATAGTGGTACATACAGTTTAAAAGGTATCACTACTTTCTATAGTGGTACATACAGCTTCACAAGTATCACTACTTTCAATAGTGATGTATATATCTTCACAAGTATCACTAATTTCTATAGTGGTACATACAGTTTCACAAGCATCACTACTTTCTATAGTAGTGCATACAGCTTCACAAGTATCACTACATTCTATAGTGGTACATACAGTTTCACAAGTATCACTACTTTCTATAGTGGTACATACAGTTTCACAAGCATCACTACTTTCTATAGTGATGTATATATCTTCACAAGTATCACTATTTTCTATAGTGGTGTATATATCTTCACAAGTATCACTACTTTCAATATTAAAACGATCAACAGTTGCGTTGTTTGGACATGCAAGTCAGCATAACTTACTATCACAACCGACCATGTTTGGGAAATCAACTTTGGAAAGAGCATAGAAAAACAAAGAAAATGATGGAAAGACAACGCCACAGAATTGATCAACCGGCAACGAGTTTTCTACTCTCGTCTGAATCACCGAAGATAAAACCAATCATTAGATGACTATATGTGCTTCAATGTTCCCACAACCAGGAAAAAGTTATTGATTTATAGACTACGTATAGAGTAATGGCTATTGAGAATCGTGAATGAATTCAGCAAAGTTAAAAAATAATAAACGTTGCTTATAATCATTTATATCATACTGTTCTTTGCGCATGTCCGAATAAAAAAGACAATTTATCGTAATTTGATCATATGAAACTTTGTTAATGTTATATAAGCACAACACTGATTGTTTTTGTTTTTATAAATTTAGATGTCCAAGATAAATCAAGAAATTGTGTTTCCTTGTTGTAATTCTCTATATGCAAACATTTTCTCTAGAAGAAAACTCAACATGAACTGTTGGGACACGCCAATCAGATTTGTAAATATAATATATGGTATTATTTGTGGATGTTATAGAATTTAGATCTATTATATGTAATTATAAACTATGTATATATTTTTTTCTGCTGAAATTACATGCGATTTATATTCTTCTTCTTCGTCTTCCATCTTTTATCTAAATTTGAAACGCTTGACTGTAATCAGCTCTTTTCATTACTGCCCGTCTTATTAGTCACTAGTCACCTCTCTTCTCTCTCTCTGCTTGTTCTATAGTCTGAGTATCTCTTCTGTATCTGTTGATTATTTCTGGTTGTTTACTTGTGTACATCCTCGCCTCTTTCTATGAGCATTCGAGAATATATGTTTTACTTTATGTTTCTGCACCCCTTCCCTCTTCTTAATATGTGCCGTACCCATCTCTAGCTTTGTTTCTAAAACTGATTATCACTTTCTCAATAATAAAATCTAACCTGTGGCATTGTGGCCTGTATGAGCAGGATTGTGTGGTTGATTTTCTCAGTATGATGTGTCTTCGAATCCTATCCCCCATGTATTTTGATTGGTTTCATATGATTCAGCCGCCTCTCTGCATCACAGTACGTCACTGCAGTTTATAACCAGTGTTTGTGCAGTGAAGTAGCTCTTTATTGTCGCCTTTGACTTTTTGGTGAATAGAGAGACCAACAGCATATCTAGTTAGCAGGTCTATCTGGCATATCAGTCTCACCGTCTGTACTTTCCCAGAGAATTACTTTGGGCTTACTATTAATACGGAGAAAACAAAAGTAATGGTACACTGGCACCTGGAAAATCCAAAATCTATCACGTGCCCAGCATAAAGATATCCCTAGCATTGACACTATTCTGATGCAGACACAGCTTCGTTGGGCAGGTCATCTGGTACGTGTGCCAGATCATCGCCTCCTAAAGATACTTCTACATGGTGAGCTGGAGAAAGGGAAAACGTTCTCAAGATGGCCAGAAGAAGCGGTACAAGTAATCGTTAAAGACATCACTGAAAGCCTTTGAAAAAGAACAAGATGCATGGGAAGAACTTGCACAACATATAGATATATAGCGCTTTTCCGTCCAAAACACTTACCGCGAACTGTGAAAAGATGAGAGTGCAGTAGCTGAACAGCGAAGAGTAGCTAGAAAGTCAGGAGTAGACTAAACCCCAACTACACTGATAATCCCATGCCCAATCTGTCGAAGGATATCTTCAGCCAGAATAGGGCTTATTAACCATCTACGAACTAACAATCAATGACATAACTATAGCTTAATTTCAAAAATAGATATAACAAATGGTCATCATCACTTGTGATAGAGGAACAACAATAAATTTCCGAGAAGATATGGCACCATGTTTCTTAGAATAGATCTTGCTGTTGATCTACTAATATTTTTAGTTGAACAGAAATTGAACAACATCTACATAAGGAATATTTTAACCAGTGGTTTTCATCGCTTTTTTCTCCAGTTGCACACTTTCATGCATAACCCACAACTGAATTATATAGCCCCTAAGAAATAACATGTTCCTAATCTTCGCTAAATGGTCTGTATTTGCTAGCATATCAGAAGTGATACGTAGTAATATTTCTGTGGCATACTCAGACAAGGCAATGCCAACCCCATTCCAATGACAATTTTCGTGATGCCTCCCCAGCAAAACTATGTTCTCTACTGGTCAACAATATGACTCTGCGAGCCACTGATGTAAATTAATGTATTTTACTCATTGTTAAAGTCACAGAAAACACTTGAAAGTTGGACTCTTTGACTAAAATACCTCTATCAAATCCAAAACGTAACACAGCTATTATAAAAGTCCCTTTTATCAAAACGTCAATTGTTCGTTTCTGCATGTACCCACCCATACATAAGCTTGCATCGGGTTTTTTTTTAATGTTTTGCCTATTAGACTAAGTTGTAGGGGCCTACTGCACTCTCGAGTATTATAATTTTCGCAGTGCGGACATTATCTAAGGGATACAACTGTAAAATATAAGCATTAAAATGTAAACAATTTAAGCGGTTGTTTCCCATGGTAGATATATTTCCAATATTTGATGTTTTAATGTTTTTTAATTTGCAAACAAGAATTAGCTACCTCTGTTGAACTCAGAGGTCATAACGACAGGACTATCTGTTCCACGACCATCTTTACTTCTGGTGGACATAAGCTATGATATAACCAAATTGAATTCACGTCCGCGGTTGAAAGATGCTTACCTCATCACAAATTACACATTAAGTGACCAGTGCCAAAACGTCGCATACTGTCCACTGAAATACAAACTCCATATAATAACAAATATAGTTTACCACCCCAATAAAGGGGCAAACGAAGACAGAAGTTACTATTCGTCTTAACAATAAGTACTTTAATATATAAACATATCCATTCTTGCTTCTGATATAGAAATATTACTGCCACTTTCAGCCTATCTATTTTGAGCACTGTTTTCTTAATCCAATCAGCTGTGTTGTCGTTTTATCCTGACTTTTAATAATTGTTTCTTCACTTCCCGACTCTTTTTCTCCAGGCTCCAACTTATATAATAAACGTTACTTACTGGCATCACTATCTCTCCAAGTCTTTCTATGTTCTTTTCATATGTATGAGTAGTTGGATAGCTCTGTTACTGTGTCATGTGATGGGCGGATCAGTGAATGACGCTCACGTATTGAACTCTTGGCGGGAAACAGCCGGGTAGGTTAATCAATGGTGGAGGTTTCTTTTCCAGGTCCAGAATACGCGAACTGGATTTGAAATGTAGTGCCGACAGAGGGAATCACCACAGGGTATAGAAAAATGTTCTTGGGCCAACAGAGAAACAGAACTGTCAGTTGCCGTGTAATGGCGAATACACTCAAGGAAAGATTGGGTAACCTATTGACCTATCATGTGTGCAGTTATGATGACCTGTCCACTAACCAACGAACAGAACGACTGACTAAAAGGGTGACTAAATGACATTGACTGACCAACTGACTAAATGACTACCCAACAGGCCAACTGACGGACTGATAAATTGAATGACTCATTTACGAATTGACTAACTAAACGACTGACAAACAGATTGACTGACAGACCGACTAACAAACTTTCATCCGTTTTTGTTGTTGTGTTGTTTGAGAACAGCTATCATAAATGTATAGAAAGAATCGTGACAGAACGTTAATATATTTGATGAATATGAACTAAATACGGTATGTAGATATGTTTGTCTGATGTGACACTCCGTAAATTTGAAACTGTCTGATGTGGTACTCCCTACATTTGATACTGTCTGATGTGGTACTCCCTACATTTGATACTGTCTGATGTGGTACTCCCTACATTTGATACTGTCTGATGTGGTACTCCCTACATTTGATACTGTCTGATGTGGTACTCCCTACATTTGATACTGTCTGATGTGGTACTCCCTACATTTGATACTGTCTGATGTGGTACTCCCTACATTTGATACTGTCTGATGTGATACTCCCTACATTTGATACTGTCTGATGTGGTACTCCCTACATTTGATACTGTCTGATGTGATACTCCCTACATTTGATACTGTCTGATTTGGTACTCCCTACATTTGATACTGTCTGATGTGGTACTCCCTACATTTGATACTGTCTGATGTGGTACTCCATACATTTGATACTGTCTGATGTGATACTCCCTACATTTGAAACTGGCTAGGTGAATGATATTATACTTTTCCGTTTTCTATTGTGGTTAGACGTAACATACTGATATGTAAATGCATGTAAATTATGTGATGGATAGTATTTATTCATGATTCATGATTATTCATTCATGATTATTTATTCATGATTTATGAGTATTTACTCAGAAAGATGCGAAATTAAATGTCTAAAAATGACTCGACAAAATGCGCAGTAACAACATCAGAAAGATAATAGGTATCACAGCATGCATCCAATATATAGAGAAATAACGTATAAAATTATTTGGACATGTTATGAAGATGAACGATCAACTTCCCATAAGAGATATAACAAATCTCATGAGCAACATCTACATAAGGAATATTTTAACCAGTGGTTTTCATCACTTTTTTCTCCAGTTGCACACTTTCATGCATAACCCACAACTGAATTATATATCCCCTAAGAGATAGCATGTTCCTAATCTTCGCTAAATGATCTGTATTTGCTAGCATATCAGAAGTGATACGTAGTAATATTTCTGTGGCATACTCAGACAAGGCAATGCCAACCCCATTCCAATGACAATTTTCGTGATGCCTCCCCAGCAAAACTATGTTCTCTACTGGTCAACAATATGACTCTGCGAGCCACTGATGTAAATTAATGTATTTTACTCATTGTTAAAGTCACAGAAAACACTTGAAAGTTGGACTCTTTGACTAAAATACCTCTATCAAATCCAAAACGTAACACAGCTATTATAAAAGTCCCTTTTATCAAAACGTCAATTGTTCGTTTCTGCATGTACCCACCCATACATAAGCTTGCATCGGGTTTTTTTTTAATGTTTTGCCTATTAGACTAAGTTGTAGGGGCCTACTGCACTCTCGAGTATTATAATTTTCGCAGTGCGGACATTATCTAAGGGATACAACTGTAAAATATAAGCATTAAAATGTAAACAATTTAAGCGGTTGTTTCCCATGGTAGATATATTTCCAATATTTGATGTTTTAATGTTTTTTAATTTGCAAACAAGAATTAGCTACCTCTGTTGAACTCAGAGGTCATAACGACAGGACTATCTGTTCCACGACCATCTTTACTTCTGGTGGACATAAGCTATGATATAACCAAATTGAATTCACGTCCGCGGTTGAAAGATGCTTACCTCATCACAAATTACACATTAAGTGACCAGTGCCAAAACGTCGCATACTGTCCACTGAAATACAAACTCCATATAATAACAAATATAGTTTACCACCCCAATAAAGGGGCAAACGAAGACAGAAGTTACTATTCGTCTTAACAATAAGTACTTTAATATATAAACATATCCATTCTTGCTTCTGATATAGAAATATTACTGCCACTTTCAGCCTATCTATTTTGAGCACTGTTTTCTTAATCCAATCAGCTGTGTTGTCGTTTTATCCTGACTTTTAATAATTGTTTCTTCACTTCCCGACTCTTTTTCTCCAGGCTCCAACTTATATAATAAACGTTACTTACTGGCATCACTATCTCTCCAAGTCTTTCTATGTTCTTTTCATATGTATGAGTAGTTGGATAGCTCTGTTACTGTGTCATGTGATGGGCGGATCAGTGAATGACGCTCACGTATTGAACTCTTGGCGGGAAACAGCCGGGTAGGTTAATCAATGGTGGAGGTTTCTTTTCCAGGTCCAGAATACGCGAACTGGATTTGAAATGTAGTGCCGACAGAGGGAATCACCACAGGGTATAGAAAAATGTTCTTGGGCCAACAGAGAAACAGAACTGTCAGTTGCCGTGTAATGGCGAATACACTCAAGGAAAGATTGGGTAACCTATTGACCTATCATGTGTGCAGTTATGATGACCTGTCCACTAACCAACGAACAGAACGACTGACTAAAAGGGTGACTAAATGACATTGACTGACCAACTGACTAAATGACTACCCAACAGGCCAACTGACGGACTGATAAATTGAATGACTCATTTACGAATTGACTAACTAAACGACTGACAAACAGATTGACTGACAGACCGACTAACAAACTTTCATCCGTTTTTGTTGTTGTGTTGTTTGAGAACAGCTATCATAAATGTATAGAAAGAATCGTGACAGAACGTTAATATATTTGATGAATATGAACTAAATACGGTATGTAGATATGTTTGTCTGATGTGACACTCCGTAAATTTGAAACTGTCTGATGTGGTACTCCCTACATTTGATACTGTCTGATGTGGTACTCCCTACATTTGATACTGTCTGATGTGGTACTCCCTACATTTGATACTGTCTGATGTGGTACTCCCTACATTTGATACTGTCTGATGTGGTACTCCCTACATTTGATACTGTCTGATGTGGTACTCCCTACATTTGATACTGTCTGATGTGGTACTCCCTACATTTGATACTGTCTGATGTGATACTCCCTACATTTGATACTGTCTGATGTGGTACTCCCTACATTTGATACTGTCTGATGTGATACTCCCTACATTTGATACTGTCTGATTTGGTACTCCCTACATTTGATACTGTCTGATGTGGTACTCCCTACATTTGATACTGTCTGATGTGGTACTCCATACATTTGATACTGTCTGATGTGATACTCCCTACATTTGAAACTGGCTAGGTGAATGATATTATACTTTTCCGTTTTCTATTGTGGTTAGACGTAACATACTGATATGTAAATGCATGTAAATTATGTGATGGATAGTATTTATTCATGATTCATGATTATTCATTCATGATTATTTATTCATGATTTATGAGTATTTACTCAGAAAGATGCGAAATTAAATGTCTAAAAATGACTCGACAAAATGCGCAGTAACAACATCAGAAAGATAATAGGTATCACAGCATGCATCCAATATATAGAGAAATAACGTATAAAATTATTTGGACATGTTATGAAGATGAACGATCAACTTCCCATAAGAGATATAACAAATCTCATGAGCAACATCTACATAAGGAATATTTTAACCAGTGGTTTTCATCACTTTTTTCTCCAGTTGCACACTTTCATGCATAACCCACAACTGAATTATATATCCCCTAAGAGATAGCATGTTCCTAATCTTCGCTAAATGATCTGTATTTGCTAGCATATCAGAAGTGATATCAGAAGATAATCACAAGGTGGAATCAGGATACAGCGCCAAGGGCAAACCTAGGAAAAGATGGATAAACAACATCAAGAGCATCCTGAACACACATGGCTACACCTCAACCTGAGCAACACACCTGGCTCTGGAACGCAGACTACATCTCCTTCATATACCCCTACGTTCAACGGAAAATGCGGAATCTACGACAACACGACCACCTAGGGGTAGACAATAGACATTAGATAATAAATATGTACATGAGTCCCATATTTTAAGCCCTTCGGAAACCCCTACGTTTAGACGGCAAGTGTGAAATCTACAACACTACCACCTGGGGGTAGACAATAGACAATAGATAATAAATATGTAAATGACTCCAACTCTTCTTCCGTGTAAAAGATTATGTTGATCTTGTAGGAACTTCAAGTAAATCGCCATGATTATGTTGATCTTGCAAAATCTTCAAGTAAATCGCCAGAACGATGTTCAGTCTTTTCCAGGTTATGGTCATCTCTGGCATCAAACTTCATTGACGTTTTAGAGGTCTTGAAGTACTCGTATTCCCTTATGGGTCTGCATTCCTGTTTCACATGGACATTCATTTGTGTGTGCAACGCTGATTTGATATACATAACACTGCAGTGGTCAGTTCTAAGTAGAACGATAATGGTTTATTGTTGTTTATGCAGTCAGTGTATACGATTAGATATTTTAAATCACTGTCCATATTTTTTTTTTTCATACTGTGATATATACACGTTTCGGGATGTTGTTTTTGGCCTCACTGAACGGCTGTGATTTGATGAAATTCTCCATTTGCTTCTTGTCAGAGCGTTATCTTTCTCAATTGTTGAAATCTAATAGTGGTCAGGTAGCCATTGAACGATGGTGTTTGAATTGTCCAAATTTAGGTAATAAATCCTATGCGCGCCTAGAAGTTCGCTTCACACTATCATCTAGTGTGGGAGGAGTCTGAGATATTAAAAACAAATATAGTAACACTCAAATAGGGGTGTCCAGAAATACGTCTAAAATTAGAGGGAAAAGGGGCCCTTTAAAAGTGTGACAACTTTGAACAAGAAGGAGCAGGTTTTGACACAAGCTTATGTCAACAATACTTTTTTTTATACACTAGTTTAATTGTATGAATTTGAACAATTTAAAACAAGACGAACAGTTTTTTCGATCTCTGATAATTTTATTTTTTGTGTTAAGTGTGATTTTTTTTTCAACAATTAAGCAAGGTTGGGGGGGGGGTGTTAAATTCTACACAATTGTTGACAACTGTTACCATGTAAAAAATTGTCACAAATGTCTTTAATTTATGGACATCAACATACAGACAAGTTATACAAGTGTTTCCTGTTATTCTAATGTTGATGTTTATATAAGAGATTTATAAAAACCAATTCTATAAGTGTATATTATTTGGTTTAATTTGTATATGTTCTTCATTAATAACTTCAGCTTTAATGCTCGACAACTGGACAACGATCACTGCAAGCATTAGCATTATGTAACTCTTAACTTACTTTTCTGAGTTCATGTGAACACTTCCTGGGCAAACATTGGTGCTCTGTCTCTTTCAGTACACTGAGGCATGCTGGTGGTTCAGTAGCTCGCTGGCTGCACATTATCCCCAACCGCTTTGTCTAGAACACCATTCTATTCACATCGGGGTAATTCCAAATTATGTTAGTTGAATTCTCATATCTGCGTCCAGTCTTGTGATATCATTTACTTAGTGTTATTTAGAAAGTCTTATTTAGATAGTTTTATTTAGATATTTTTATTTAGATAGTGTTATTTAGATAGTGTAATTTAGATAGTTTTATGTAGATAATGTTATTTAGATAGTGTTATTTATATATTTTTATTTAGATAGTGTTATTTAGATATTTTTACTTAGATAGTGTTATTTAAATATTGTTAATGGAGTAAATTCAATGCCATTCTTGTCCATGAATAATTCTGTTAACATTGATGTCATTGAAGAGATATTGAAAGAATCATAATAGACATTAAAACCTGGGGCCTTTGTTACCTCTAATATTCTTTGGTAGTGCGCCCTGATTGAACTTTGTGTCCGCTGGTTGAAAGAGGTGCGCCTCTCCAGAAGTTAGGTAAACTCATTACCTACCATGTCCTTGAAGACACCGGCTATACCAGTGTTTCTCACTTTATGTTTACCATGTCCAACCTAAGTTTTCTAAAATTCTGATGCCTCCATCCCTCTCAATGTAATATATACATTTATTTTTAAATTAAAAAATTGAATTATTCTCTAAATGAAACCTAAATACAACTTGTTCAGGACACAAGACTTATGTTTTAGAAAGAAATCACTAGGAAATTATTAGAGAAAAAAAACAGTAAGTAAATTTTTAAAACATATAATAAACAACGACAACTCATGTACAAAATATTGTTTTTGGAATTGCCCCTACCCCTTTTGAACAATAAAATTACCCCCTCCACCAGTGTGGGGCGTGGGCGCCCCACTTTGGGAAACATCGGTCTATACTAGCTGTTCGCTACGAGCGTGTTCGGAAAAATAAATCTTCATAAAACACCGCATATTATACAATGCAAAATGTACTTGTGTGTACATATATGAGTCATACATTTTAATTTTACTAATGTCTGGACTCATTATATGCCTCTGCTGCATTTTGTGTATGCGAGAAATGTATTTTAGTTTATATTAGTTTAGTTTACTAGTTTATTTTGTAAGTGTCTTGATCGCCTTTGTTATCATGTTAAACTTCATTCTATTCAAATGCAATCTTACCATATCTTTAGCAGACAAAACGCCATTTTGACTGTTTACTAGGCATATCAGAACCATCAACGTATATAATAACATCGTCCTGGTTGGTTGGTTTGTTGGTTGGTGGTTGGTTAGTTGATGGTTGGTTGGTTGATTAATTAGTTCCTTTTCGGCCATAGAATAGTAGCCATTTATTCCCATGTTGATGGTTGGTTGATTAATTAGTTCCTTTTCGGCCATAGCCATTTATTTCCATGTTGAGCGCCTTGTTGCAAGTTGGCGTAGTTCTTGTGTATGACTTATGCCAAATATTGAGCATCTTCTGTTGATTGTTCTGCGTAGTTTCTTTTGTTCGTCATACTATTCATTTCCCTCTGCAGTCCATGCGATGATTTATTTAAGAAGGTATCAGTGTTTCTCACTGATTTAATCTTCTAATGTCCATGATAATTGATCTTTAAAAATAAGGACGTCCACGGGACTACGACGTCACGGCAATAGTTGGTTGTAAACAACAATATTTTCTGGGAATGTATTTATAGTACTTTAAATTTTCTTATACGATTATCTGTTATGTTGGTGAAACCTTGATACAATCAAGCCTGCAGATTAAGGGGGGGGGGGGTTGGGGGTAAACACCCCAACTTTCCATCTTTCTCTCTAAAATATTTTTTTTTATTTTCCAAAACGGGTCATTAAAATTCTTACAAACAGAGAAAATTAGCTTTCTAAATGGACCCACCGCTACCCTGCTCTCTTGTGTCATAAATTCGTAGAGACAGTTTTCAATGTTACAGTCAGAAATTGAGTGTATTGTAAGGGGAACTCCCAGCATTTTTGTGTGTTAGACCGTGGCGACAATACTACAGACATTCCAACTAAAACGTAAACATGACCTAGGGGGCCAATTTCTGTTCAATCTAACAGTTGTCCTTATCTATATTTTGCATGCGACTCCAAGTATATAAATAGCGACCAATAAAATCCTAACAATAATCAAAGGCGTAACGAACGTTTTCCTAATTAATTGTGTTAGAAGGCCTTTACTGTCGATAGCCACGGTTAAACATAAACCCTTGACGTCTCAAATGTCATAGCATATTCATGCATCAATAGATATGTGCCTACATTCACTTTCTATTATGAGTAGGACATATAACTATATGTAATGCCGCCTTCATCAAGACATAGTAAATGACTGACTTTCTACGTAGCTAACCTCACGCCAAGGTTCCTTCGCCGTCTGTTAAATCATGGAAGAATTATTGCAATATTAGTCTTGGAATTGGTCCATAGTTTTTGGTATTTCTGACAGATGCATGATCAGTGCTTCGAGCGGTTCAATCTGAAAAACGACCAGACCTACAGACATACACGTAGAGGATGCCATATTTTTGTGAATACCAGGAAATGATAGAGACGATACAATGGCGAATGAGGGTACTATTGACGACAATTCAGGTGTAACAATGACTTACTATAACAAAAACAAAATATCCAACCAATCGGCAAGTCATAATCTCCAACACAAGATAACTATCAAATTATGAAAAGCCTAGGACAAGTTGCAATTCTACGTCTCAGACTAATACACAACTGACTTCGCAGTCACATGTACATACAACATAGTATTGACAACACAGCCATGTGTACATATGGGCAGGTACAATAAACTACAGAACATATACCCCAAGAATGTTCTGATTATGAGATGATCAGAGAACCATATTATCACATAGACACTACACTAGAGGCACAGCCATATTGACCACTGTATGAGCTGCAAAGAATGTGAGGTTTATTGAGGAGACACTTTTACAGATATACACATATTTTCAGCGAATGAAAGAAGGAGTTACAATAACAGTATGATTTTCTCCCCCGCGAGGCACTTAACAATACGCAGGACGAATATACTTCAATAAGGAATAATCACAATTCTTCTTCTTCTTTCTTTCACTTTTGTATTTTGTGCGAGCATCGTGATTATTTGTGCGCCTTTTGTCTGGTTGCCTCCGTCTTCAACACCCTGCTTACTTGGGCAGGACTGTGGTCCTGCTCGAGTGGGACTGTCCGACAAGTCTTATTTTCCAACCCCTAATGGCTGAAAAAAGTACCATCACCACTTCGAGGTGCTGGCCTCGATGGGGAATAATCACAACACATCAAAACACACCTTATACCATTATCGTTGCTCAAATATTAATGGATGAATCAGTTTTGGCGGTAGTGAAGCATCGCAAGTTTACTTTGTTTGGCCATGTAATCAATCATATTTGACTGTCTAAAACTGTTTTGCAAGAAACAGTTAATGGTGAAATTAGAAATGACAAGAACATCTGGGATTTTTAACGTGAAGAAATGATCCAAGCGCGATTATCTTACACTCATTGGAATGTCTGACAACAATGGTGTTTGTGTGACTTTTTGTCCTACTGTTTCCAATGTAGCAATCCTACAATCCTGACGGGTTATGGCTATTATATTGGATATTACTGTTATTATTGTTTATCTTACAGTCGTTCGAATGTCTGAAGCAGGACCGGATTTACGTATAAGCTAAACAAGCTATAGCTTAGACCCCACACTGTTTTGGGGGCCCCATAAAAATTATATTTGGCACTGACATATAATATCTGGACTTATAAAGGGCCCCATATTTCAAATAGCTTAGGGCCCTATCACGTCTAAATACGGCACTTGTCTGAAGACAAAGGTGTTTGTGTGACTTTTTGTGCTGCTGTCTCCGATGTAACACTTCTACAATCCTGACGGGTTATGGCTATTATTATGGATATTCCTGTTATTATTAATGTTGTTGTTGTTATAATTTTATTTTAATTTGTATGATGTGGTTCTTCTTCTTCTTCTTCTGCGATCAGTTTCCTATGCTCATAAGTCTATACAGGAAGGTGGGCCGCCTCCATGAATTCAGTCGTCAGCAGGAGGTCCTCACGGTTGCCCCACAGCTTCACCTTCAGATCTGTTGATGTGGTTCAGATCGTCACGGATACGAACGTGATGACAACATGAGAGTACATTCGACAAAATGCAACGATATTTACTTCTCACATACAAAATTAATCAAACTTAAATGTTAACTAGAATGTACGTATACATTATATAACAAATGTATATTTTGTATGTATAGAATAGTTTGCTGTTGTATAGATTGTTATATATTGTATAGATTGATATAGTATAGTACTGAGAAATTTCTTATATAAAACATGTTAATTAATATTTAAAATCTGTGTATACTATCCTAAGGTTATTTTCAATAAAACTAGATGCAAGTGTTAACTTTTGTTTTTGCTGTGTTTTTGTTTTCACTATGAATCATGTAATCATCATCATCAAGTGCCGTCTCCGCAACGAAGGTTGGCTGCAACGTATCTCCAACATCTCCTGTCTCTTGTCTTGGTGGTGCACTCTGCTAGACTGTAACCTGTCCATCGTGTAATGTTACTCTCCCACTTGTATCTCTGCCTACCTCTTGCTCGCTTCCCTTTGACTTTACCCTCAAGTAAGGTCTTCAATAGGGTGCCATGTCTTTTAATGTGTCCAAAGTATTTTATTTGCCTGATCTGTATTTCTCTTAGTAGTTCTTTCTTCATATTAAGTGTCTTTAGCACCTCTTTATTTGTTTTCTTCTCTTTCCATGATGTTCTCCCTATTCTTCTATATACCCACATCTAAAAGGCATCAATTTTGTCTTCTAATTGTTTATTTAGTGTCCATGTTTCTGAGCCATACATTAATATGGAATAGATGTAGCATTTTATAATTCTCATTTTTAACTTGTTTGTGATTTGTTTAGATATTAATAATTTCCTCAAGTCATTGAAGGTACTTTTAGCCATTCCTATTCTCCTTTTAACTTCTGTTTCACATCTGCCATCATTTGTGACTATGTGTCCAAGATATTGATACTGTTTTACTTGTTGTAGTTTCTCTCCCTGTATGTTTATGTTTACCTCCTGTTCTTCTGTGTCTTTGCTGATTATCATGGTTTTTGTTTTTTGAATGTTTATATCCAGTCCATATTCATTACTTGATTTATTGACTTGATCTATTAGTCTTTGTACGTCATGTTCACTCTCTGCTAAAAGAACAGTGTCATCTGCATATCTAATGTTGTTTATTATTTTCCCATTGATCTTGAGTCCTAGTATTTCTTCTATATTTTTAAAGATATTCTCTGTGTAGATATTAAATAGGCTTGGTGATAAAATGCATCCTTGTCTTACCCCTATTCGTGTAATAACAACTGACAATGACGAACATGAATGTGCGATAACAGGTTTCGGCAATTACGTGAGAAAGTTTCGAGTTACTTGTGTTAAACAGATGGGTATTGCGTACATAGTGATTACGCCGTGAAAGCTGGTAATTTACATGCCTAATTGCTCAACAACGCCGTTGGTCCTACATCAGAGATGTCCTACGCGCAGACACCAATAGAATACACCCCCAATCTCTTGAATGGATACCTAGAGGCAAAAGAGCAAGGGGTAGACCAAAAGAAACACTTAGAAGAACAATATTTAGAGAAAGTAAGACAACCAATATTCATACTATTCAAGAACTGCACAGAATAGCTTTTGAACAGACAGAATTGGAGAGATCTGACCTCTGCCCTATGCGCTAACTTCAGCGCAAAAGGAAATTGAATTAATTAATTAAATGCTCAATGGAAATTTCCGTTATCGAGGACTGGTCCATGTCGATATCCAACTCTGTTCTCAACGTCGCAATTTATCTAGGCTAATCTGGTAGTTAATGAGTTTGCCTCTCTTTTGGAGACGTGTGCCTCTTTCAACCAGCGGACAAAGTCCAATAGTTTATATCAGGGCACACTACCATAAATATTAGAGGTAACAAAGACCCTAAGGTTAATTTTCTTGGCTAATCAAATATTTCACCGCGCTTTTAATTACATGGCGACACAATTTATAGACAACTTGACCCGTAATTAGTCATACCCGCCACGATAGATGACCTTGATTAAGATCAGAAAGCAGTACTTCCCTGGGAAAAGACTTTGGTTGGTTGGTTGGTTGCTGATCCAGCGGTCCATTGGCTCATGTCCTTTCACCTAATGCCATTAAAATGGCATTATATATGGCATTATATTGCTGGGAAGTCTGTGAATTTTCGGCCTAACCCGGGACAGAGCCAGAGAATAACTATCACACCTCCAGGATGATAGGTTTCAACCTATGCACTGTTCCTAGCCACTGTAGCCAAAATAGGTTTCATTGTGCTCATTCCCCGCTACCAATTGACTACTGGTTATGCCGAACATTTCTATTGCTCCAGGCATGAAACCAAATTTTCAATTCAAAAGGATTGTCACGTCCTGAGTCACTGTGCCTCTATGATGGGTTTCAGCCATAGGAGAAAACAGTGCTGTCAGTTTCCTACTCCCCAGTGCTGCACAGTACATCTCTGGCTCCCTCCCAACCACAGAGGGTGCATACATATATATTCAGGTAAACATGAAACACATTTCAACAACAAAATAAAAGCATAATTGTATAGATGACGTGCCATGAAGCTTCTATAAGAAGATAACCTCAATATAACGGCATGTCATCCACTAAGGTTTTCTGTTCCATGGGTGGTATGTCTAGTGGGCCATTGGTGAGACCCACAGACGCAACCACATGCGTTGGGAAAAGACTTTTAAAAAGCCCAAAAATCGGATATTTCCGTTGAGCGATTAGAACCGTGGCTCTGTAGTATACATACTTCCTAGCTGAATTAATTTGGACCCCGTTTGTTAGACTCTTGATTACTGTTAGACGTTTAATTGGTCGATATTTAAAAACTTGGAGTCGCTTGCCAAAATTATTCACGGCCAATGAATATATTTCACCCAAATCTGAGACTAATTGATGTTTACGATTTAGCGAACAAGTCTCCTATGCACCGACGGTCGCGTTAGAACTGTATGTTCAAGAGGGCAAGTGTTAAACTATTTCTCTTGTGTTCGAGAGGTCGCGGGTTCAATACCAGATCCTGATGTCTTGTTTAAAAGTTCACATTTCTTATCCCTTGGGATTATCGCTTGAAGCTACGGAGTTGCGTGCTATGAGTAGTCCACTTGGCAGGTGGCGTGCCACCTAGGATGTGTCCTCTGGGATAGACATGTTTATAAGATAAAAACTCAAGTACATTGAAGTCAATTCTATACACCTTTGTTTAAATGCAAACGAGAACAATGTACTAGAAAGTATAATGCACAGTTGTATGTACATTTTCAGCGTATATTTACTGTTCTCTCATTTGTGGAAGATTAAACTATAAGAGAAGTTACCTATATAATAATAATAATAATAATAATAATAATAAGACTCATAACCCATTAGAATCGTAGAGATGTCACACTGAATACAGTCAGTAAGTTCCTGATATGCCAAATGTGGTACATAGGGCAGATGTCATAGTTATCCATGCCTGTCGGTCAGTTACCAAGGATTGCAGGTCTTGTGCATTTATGCCTGTTAATTCTTAAATGTTCTTCTGAGCGTTGATTTTGGTCTTTGCTGTTTTCCTTTCCCATCCGGTATCAACATGAAGTCTTGTCGTGGAATTATGTTTTTCTTCATTCTAAGTATGTGACCGATGTATGTCCAACGGTGTTTTCTGATGATGTTCGTCACATATTCTTGTTTTGTCTCCTCTCTTAGTATGTGGTTTGATTTGAAGTCTTTCCAATTAGTATTTGTGATTTTTCTGATGCATTTATTCTCGAAGGCAACTAACTTCTTATACATTATTGCGGTAGATTTCCAACTTTCACATCCATATGTCAATAATGGAATCACACTTACACTGAAAAGTCGCAGTTTGATGTATTTACTTGTGATCTTCTATCTCCAGATGTTTGAGAGTTTGTTGAAGGCGTTGGAGGCAAGAGCGATTCGAGTCTTGATTTCTGAGTTGGTATCACCGTCTGCTTTTATCTTGCTTCCCAAATATACGAATTTTGAAACGTTGTCTAGTATATTGTCATCTAGTTTAATTGATTCTGTCAGGCCGGTAAAGTTCATGATTTTCGTTTTATGTGTGTTTATTTGAAGGCATATCTGTTGCGAAAAAATGTGAGTTTCTCTGTTTTTTCTTGGAGATCTTGGTGTGTTGAAGTCCTTAGAACTATAACATCCGTTACAAAAACACTGCTAGTTTTACAATGACAATTTGTTAAATCTTCGATTAATATATCCAAAAAGAATCAAGAACAGAAACATAAGTCCGTCATCTTGAAACTGGTAACCGGAACTCCCAACAACACTAAATACACAGGAATAAAAATTTCTCCACGTAACTTTATTATTAATCATTTAGAGCAGTGTAGAGAAATTATGCACAGACCATCCCTTAATGTTATCAATTCAATATTTCCTGTGTGATATTCTCCTCCTGTATCCCTCGGATGTTCTAATGTTCCTTGCAAAATAATTGTAGAAAGAGTGTCGTGTCTAGTTACATGTTTAATCCAAGCATGTTTACGCCGTTTCTTTTTGTTCTTCTTCTTCTTCTTCTGTGTTCGTTCTCAAACTCCAGTAGATTAGCAGGATGTAGTCCGGAGAACGGAATGCGTTGTGTCATGGTTTACAGCAGTGCTGCGATATCTGCGCCTTTCGACCTGACACATCCTACTTCAGCATGGCCTTGGGTCACTGACCCTATATGGGATGGGACAGCCAACTCCATCCCATAACCTCCTTATTCGTCTTTTATGACATGCGTGGAAGGTAAACAGTGTTGCTATTCTTTACTCCCCTTTCGGGCCCCGGCACCACACGGGCGGTTTACGCCGTTTCATTACTGCCAAAAATTGTTTCTTGAAATTATGCAAGTTTGTTTATTTGCTCCCGGACAAATATATTTGTCTTGTATTCTATATAGCTTATTCTGATGAAACGTCTGTAGCGTTTGTTTTCAAAAGCATGTGTCTGCTTTGAGGGCTCAACTTTCACATCCGTACAAACGTATACATAGTAATAGCGTTCTTAGAAGATTGATCTTGACTGTAATACTGATGTTTCTTTTCCATATAATGTTCAACCCTGCCATGGCAAATAAAGTAAAGCAACATATACATTTAAAATCAGAGAAGAGACACATCAAAATTTCATCACAGATGTTATCAGAAAACGCCGTTGGTCCTACATCGGGCATGTCCTACGAGCAGACACCAACAGAATACACCACCAATATCTTGAATTGATACCTACAGGCAAAAAGGGGTAGACCAAAAGAAACACTCATAAGAACAATACTTAGAGAAAGTAAAACAACCAATATTCATACTATTCAAGAACTGCACCGAATAGCTTTGAACAGACAGAATTGGAGAGATCTGACTTCTGCCCTATGCGCTAACTTCAGCGCAAAAGGAAAATGAATGAATGAACATATACATTTCAACGGATATAAATAACCAACATATTGGGGGATGTCCGACAACTACACCTACCACCAACCAAGGATATCGAAAGGCAGCAAGTACAATGGGTTGGTCACATTACGAGAATGAACCCAAGCCAAATACCAATGAGAGCATATAACAAACAAACAAACCCGGATAATGAGCCAAAGGTAGACCAAGAAAACTTTGGGTAAAAAAGATCACGATTACCTTGAACATACATGGATTCAACGCAACCAAGGCGACACATCTGATCTTGGAACGACATCTGAGGCTCCCGCCCCTAAGCATAACGGCAAGTGTGGATACGATCAACCATCATTCGTCTGAGGAAAGACAATATACAATAATTCCGTGATGCTTCTATATTAGAGACCTATTACGCCCGTGTGTTGCCGGGACCCGAAAGGGGAGAAAAGAATAACAACACTGTGTACCTTCCATGCATGTCGTAAAAGGTGACTAAGAAGGTTATGGGGTGGAGTTGGCTATCCCATCCCATATAGGGTCAGTGACCCAAATCCATGCTGGAGTCGGATGCGTCAGGTCGAAAGGCGCAGATATCGCAGCAATGCTGTAGACCATGGTACACCGCATTTCGTTCTCCGGACTACATCCTGCTAATCTGCAGGAGTTTGAGAACGAACGCAGAAGAAGAAGGAGAGACCTATTATTCACTACTTTAGAATTATTTCTTAAAGAACATTATATCAATTCGCTCTCAATGTTCACGAAATATAAAATATTGTGGTGACAAATCAACAATACTTGTGTAAAACAGAATACAAAATAGCAGAGTTCTAAGATTCAAGATAAAGAAGAAGACGGTCCAAACTACATAGTATTCGCCAGCTACTTATACAGTAACATAGCATACATTAAAATACGGCGTTTTCACCAAGAGATGAATGAACGATGTTGAACAGATAGTTCGTCATGGGTCCTACATTTGACATTGTACGTAGATAAGGGATTTTCTGCCAAACATTCATTTTGATTCGTTGTGAATGTTTCACTCAAGAAACAGTATTTCTCAGCGGAAGCGTATTGATTAAACAAGAAAATTGCTACATAAAATAGCATGCCATGGGCGTGGTCTATGCGTGGTGCCGACCTAGTCACTCCGTGAACCACAAGCAGTCCAGCACACACAATACGACGAGAGCTGTTACCACTTGCCGTGTAAAAAAAAGCCAAGACATTTAAAAAGCCAAATTTACTAATTAAAAATGCCACTTTGTTTAATATTAAAATGTCAGGAACATTTAAAAAGCCAAATTTACTAATTAAAAATGTCACTTTATTTAATATTAAAATGTCAGGAACATCTTTCTGGATGTATTTCTGGACTTACTCAACTGGAGATATTTAAAAAAATTATATATATATCATCCGTGACAGGTCTGGGCGCGATTTTTCTATACATATTCAAATAGCTGACAAATGTTTGGAGGGCTAGCTGTGCTGGTGTCTTGGGTGGCATCTTAAAGACCCTGGTGGTTTTGTGGGTCTATTTATTATTATTTTTATATAATTACATTCCTACATACTACGATTACTACAACTAAAATTATAAAAAAATACTATAAAATACTCTGGTGCCTTCGAGTTTCTCTAAATCAAAAATTACATGTGTACCATGGTCGAAACGAATTAAATTTGTGAAAACATCTAATGCCGAATCACATATATTCACATTCCATAATCTTTAAGCAAGCCATCCTGTATAAAATATGGAGAGATTTGATGGACATTTACAAGCAAAATATAGGGTTCTCCTTCCACCTGCACTCTAAACGGATTTCTCAAAGAATTCCGGATCATCAAATTTCCGGACAAAAACGAGGAGATGATCTTACCCCTCATCATCAAGTGCCGTCTTTGTAACGAAGGTTGACTGCAACGGATCTTTAGCATACCCTGTCTCTTGTTTTGGTTGTGCACTCTGCTAGACTGTAACCTGACCATTCTTGTAATGTTACTCTCCCACTTTTATCTCTGCCTACCTCTTGCTCTCTTCTCTTCGATTTTACACTCAAGAAAGCTCTTCAGTAAAAGTGTAATGTCTTTTAATGTGTCCAAAATAGTGTATTTGTTTGATCTTTATTTCCTTTAATAATTCTTTCTTCATAATAATTGCTGTTAGAAAATCTTTGTTTGTTATCTTCTCTTTTGATGATGTTCCCTATATAACTACACTTCAATGACATCAATTCTGAACCTCCCTACCCTTTCCCAATGTCATATCTATGGTTCTGTTTGTGAGTAACGTAACCACAAGTAAATGTCTACGGTTTAAACATTATTGTTTCAATAAAGAGACAAAAAACATCTTTTGTTTACTTTTTTACATCATCGGCCGAAAGTGATTCTTCATATAGTCGAGCACTAACAATCAAAATGCGTTCGTTCAAAGGATTTCTTTCCCAGCATCCAATTTCATATGGCAACAGCATGTAATTGTTATTTAATATTCGTCCTGTTTATTTCTGAAAGTATTATTTTCACTCATTCTGATAAAAGTAACAATTCAATGAAGGTACTTTTAAATGTTTAAATCCATTCAAACGCCAACTTATTATTATGAGCCTTTTTTGGTGTAGCTTAATTTAATCACACGTAAACTTATCATTAGAGGCTTCCTTTGAACATAAATGAATGCAATCATACGTCAACTTATCATTAGCAACCTACTTTGAACATAACTTAATCCAAATCACTATAAACTTACCATTAACACTATTCTTTAAACATACCTTAATGCAATCACACGTCAGCTTATCATTAGCAAAATTTTTTGAACATAGCTCAATCCAAATCACATGCCAACTTATTATTAGCAACCTTCTTCGTAGATAGTTTAATCCACATCGCACGTCAACTTATCATTAGTACCATTCTTTGAACATAGCTTAATCCAAATCACACGTCAACTGATCATTAGTACCATTCTTTGAACATAGCTTAATCCAAATCACACGTCAACTTATCATTAGTACCATTCTTTGAACATAGTTTAATCCAAATCACACGTCAACTGATCATTAGTACCATTCTTTGAACATAGCTTAATCCAAATCACACGTCAACTGATTATTAGTACCATTCTTTGAACATAGCTTAATCCAAATCACACGTCAACTGATTATTAGTACCATTCTTTGAACATAGCTTAATCCAAATCACACGTCAACTGATTATTAGTACCATTTTTTGAACATAGCTTAATCCAAATCACACATCAACTGATCATTAGTACCATTCTTTGAACATAGCTTAATCCAAATCACACGTCAACTGATTATTAGTACCATTCTTTGAACATAGCTTAATCCAAATCACACTTCAACTTATCATTAATAGCATTCTTTGAACACAACAATTCAGAAAATACTGAAAGTCACGCAATAAGAACTTCTTCTTATGGTCCATGATGTGTGGTGTTGGTTATCATGTTTTCCCATAGCCTCATTGAATATAGCTAAATTCATAAAATACTGTAATAAAAAAATAATCATGTTTCTAATAGAACAATTTCAATTAAACAACAATCTCCATTAATTATTTAAGTGTCCAGCTCAGTTTCAGACACAAATACTAGGAATTTTGAAGCAATCGACATTAAAGACAAAGTAAAATTAAATAAGACGGACGACTGGATAGAGAAATAGAAACAAGATATCAAAAGGCAAATTCTGTGACGTAACAGCTGTCACCTTTGCAACTGCACCCAAAAATCAACATGGAAGTAAAGAAACTAATGTTTAAGAGCATTTTTATATCAACACTATGCTATCAATGCCAGAATTGGCAATCGATATCTAGACATAAGAGAAAGATCGAATTTTGCGAAATGAAATGCCTATGGAAGGCTATTGGAGTCACCAGACTCGACAAAATGCGCTGTGAGAACATCGGAAAGATAATAGGTATCACAGTATGCATCAAATGTATAGAGAAACCACAGAAAAAATGGTTTGGACATGTTATTAGGATGAACGATCAACTTCCCATAAGAGCTTATAACAAGATGGAATCAGGATACAGAGCCAAGGGCAGACCTAAGAGAAGGTGAATAGACAACATCAAGACCATCCTGAATAAACATTACTACACCTCAACCAGAGCAACACACCTAGATCTGAACGCAGCAGACTACATCTTATCCACAAACCACTACGCTCAACGGAAAGGGTGAAAGCTACTACAACACCACCTAGGGATAAACAATAGCCAAAGTTAATTTAAAGTAAGGTCACGCAATAAGAACTCATCAACATTAATAAGCACAATTTTAGCCTAAATATTAACATCTGAAAGAGGAAAGAGTTTTTTTTTTCTTTAGTCATATTGGTAGCGTATCCTATTCAGGACGTAGCCATCAACACGGCATTTTTTCGGCTGTAGTGATTTTTTAAGCAATTATAACATTCAGTAGTGTCCATTATTTTCTGAGCGGTCCGAATGCTCAAATGTCTGTAGCGCGGATCGAACTCCGTACCTTGGCGGCCACATACACGCTCAGTATCACTTCGCCACGGAGCTGTACTTTTAGTCATATAAATATTTGAAAATTAACAAAATGTCATATT
The DNA here is from genome assembly GCA_034231615.1 of Meghimatium bilineatum. Taxonomy (NCBI): domain Eukaryota; kingdom Metazoa; phylum Mollusca; class Gastropoda; order Stylommatophora; family Philomycidae; genus Meghimatium; species Meghimatium bilineatum. The sequence goes on along the minus strand of CM067305.1, from coordinate 20,139,306 downwards.
GAAATTACTTTTCCTTTACCCAAATATTGCAATCCTAACTACACCACTTAACTGTCATTCACGTCGTAAAATGCAACTAAGGAGGTGTGTGGCTGGAGTTTATTGTTCTAACTCCATAGCGGGTCAAAGAGACACAGAAGCCATGCTGATGATGCATAAAGACGCAGGTATAACAGCAGATTTTCTAACCTTGACACAGCGTTTCCGTTCTCCGAAATACATCCTGCTACTAATCTACGGGAGTTTGAGGGCGAACAATGATGAAGAAATTATTCTAACATATTTTCACATATTTAACCACCATTCTTCCTAGTTTTAATGTAGCTATGCATCTGGTCTATAGGCCTTATCTATATACAAGATCTTTAGAATATCTCCGATTGGATGATTATCGCTATTTAAATGATTATTTAAATATTCTTCCCACTAAAAGTACTATACAAAAAGCCACGACATGTTTGAAATACACCATATCCAACTCTATTTTAAAAAGCGACAAGGAGTGGCAACAGTGATAACGAGTCATTACGAAATTAAGAAAATCGGATGGCACATTCATGAAATCGTTAACTATTACTTTTCACATTGAACGGCAGCAAATTACACGTTAAACTTCGATATAGTTTATTTCGAGTTTGGATACTGGATGGGGACTACATAATGCTCAAGTGAGTGTGTAATTTTAAGTGTAGACTGTTAACTGTAGTAAAGACGTGTAGCATTTTCAAGTGCAGCTTAGATCTAGTATCTACAGCTTATTATTATTGTTAAAGCATTTCACTATTTGTAGAGTGTCTGATGTGTAGTAGTGTAGTAACACTACACTACTATTAGACATTGAACACTAGAGCACGTATTAGTTTGTTAGGTAGGACATAACTAACTTATTATTTAGTGACATGCACTATATGAATGAAGCAATAACAAGTTATCGTGAGTTAGCATTCGTTTCACATGTTGTATGAGGCGTGCTATGAAGTATAGTTATTATAATATCATATCTTTAACATATCATCTTTCCCGTCCCTATGGTAACCAGACGATGCTTTTTTTCTATTGTGAACACTACTCAATAATAAGCGCTCCTTTCTGTTGCTTGTCTTTCAGATGAATCTTGGGTTATCTAAATTATTGTCATAGCACTCTTTTATCACGAGGTTTATCAGCCGTGACCCTACGACTATTCTATTGGTCTAAGACCTCTCAACAGAAAGTAAACACGACCTAGTAAGGAGATTTTTGATTATTTTAGAGAATTTCGTTGTTCGGCCGTGGCTTTGTTTTTGACAGGCGATTCTGTTGTCTATAAGTATACTGAACTGAGTTTATGTCTATGTTGCAGGCCTCTATAGATATAGGGCTCTATACTCGAGCCCGGTCATAGATGAGAGGTGCTCCATGAATTAAGAGCATTTTAGGACTAGCTAAAATCGACATTTAAGAAATGAGAAACACAATTTATGTGTCTTGATAAAGGCGTTTTGATCGAAACGTCGATTTGTGTGCAAGATTGTGTGTGTCTTTGTGATTAGCAAAACTTTATTACCCTTTTCCTTGATTTACCTCTTGGGTTTAGTTTTGCGCATGGCATATTATCCATCTATCCACATGAACTTACTATCAACACAAGTAACATGAGGCTACGCCGATGGTTCTCAACGTGGGACATAGCCTGGAGGTCACAGAGAAATTTTGAGTCACAAATCCGTACGGTGGGAGGGAGCACTGTACATACGTGAACGACAAATAACAAAAATAATAGCGATAAAGCAAATAATAGCAAAAAAGGGGCCATTGGTTGTACACACACACACACAAAGAATGAAAATCAGTTGTCTCGGCAAGGCACTTTGATGAAATGGTTCTATACCTCACATGATAATCAGTGCTTTCATTGACACGATGAAACTGCTAACTTCAAAAGTATAATATGCTATGTATCAGATCCAATATTGGGAACGATAACGCCTTCGGCATGCCATTGACCTATACCTCCAATCGGTCACGCCTGTGTTCTATATATTACATTTTACCACTACGACTATTGTTGTAAGTTTCACTGACTGACGAAAGTATAAATAAATGACCTACGAAACTCATAACAATAGTCGAAGTGGCCTAAGGTAGTGAATACACCAGTTAACATCAAATATATCATACTTGGGAAAGCTTCGCCACATTTACGTAAACTATTTTTTTTATAGTTGTTACCACTCTAGGCATATCTGGTCTCTAGTAAAGATCTGTGCACAGAAAGTAAATATAACTGAATATCTGATTTTTTAAAACTCTAGTAAAGATCTGGGTAGTGCACAGAAAGTTAATAGAACCTGACAATCTGATTTTGTAATGATTTCCGTGAATTTCGTCGATCGACTATGGTTTTTTTTTTGGCATGCGGCTCCAAGTATATAAATAGTATATCTATCTATCTGTCTATTCGCTAACCCTTTGTTTCCTTTCAGCGTCATGGGTAGAAGAGTTTTGTGGAGATGGAAACACACAACGTTTCTTAGTTGTCTTTTACAATATACATGACATGAGGTACGTTTTTTCCCTCTATACTCACCAACGAATAAGAGTGTTGTGAAAACGGGGGTTTAATGTCTGTCTGTGTTTTAAGAGGGTTTATATTAGATAATATTTAATGCAATCTCAAGATTATAAGTATTTGGATGCGTACGGTAAAGTTTGTGACCAAGTTTTAAATGTTAGTGAAGCGTTCAGGGCGAAGTTCAAACGTGATGTAGTGTCAACATAAGTTAAATTCAATGAAGACTGCGAGAGAAAGAAAGTCTATGTAACCACATTGTAAGGACATCTGGAGAGGAGATGGGCACCACTATACCATTATAGATAAACCTTTCGCCCACTGAAATACTACAACAAAGCTCTTAAACTTACCGAGAACTGTGTTTATCGGCACATGGAATGTGCGCACTCTCTATACCTGCAGAAAGGTCAGCGAACGTATACACGAACTAAACAAGTACATATGGGACATCATGGGCATGGCAGCGGTAAGGTGGACGAGATTTGGTGAAACAAAAACGGAATTATTAGGCTTACAAAGTGCTAAGAAATCAGCCCCCCCACCCCCTTTCATAGTCCCAGTTGCAGTTACTCTGGCGACGATACCAGCGCTCTCCACCCTTTAGCGCCTTGAAACGTCCAAGCCTAAGGCAAAATGTTTCAAAGACTTGAATGGTGTTGTTTATAAACAAAAGGGCCCAGCTTCATTGTTACTCTGTGAATCTGGCGCGAAATTGTATAACATCGCACCACGTGATTGTAAGATAAGGTTGTCCCTCTAGGGACAAATGCCTCGTTCTTACATAAGATTATCCAAGAACATTATCGGACATAGGATCAGCGAATCACGCCAAGGCTTTCGTATTGATGATTTTCTGGGCCTATGGTCACGCATGAGAGAAGGTGAAGTTAGATTCTAGGACAGACTGAGCATCAGGTAGTCAGTTAAGATATAATGCGAAACTTGGCAAGAGGGAATAAAGTACATTTGAGTTCAGATTAGGTAGAGAGACATTAAGCGAACAACTTGCTTCGGTGTTGGGAATAGGAGATTTTTGTAAAATTTGATACACCGACATGCTCGGGTTTTGCTGAATCGACAGTTGAAGACGAAAGGCTTGTGAGGTATGATGATGATACTTATGATTTAGAAACATTGTAGGTTTGATTGATTGATTTGCGAAGATATAATTACATGACAAAATTCTTACTCCTGGGAGAAAGTAATATCTGATCGTGTCCTCGACCTTGCTAAGTAATAATAACACTACATAATCAAAAAACACTTAGGCAATAGTTAGATAACTATTTTAAGTGACATGTTGTGCCATTGTGAAACGTAAAATTACGTGTCGCCAATTTTCTAGAGATGAATAAACTTTGATGTTGCTTAACTTGCGAGCACGTGGTGCATAATAGTAAGTGACGGATGGGTCGGTACATATTTAACCACCGGTAACCATCTTCACAACCAATTATTTCCTGAGATTCAAGTTCAAATCTATCATCCGAGGGAAACAACACACATATTTATTCGTTTACAGATAGATGGCGACATAGCTACTGGCCATGTACAGTAGGCGAAGCTAGTCAGGATGTTTATGGTCAACCACAGACTATGCTGCTGAGCACTTATGGGAAACCTTGTGCAATAACGCTGGTTCATAACTCATATTATCATATACGTTACAGTCGGTCAACGATAAACATAAACGTCCGTCTGTTATATCAATGCACAATGAGAATTAAAAAAGTAAGGGAGATCGAGTTCTGATAAAACCACACTGCTGACGCGAATCCTTCCTATAATATCTGTGTAGGCGGAAAAGATTTGTAAAAATAGGACCGATCATATTTATAAACCAAATTGTATAGGAAATTCTACCTTCGGTGACTAATATGCATTTATTACGCACATCCAGTATTCGATAAACAGCGAACATTCTGATACCAGTACATCGAGTGATGCAATCCGCTTAGTGGTCACCGAACCCCGTGTCGAATATACAGTCCTGTGGACCCATAAAGAAATCTTACAAATTGACAAGATTTGAATTTTTCCCACTTTGTATCAACAGCTAATGAAAATCACAGGGAAAAATCAAATATCCATAATTTTAGAAAGGTAGATTGATAGGGTCTACATGACTGAAAAAACCTAGGGACTCGAAGGTAACCATTATTATCACAATTTCGACAGTATTAGGCGTACCCAGTATTAATTTTAATAACAGTTGCAGTACAAACTAGCGTCGTGCATGCTAGACTAGCACAGAGTAATAGGCCTACAACTCACGTGTAACTTGGTAAGATTGTTATATCTAGAAGCCAGCGAGGTCAAAGATTACAATCTACATGCCTGGCTTATTTTGTTTGCTGACATATATGTAGGTATTGATGTATTTACAATGTAAATTTTACATTGTATTGTACATTTTTATATTTTACGTAAATATTATGTAAATTTTACATAATTACATACACCACATAGAACATTCATTATATCATTACATTTCTCCTATTTACTTATTCGCTTACATATAATGAATGACGTATGTGGGTCTATATGATCTATTCTCTTCTATCCATTTCCTCTTCGTTTGTTTTCAAACTCCTGTAGATTATTAGGTTGTAGTTAAGAAAGTGGAATGGTGGCACGTTATGGTTTAAAGCATGGATGCGATATCCACCACATATCATAACCAAAATCAGCTTCTGGGTTACTTTGATATATGATATGGACATCCAACACATTCCCCAACTAACCTTAGTTTCCTCTTTTGCAATGAATGCCAGTGTTACTATTTTTGAATGTCACAGCGATACTATTCTACAATGTCACGGTGATACTATTCTAGAATGTCACACTGATATTATTCTAGAATGTCACACTGATACTATTCTAGAATGTCACACTGATACTATTCTAGAATGTCACAGCAATAGGCCCTACTATTCTAGAATGTCACAGCAATACTATTCTAGAATATCACAGTGATACTATTCTCAAATGTCACAGTGATACTATTCTTAAATGTCACAGCAATACATACTAATGGACTCGAATGTCAAAGTGATACTATTCTAGAATGTTACGATGACACTTGTCAAATGTTACTGTGATACATATGCCTACTGTTTTAAAATATCACTGTGATACTATTTTTAAATGTCACAGTGTTAATATTCTCAAATGTCAGTGATCCTGTTCTCAAATGTCACAGTGATACATACTGTTCTCAAATGTCACAGTGATACTATTTTCGAATGTCAGTGATACACTTCTTTCTGTTGGTTAAGTAAAAAGTACCAATTAACTTGAAACACACTTATTTCATGTGAATGTTAGCCATCAGAACTTTTAACCGATAAAAGATAGTGGAAGTCACAGTCCTGGTACTTATGTCACCATAACCTATAGATACAAGTGGACTAAAAGTATCCTATATAGTTTAACAATTATTTTGTCTCTTTAGAAGGTTAGACATGTATGTTGATTATTGTAAATTTATATCTTAGATTCAGTGTTTGGAGACCACAGATCTAGGATTCATAATTCAGTAGACTGATTCACAATTATTTCATGCTTAAACAAAATGTTATTCTACTAAAGCACGGTGAGCCGTGACCAATTGTCAGTATTAGACCTAGCAACAGAATTCAAATAAGCCTTTTGGATCATGTTTTCGATTATTACCAAGAACTTCATTGTGAAGCTTTTCAATCTTGTGTTTTACGTAAATAATATTTCAAGACTTCGTGGGCCGAATGGATCACAATTTTAGAATCGCTTCTCTAAGATGACCAAATGAAATATGTTGAAAATATTAATCTTCAAAGTTGATAAATATAATGTAGGCCTATAGGCCCTGAAGAAATATTAAAAAAAAATTTCAAGATTACTTGCATTAGCGGGTCACAGAAATCTGTTTACCAAAACGTTACCCATTTTTTTTAACAACATACCCCAAATTTGCCAAATGTTGCCCCCCCTATTTTTTTTTAGCAATATAGGTATACCTCAATTTTGTGTTCTTAATTATCATGCTTAAACAATGAATGTCAGCGTACATTATTTCCGAACATAAAGACTGACAACTTTCCGTCTTTCCAGATGTTAGTATTAATGTTGTGCTATAAGGAATATAATCTACAATAGCACCTACAAGACAATGATGTTGTGACTCACAAGAACAGTCTGAGCCACAGTCTTCCACAATATGTAAAAGTAATCACATTCATACAGTGATTATTCTATCATATGTTGTGTTTTTTTTCTCGATATATATCCCTTGAAATATCTATCACTTTCTTCTTTGTCTGTATATCATTCAATATCTTTTCTCTCCATGCAACACGATCCATGGCGTTCATGTTCACATGATTCCCTATCAATAATGCCTATACATGTGTGTACTGAAGTAGAAGTTGACTCCTAGAACAAAAGCATAGCTGTATAAAAACTAATGTGCTGTTGTAACGTAACTTGTGACACATAGATTCCATTTCAGAGGAATGAATTCTTTGATTTAGCCATTGTTGCAACATAACTTGTGACACAAACATCATAGATTTCCTTTCAGAGGAATGAATTCTTTGATTTAGCTGCTGCAAGGGTATTGTCCGTGTCATGTGTCTGTATTTACCCCTAATGTAAGTATTATTATAAATAACCAAATGGTCAGAGGGTGTCCGACAAAGTGGATGGTGCCGCAGTAACCTAATGAACAAATAGTAACGCAAAATTAGTTAAACAGGTTACAGGTTTTTTATTTTGTCGTTTTCTGTTGTTTGTCTCTTGAAAAAGGTTCAATTTGAGCCGATACGTGGAGAATTGTCCTGTTTAGTTTTATTGTATGTTTTTTTATATATACTTTTTAAAATATATTTTTACTAATAGGCAAGGTAAGTGTTTTAGTAACCTGTTTAACTCATTTTGCATTACTAAGTATTATTATGGTGTACAGTCTACAGGATTGTCAGATAATTGAAATGAATAGTCTAATTTCAGGTAAAATATGTCTAAATAATCTCATTTTATATTTTCATAAAAGTGGGGGTAGGGGGGAGGTGGTCCAATAAACCCCCCAATTCCCTGTAAATACATGCTGCTACATTTCACTATTTGTAGAGTGTCTGATGTGTAGACATGTAGTAACACTACATTACGACCACTACTATTAGACATTGAACACTAGAGCACCAATGAAGTGTCCAATAAACCCCAAATTCCCTGTAAATACATGCTTGGCTGCTACTGCTTTTACTACAAGCAAATCTTGGAACAAGATACTGTACTTGTGCTAATCATTTGTAACACATGATAAGACACACAAATTGATGTTTTGATCAAAAAGCTTTTATCCAGACTACATACACAACAAACAAATTGCAAAATATTAATAGCATATCCATATTTTTCTCTGCCATGTGAATGTAAATTGTGCTGTTCTTAGTCGCCATTTATTGTTGTGTATGTATTCTTGATAAATGCCTTTTGATCGAAATGTTGATTTACGTGTGTTTCCAGTGATTAGCAAAACTTCACAACCCTGTTCCACGCTTCGCTCTATTGGGTTTCAGTTTTGCTGCAGTGAGTACATATCAATTTTCCTGCTTTTACCTCTACTACTGTTACTGCCACTGCTAAACAATGACACTACCGTTTATACCTGGCATCTAACTGTTTTGATAAATCTGTCCACTCCTGTTCTAGGAACACACAGATTACTAAATATACTTCTGGGATGAGACTAAACTGAAAGAAGAATATCTTCACAATAGCCTACACTCACTCACTCCCAGAAAAGGAAGTATCATAAGACAGTGCCATGGTAGAGCCCAGTGTTAACAGCAAGTTTCCCATTGATCGTGGATGGGCCTGGGTTATATGTCTAGGTAAGTGGTTGTTTTACCAATTTTTTTCAGTCTCTGGTTGTGGTTGTTACTTAACCACACCCCTGGTTCTTATAAGGCCATAAGCTACAGACATATTGTTTCCAATGCACTCTGCCTTTATATTACCTACCCCGGTCTTTCCATGTGATGTTAATACAACTGGGGATTTCATTGTATCTTCCATTTTGTTTAGGTTTTCCCTGTCTGCTACTTCTAGTATCAATATAACTGGGGATGTCATTATCTCGTCTTCCCTGTCTACTCCTTGTAGTATGGATTAATTCTGGATGAAAGGCAAACATGATGTTGGTGTTATTTTCTTTATTTTTAAGTAATATTTCTTGTTGCAGGTATAAACATTTCCCTCATACCAATGACGCAGACAAACAACTCCTTATTGACTGTCCTTTCCTCATACCAATGACGCAGACAAAAAACTCCTTATTGACTGTCCTTCCATCATACTTCATTCTACCAGAAAACAACTTTTACAGGCACCCTTAAGTCACTAACTCACTGTATGGATTACTAAATCAACTTTAGAAGATTTGCACTTTTCTAAGACTCATTTATCAAAAGTAGAACTTTCAGTAGAAATTAGATATTGATTACAACAACAACAGCAGGTGTTGTGGTGTGTAGATGAATATCTGTTTAAATTTTTTGTAGTTCTAGTAGTACCAGATATCAAGTCAAATCAATTAATTGCCATGCCGAGTGATGTTGGGGGTGGGGGGATCATGTTTTTATACAAAAATCTTGTCTATTGTGTTGTTAATAAGTTAAGTTGGTGACATCTTTTTGTGCCATAGTGACAACCCACCCAGCAACTTCTTTCTTTGCCTTCCTCTGTCTCTGCCCCATTTGATCTTTGTGATGATTACTAAATGCTCATGTTTTGCACTTCCCATCACATGTCCTAAAAATATAGACTGTCTACTTCAACTTTTTGATATAATATTTATTTTTTACTCAAACATCTCTGCGGACTTAGTTTTCTTGGCTGTCCATGGATTTTCATCATTCTTCTGAAATCTACATCTCAGTCACTTCTAGTTTATCTTGAGCTCTATTATTTACCACCCATGATTCACATTCATAATGAAGAATTGGCTCAATGTAACATTCAATCACCCAAACATGCATATACTTTGGTATTACTCCATTGCATAGAATGTTTCTCATCTTTTGAAATACTGATTTGGCCTTTGCTATCCTGCTTTTTATCTCGTTGGAGCTCTAGCCATCTGATGTTAAAATGGTGCCATGATACTTGACTGTTTCCACTGGATTTAATTTTGCATCATTGATATCATTGAATACTGTATTTTAGCGGTGTGTATTTCTTTGAAACAACCATTACTTCTGTTCATTTTTTAGACTGAGGCCTTTGTTTTCACTTTCTTGTATTACCATAAGGGAGCCACTTAGCGCACTGACTTCGCATATGAGTGGTCCTGGGTTCATTCCCCAGTTGAGGCAGAAATGTTTTTCAGATCGCAATGGCTCCCGGGTCGACCCAGCCTTAAATGGGTACAGGATTAATCTGGGAAGTAAAGACTGTGAGGGACAGGAGATGGCTACCGCCCTCATTTACAGAGCCACTGAAATGTGAGATCGCTAACATCCCACACCCCTACGGCATTAATAAATGCTATGGGTTACTTTACTTTTTATTACCATGTTTAACAGTGCTTGAAGTTCTTGTTCGAGATATCATGGTATGTATAACATTCAATTATTTATTTTGGTCTACTTCAGTGTTTCCCAACGTGGGGTGCACACCCCACAGCGGTGCAATTTGATTGTTTGAGTGGGCAATTTTAGATCATAATTCAATTTTTGAATATTAAAAAAATGTATATGTATATAAGTGGGGGGGGGGGGGAGGTAATCCGGTTTTTAGAAAGACTTAGGTTGGACATGGTTAAAAAAAAGGTTGGTAAATGCTGGTCTACTTGTTCTATGTTGGTATCAAAATCCTTATCACAGGACACCAATGTGTTTTGTACATGGCATCCTGATTAATTGTGCACCTTTTGGTTGGTTGCCTCTGTGAAATCAGTGAGTGTTATTCGTTATTCAGGAGACATAATTACAGATATAGACATGTTTCAAGTGAGTGAAAGAACACAACAGCAATCTTGTTGTTCTACATGACATTATTCTAAAAGTGTCATGAAAGCATTTCTTTTCATATGTGTATACCATCTCCACATCAACGGATGGCTGCAACATACCTCCATCTTCTCTCTTGCCTTGGTAGTGCACTCTGTTAGATTGTATCCTGTTTACTTGATGTTTCCCTCCCACTTGTATCTCTGCCTACCTTTTGCTCTCTTCCCTTTTGAATCTACCTTCAAGTAACACCTTCAACAAGGCGTCATATCTTTTAATATGTATAAATAATTTAATTTGTAAAATTTGTATTTCCCCTAGTAGTTTTTTTAGGCAGCATTTTCAGAAACTCTTTGTTTTCTTCCACTTCCATAGTTCTTCCTACTCTCCTATATATCTACATTTGAAAGGCATCAGTTATTTCTCACAATTTATTTACTGTCTATGCTTCTGATTCATAAATTAATGTGTAATAGATGCATAATTTTACAATTCTCATGTTTAATTTGTTTATGACTTTTTAAAATGTTAATTTTTCTTCTCTATTAAAATATAAAGTTTCCAAATTATTTAGATTAGTACATGCAGCCATATGACATCATCTGTAAAACAAACTTTCAGACACTGTTAAAAACTTGGCCTGACTGCCACCATTATCTCATTGCTACCAATGGGGAAGTATGAAGGTGATTGAAGAAGGACTTGAGCCAGAGAATTACACACCCTGTTTATTTTTCTGTGTAATAAATACAGTGGAATCTCTATAGAACATGCATATATAACAGTTTCTATATAGCAATAAGTTTATGAGAAATGTTTCTATATAGCACATATGTTTATGAGAAATGTTTCTTTATAGCAATAAGTTTATGAGAAATGTTTCTTTATAGCAATAAGTTTATGAGAAATGTTTCTATATAGCACATATGTTTATGAGAAATGTTTCTATATAGCACATATGTTTATGAGAAATGTTTCTATATAGCACATATGTTTATGAGAAATGTTTCTATATAGCACATATGTTTATGAGAAATGTTTCTATATAGCACATATGTTTATGAGAAATGTTTCTATATAGCACATGTTTATGAGCAATGTTTCTATATAGCACATATGTTTATGAGAAATGTTTCTTTATAGCAATAAGTTTATGAGAAATGTTTCTATATAGCACATATGTTTATGAGAAATGTTTATGTATGACACAAATGTTTATAAGAAATGTCCCTAACTAGAAAAATTCATCAAAATCTCCAATTATATTTATTCTTTAGCGTTTGCAATGTATAGGCTATATGGAATTTCTGTTAATACATAAATTGTGTTGGTCCAGATCAAGTTGTTATAATGAGATATGACTATAAAATATGTGTGTATTTATAAAATATATTAGGTTTGTTTAGGCCTACATCAAATGTGAATAAGTAATGTGCTTATTGTCCCTAGGTGGTTTCATCACTCACACTGTTCTGGGATGTGGAGGACAGATCAACTCTGTTCTGTTTGTTGAACTGATTGAAAAGTTTGGAACTACAATTACCACAGCATCTCTGATTTTTATGTGCCATATTTTGGCTTTCAGCCTCAGCAGTAAGTCAATAATAACAAGTCTTTCACTAACATTATCACTCAGCAGTAAGTCAATAATAACAAGTCTTTCACTAACATTATCACTCAGCAGTCATCATCAAGTGCCGTCTCCGCAATGAAGGTTGGCTGCAACGTATCTCCAACATCTCCTGTCTCTTGTCTTGGTGGTGCACTCTGCTAGACTGTAACCTGTCCATCGTGTAATGTTACTCTCCCACTTGTATCTCTGCCTACCTTTTGCTCACTTCCCTTTGACTTTACCCTCAAGTAAGGTCTTCAATAGGGTGTCATGTCTTTTAATGTGTCCAAAGTATTTTATTTGCCTGATCTTTATTTCTCTTAGTAGTTCTTTCTTAATATTAAGTGTCTTTAGCACCTCTTTATTTGTTTTCTTCTCTTTCCATGATGTTCTCCCTATTCTTCTATATACCCACATCTCAAAGGCATCAATTTTGTCTTCAAATTGTTTATTTAGTGTCCATGTTTCTGAGCCATACATTAATATGGAATAGATGTAGCATTTTATAATTCTCATTTTTAAATTGTTTGTAATTTGTTTAGATATTGACTTACTCAGCAGTAAGTCATTAATAACAAGTCTTTCACTAACATTATCATCTGCTTAAACTTTTGTCTCTGCCCTAAATTTGCTTGACTAGTTACAATACTGATATCTCATCATAATTTTATGCAATGTGGGGGGGGGGGGGGGCAGTATTGTGATAAAGGAAAAAAAAAGGGATGGGGACAATACCACTTTTTGGGAATACCACTCAATTTTAAGTAGATCAATTATAATATTGTTAGCATCTGTGTGAATAGACAGAAACTAGTTGATACCTTTAAATACTTAGGATCTTACATGAGCAGTGATGGAAGCACAAACAAAGATCTGAGCATCTACGGATGTATCCAGTGTGTGAAGAGGATAATCAACATATCTAATACCTATCTAATGATCGTCTATGATTTATTGATTGGTTATATTCACAAATATATTTTTATACTGTTTATATCCTTACTCAAAATATGGATGTGAATCTTGGAAAAACACCAATAAAATGAGAAACAAGATTGTAACATTTGAAACAAAATGTTAAAGGAGGATCTTCAGAATACAGTGGACCAAAAAGGTTATAGATATTGAGAGAATTGAAAGTAAAAATATAAGGCGAAACAGCAAAAATATCTCTATAAAATTACAATATTTGTACCATATGAAATGGCACAACAGCTTACAAAAGATCATAATGGAGAGAAAAATGCCATGGCAATGAAAAAGTTGAGGCCGTGAGGAAGATGGATGCAAAATAACAAAGATAACCCAGGTTATAACACAGACACAAGAAGATTGACTCAAGATTGACATGAGTCTCGAAAGGCTGTAATAACTGTTACATCCTGCCCAGGATAAGCTACCTGATGATGATGACACTCTGAGGATATTTTATGTTTAAAAACTACATGGGTCTTTTGTAAAGGTTGTCATGTCAACAAGTTGATTCAATGATTCAACATAAATGTTGTGGGACATATGGCCCAGCAATAAGACACAATAGCTTTAAAAAAGTTTTGCTGACAGCCTTGACATTAATAGTTTCTACTATACATTCAAAGTGATGCCCATCTGTTGTCAGGGCTCAAAGCGTGAACAAAGTATAGTAACACTGTTTGTCTTTCATATGTCATAAAAGGCAACTAAATAGGCTTTGGGATGGGGGGGGGGGAATTGTCTGTCCCATCTCCTACAAGTTCAAAGTTACCCAGAGGCCTTGCTGAAATAAGATGTGTCAGGCAAAAAGATGTATATTTTGCAGCTAAGCTGCAAACCATGACACAATGTATTCCCTTCTCTAGATTACATTTTGTTAATCTGCAGGAGTTTGAGAAAAATTTACAGAAGATTGAAAGTGATCTTCTATTACTGCATTTTTTTAACACAAACATTGATTGCATTTCCAACACAAAAACATGTTTTCAATAAATGTCTTCTGTGTTTGTTCTCTCTGATGGTTAGTTAAATGTAGTCTGAGGAACAGAATTCATTGTAATATAGCTGAAATAAATGTAGAAGATTGATTGGATTGTACTCGAGTTACCTCATATGTACTTCGTCCTTTCAAAGCAGAATATCACATACCGAGATTACCATTCATAACATGTAACTTCCTAACTTCACGTGATACTCCCCAGGGATCACTGAAAAAAACTTACTTTCTAAATAAGACATCAGGATTTTAACATACAACCTTTTGAACACAAAGCAAATGGTTTAATCACTTTGCTAGAAAGATTTTTCAAAATGCGCTATTCTATGGAATACTTTTGGAACACTATTGAATCATCTTTTATGACATGCGTAGCAGGTCAAAGTTTTACTACTCATTCACTAGAACACACACACAACCCCTAAATCTGATAAAAGTGCTCACGTTTCTGCACATGCAATCTACGCAGTCCCTCTCAATAGAGGAGTGTAATCTATACAATCCCTCTCAATAGAGGAGTGTAATCTATACAATCCCTCTCAATAGAGGAGTGTAATCTATACAATCCCTCTCAATAGAGGAGTGTAATCTATACAATCCCTCTCAATAGAGGAGTGTAATCTATACAATCCCTCTCAATAGAGGAGTGTAATCTATACAATCCCTCTCAATAGAGGAGTGTAATCTATACAATCCCTCTCAATAGAGGAGTGTAATCTATACAATCCCTCTCAATAGAGGAGTGTAATCTATACAATCCCTCTCAATAGAGGAGTGTAATCTACGCAGTCCCTCTATATAGAGGAGTGTAATTTATAAATCCCTCTCAATAGAGGAGTGTAATCTATACAATCCCTTTCAATAGAGGAGTGTAATCTATACAATCCCTCTCAATAGAGGAGTGTAATCTATACAATCCCTCTCAATAGAGGAGTGTAATCTATACAATCCCTCTCAATAGAGGAGTGTAATCTACGCAGTCCCTCTCAATAGAGGAGTGTAATCTATACAGTCCCTCTCAATAGAGGAGTGTAATCTATACAATCCCTCTCAATAGAGGAGTGTAATCTACGCAGTCCCTCTCAATAAAGGAGTGTAATCTATACAATCCCTCTCAATAAAGGAGTGTAATCTATACAATCCCTCTCAATAAAGGAGTGTAATCTATACAATCCCTCTCAATAAAGGAGTGTAATCTACGCAGTGCCTCTCAATAAAGGAGTGTAATCTATACAATCCCTCTCAATAAAGGAGTGTAATCTATACAATCCCTCTCAATAAAGGAGTTAATCTATACAATCCCTCTCAATAGAGGAGTGTAATCTATACAATCCCTCTCAATAAAGGAGTGTAATCTATACAATCCCTCTCAATAAAGGAGTGTAATCTATACAATCCCTCTCAATAAAGGAGTGTAATCTATACAATCCCTCTCAATAAAGGAGTGTAATCTATACAATCCCTCTCAATAAAGGAGTGTAATCTACGCAGTGCCTCTCAATAAAGGAGTGTAATCTATACAATCCCTCTCAATAAAGGAGTGTAATCTATACAATCCCTCTCAATAAAGGAGTTAATCTATACAATCCCTCTCAATAGAGGAGTGTAATCTATACAATCCCTCTCAATAAAGGAGTGTAATCTATACAATCCCTCTCAATAGAGGAGTGTAATCTATACAATCTCTCTCAATAGAGGAGCATGATGACTGCCAAGAGTATCACTCAGAGTGCAAAACTCGATTCCTCTCTCTGTGTGATGTGCCATTTATAGAAATTGTCCTCACTGCCACTTTGTAAGCATCTCAGTTCTGTGCAAGCTACCCAGCTTTTTCCAGTGTCATGTTCAGAAGGTCTTCGATGTCATGTGTCCATCATATTCTTCATCGTAGTCTGCCTGTTTTTCTAATTCCTGAAACTTTCCCCCTCCATGCTTAATCTTTCTACACCATTGTGTCTCTTTATATGTCAGATATATGTAAGTTTGCATTTTTTTTTATAGTTTTGAGTAGCCAATCTTCTTCTATGTTCAGATCTTTGTGAATATCTGTGTTAGTTTTCCTATCTGTGTTCTGATATCCCATAATGTCTACTCTATCTCTTTCCATCTTTGCCTGTAAGATTTGAAGTTTACCTTGATACATGCTTCGCACATTCCATGTACCCATTCATTGTCGGTTTCCTTTCCTTAGAGCATTGTCAGTGTTTTCTTTGATAACACAGTCCGGATTTTGGCCGCCATCACATTTACCAGTACTATCACTGCTTTTGCTCTCTTCCTCAGTTACGTTTGGGTCTGCCCAACCTGGGGGACCTGCCACCAGACCCATGAAACTTTTGCATTGCCATGGCATTGCATATGTCTCAGTAGTTTGCCATTGCTTTCTTTGTCATAACACTCCATAACTCAAACAATAATCCCCATGAATCTCCCAAAAATTGCACTTGCAAACAAAATGTCATGTCCAATTTTAAACCCTCCACTCATAAACACAAGGCAATTGATTTGACTACTATACCACTAACAGTTAAATGAGAGAACTTTCTTTTTCTTCATCTCCTATTTTTCTTCTGCGTTCATTCTCACACTTCTGGAAATTAGCAGAATGTAGTCCAGAGCATGAAATGCGTTGTGTTATAGTTTACAGCTTAGCTGCGTTATCTGCATCTTTTGGTCTAACACATTCAACTTCAACATGGTCTATGGGTCACTTTGATCCTCTGGGGCAGCCAACTCCATCCACTAAACCCCCTTAAGCATGCTTGGCAGTTAACAGTGCGATATTCTTTGCTCTTCTGGCAACACAATGAAAGACAATTTAGTTTGTATGTCATAAAGAGAGAAAGCAGGTCCACACTAAGGGATTAATTTTATTGATTCAGGCCAGTACAACTGAATATTTTGTCAGTATTAGCATATTGCTACATTATCCTAATGGAAATTTAAGTCCGAGTTTGAGTAGGGAATTGAGTTGGACAAGAGAATGAAGAATATAATTTGTTTAACTTAATTAAACCATCAATTTTAATGTATAAACATAGACCTGGTGTAATCAAGATCAAGTGGATGTAATACAGTTGCTTAGCAATCACCTCCTAATGGAATGTAATTAAAACTAGGATGGGAGAAATTTGTGATTTATCATATCAGACAAATATTGCCAGATTTTTGGATACATAGATGTGAACATGGACACCAAGACTGCACTATATATATAAGGTGATCATAATACCATCACTGTGCTGCCAATGTCAAACATGGATACTGACAACGAGAGACAAAGGAAAACTTGTTACAACAGAAATGACTTCTCTAAATGGAGTTCTCAAAGTGACATTGGGAGGCATTTCTATACAGACACTTCTCAGGAATACACATTGGGTGCCGGGCCATAGGCAGACTATGTAAATGATAATTACTAAAAGAATTAACGAAAAACAAACCTATATGAAGAACAACAAAAAGGCAGTCCCCGAGAACTCTTCTACCCCTGAGGCATAAAAGGATATAACGCTAAAAGAAAAACAAAAGAAAAAGAACATCATGGAGAAAAACAATGCAAGGCATTATTGCTGATAATGAAAAATGACTGCTCAAGATGAAAATGGACAAGATAACACAGCAGAGTGTTTAAATATTTCCTGACCACAAAAGGTCAACTTATCCACAATCATGAGGAGACCAGTGCTAAGTTCTGGAAAAAAAATATATCACCTGGACAGCCGCATGACTATCCTGAAATGTACTTTTAGATGTAACCACTTATATTCAAAAAGGAACTTTTAGATGTAACCACTTATATTCAAAAAGGTACTTTTAGATATAACCACTTATATTCAAAAAGGAACTTTTAGATATAACCACTTATATTCAAAAAGGTACTTTTAGATGTAACCACTTATATTCAAAAAGGTACTTTTAGATATAACCACTTATATTCAAAAAGGTACTTTTAGATGTAACCAATTATATTCAAAAAGGTACTTTTAGATGTAACCACTTATATTCAAAAAGGTACTTTTAGATATAACCACTTATATTCAAAAAGGTACTTTTAGATGTAACCACTTATATTCAAAAAGGTACTTTTAGATGTAACCACTTATATTCAAAAAGGTACTTTTAGATATAACCACTTATATTCAAAAAGGTACTTTTAGATGTAACCACTTATATTCAAAAAGGTACTTTTAGATATAACCACTTATATTCAAAAAGGTACTTTTAGATGTAACCACTTATATTCAAAAAGGTACTTTTAGATGTAACCACTTATATTCAAAAAGGTACTTTTAGATATAACCACTTATATTCAAAAAGGTACTTTTAGATGTAACCACTTATATTCAAAAAGGTACTTTTAGATATAACCACTTATATTCAAAAAAGTACTTGTATATGCAACATCTCATATTCAAAAATTCTATTGTACAGCTTTCAATCTACATGGTCTGTAAAAAGTAAGAACAATATTTAAAAAATAGTTTTTCCTTCCTGCTGGCTGCTGTAATGACATGTTTGCTAATCACAATAACTTCATAAGATGTGGTACTTCCCACTGGGTGCATCTCGATGCACTTTAAAGTACTTAATGTGTACTTAGTGCTTCCTATATTAGACATAAGACGTGGAAACATATCAATCAAGAAAATACCAGTAATATGTTTCTCATGTATGAATTTATTTCATTATTCAGTTGTGTATTGCTAGATGTATTTATTTAGGCCATAGTCCAAGCAGGCCAGTGTTGGAAAATGTATAAATGTGTGTTATATCGAGTAACATCTTATTTTTCTATAATGTAGATTAGGTGTTCTCAACCTGGTCTGCAATGCTCTCGTAAGGACATGTGCTTGTGCCATGCAAGCTAAAAAGTGATCGTAAGCGCTAACGATTACATGTGAGTGGTGCTCACCATTCTGGAAAGGTTGAGAACCCCTGACATAGATGTTTTTAGCATATTGGTGAATTGATTTTCTTTACAGCTTCTGCCAAGTCTGGCTGTTGTTGACTTTTCCCTGAACTGAATGAACACTGGGACATGTTTGCACTTTTATATCTGAATACATTTTTTTGTTGTGCTCATTTTCTTTTGATTTGCATGGTTTCTTGGAGAATACAGAGTCAGGTTTTCATAAAGATTGCATCATCATCAAGTGTCGATGGGTCTCCAACATCCTCTCTCTTGACTTGCTGGTGCAATCTGATAGAATGTAACTTGTCCATCTTGTGATGTTTCCCTTCTACTAGTGTCTCTGTCTACCTCTTTCTCAATTACTCTTCATCCTCTTTGTTTTCTTCTTTCCATAATTTCTCACTATTCTTCTATACATCAACATCTCAACAGCATTACTTCTTGTCTTTTCACTGTTTGTTCATTATCCATGTTCCTGAGCCATACATTAATGTAGAAGAATGTAGCATTTTATAATTTTCACGTTTAGTATGTTTGTAATTTGTTTGAATGCTTGTAATTTTCTCATGCCATTGAAAGTACTTTTAGCTATTCCGATTTCTCGTTTTAATTTGTTTCACCTCTGCCATGTTCTGTTATTACGCCCTATGTGTTAAGGATATCAGTACCTGTTTCATTATTTCACTATATATAAAGTCTTTAGTAAAAATATATTGAAAGGATTTTTAGGAAGATGCGGTAATAGGTCAAAATTGTTTACAACCAACAGTACATAACATTGTGTTGTTAGTTAGTATCATGTTTACAACTAACAGACGCCTATGTGTTGCCGGGGCCCCGAAAGGGGAGCAAAAAAATAGCAACACTGTTTACCTTCCACGCATGTCGTAAAAGACGACTAAGGAGGTTATGGGATGGAGTTGGCTGTCCCATCCCATATAGGGTCAGTGACCCAAAGCCATGCTGAAGTCGGATGTGTCAGGCCGAAAGGTGCAGATATCGCAGCAATACTGTAAACCATGATAAAACGCATTCCGTTCTCCAGACTACATCCTGCTAATCTGCAGTTGATTGAGAACGAACGCAGAAGAAGAAGAAGAAGAAGACAAGTAACTACATAACATTATGTTGTCAGTTAGTATCATGTTTACAACTAACAGTACATAACATTATGTTGTCAGTTAGTATCATGTTTACAACTAACAGTACATAACATTATGTTGTCAGTTAGTATCATGTTTACAACTAACAGTACATAACATTGTGTTGCTAGTTAGTATCATGTTTACAACTAACAGTACATAACATTGTGTTGCTAGTTAGTATCATGCCTTCAACTTTACTTTTCCAGAAGATTTGGTACCCAGTATTTTAGTAACACATAGGGAAACATGAGTACAATCAAAATTAATCTATGTCTTTTCAGCCTTTTTGTTTTATGAACTTTTCCCCATGCATTGACAGGGTCTGATAGGAGAGTAAAGAATAGCGCAACTGTATATGTTCCATACATGTCGTTAGAGTCAACTACAGAAGTTTTCAGATGGATTTAGCTATTCCAGCTAATTGGTCAAAATAACTCAAAATCTATGTTGAAGTTGGATGTGTTGGGCCACAAGATACAAATATCACAGCTAGGCTGTAAACCATGACACAGTGCATTCTGTTGCATCGACTACATCCTGCTAAAAGGAGGAGTTTGAGAGGAAGAACATACATAATATATACTTGACAATATAATTGAAGAGAAATGTTTTGAAGAATTGTGAGTGCTGTCATAGAAGAGAATAGGAAAATATTAATCAAGGTAGGCATTTATAAAAAGAAAAACAGCAAAGTCTTCTTCTGCATTTGTACTCAAACTCTTGCAGATTAACAGTTGCATTTCAGAGATTGAAATATGTTGTATCATGGTTTACAGCTGGGCTGCGATATCTGCACCATTCATCCTGATACATCCAACACATTCTCAGTATATGCCCTAGTCATCTTCATCTCAATTTTCCAATTTCCTCCTTGAGATTATTACCTGTTCTGTGTCTAATTTCAGAATTATTTATATTCTTTTTGGTCTCATCTCATTTGAATAATTAATCTTTCTTTAACACTTTAGTGGACCAAACGACAATCTATTAGTCATTTCCTTGTTTCAGTTGCAGACTGAATGATACTTTATTCCTCAATTGGGTCCATTAAGGATTAATGCTCTATAAATGGTTATATCATTATTAACAGTGTGTGGGATGTCTAGCAGTGACAGTTTCACAAAAAGAGTGGTTGCAAGGAGACAACATGTACTTAAATGTCATGAACATTTCAAATATACTATTTAAGGACCCAACTTTATCATTGGACCACGTGGTTCACTTGCCATCGGGTGAACTGATTCAGTCTATCACTGATGTCTCAAGTGATCATGATAATGCTTGAGCACAATATGGAGATAAAATAAGGATTCTTCTGTCAAATTTTATAGGTTGTCAGATGTGATCGTGATGAGAATACTGTTTCTTCTATCAAAATATATAGGTTGTCAAACTTGATAGTTAGTCGTCTTATCATCATCACTGCAAACTGGACATGTTCATAGTTGCTCCAATCTTTTCCTGAGTGTATCCGCCATTACACTTCTGCTGACGGTACTGGTCCTCTGCTGTTTGACCATCATTCTTCTGCGCCCTCCAAAATGCTCACTTTTAGCAACAAGGCATTTCAAACCCTGATCTTTAATCCTGGACACTGAAAAGGTATCATCATTGACACTAGTTTCAATCTCACATGCTATATCTCTTATGGGGTTCAAAACATGAGTTCAATCCATTGCCCTGTGCCACAATCCACGTATGACACCAGTTGATCTGCTCTTTCATTGCCTCGAAACGCACGTATCACGGCACAAAAATAAATGTAGCTACTTTCAACCTTTCCTCTCTTTCAAGTCCTCAATCCACTGTTTGCGAACAGGACCCACTTGTTCCTTCCTAATCACATTCAAGATGCAAATCTGTTACCTTCTGTGTGCCTACCTACTCAAATGCCATGGTCACCGCCATAATCTCCGTGGTCATGCTACTCGTAGTCACAGCAAATGTTCCACTCTCCTCCTTGATTATTTTACCTGTGCACTGAGCTGTGAAGGCGCAAGCACTGTGAACATGTCTATCACAGATTCAAATGTGTACATAATCACGCCCCCCTCTTTGGCATTGTGTAGTACTGTGCTTGTGAGCTGTTGGTTTTTTCCATTTATGGTGTATTATCTACATTATAGGATCAGAGGGAAAATTGTGTGTACACATTGACCAGCTCTAATAATGTAGAGATGAGTTTATAGTGTCTATAATCCTGTACAGATTTTCAAGATGGAGATTTGCAGTATTTTGTACTTCTTTCTTTTCTCTTTATACCCCTTTATGCTTTGCTTTGTCCGGGTTAGAAGAGATCTTTGGAGACAGCCTTTTTTGTATGTTTCATACGTTTGTTTTCATTGACTTTTATTTCTGTAATGCATCTTTTGCGTGGCTTGACTCTGGCTTTGTATCAGTCATCAGTTGTGTCTGTATAGGAATATGCTTTTTGTGAGACACTATCAGATTTGATGGTAGTCTGGAAGCATATGAAAACCACTTAATCTGTTGTCTTCTGATATAATCCAGGATTGGTATTGTGTTTGTCTTCTGATGTTTTTATTTATGATTCTGTTTCTTATTGTTGTTACTCTGAGAATTCTATGTAGACAAGTCATTTGTGTTGATCTTCTTTTGATGTTCTTTTGGCTTTTGTTGTTAGTATTTTGTAATATGCAACTTAATGAAACACTCACCCATTGTCTTCCTCCCACTTTGTGCTGCTCCGATGAAGGCTTATATGCAGGACAAAAATATTAAGACAGATTTTTGCAATCACAATGTCATAGTGATGTGTATTCCATCTCTGCATCAAGGATGCCTCAATGAGGTCAACCATAGTGAAGTGTATTCCATTCTCCAGACTACTAGCATAAGTAGTTAACAAATACGGAAGACACAGACGTTCTTGCTAACTTTAGCTCCAGAAGATTTTCCTCTCCAACTGTATTACATTTAGAGATGTCTGGAGTGCAGTGAAGATAATCCAACGACTAACTAATTATATTTAGAAGTCATTATTTAAAAAAATCAGAATTTACCAGCTTGTCAGAATATCAGGTAGGGTCTAAATGAGGAATTACAGTCTTATCAAAGGTAACAGCTTGCCAGCATATAAAGTAGGGTCTAGTGACGATTAATTGGCTTATCAGCTTGCCAGCATATCAAGTTGGATCTAAGTGACGATTTACTGGCTTATCATAAGTGAAGAGTTACAGTGAGCAATAATAAATTTTTAAATAATTTCTGCCATGTGTTGCAGGGGGACCCGAAAGGGCAGCAAACATTAGTGACACAGCTACTTGCCATGCATGTCAAAAAAGGCGGCTAAGAAGATTTTTGGAGTGAAGTTGCCTGCCGTATCCCATAGAAGGTCAAAGTTGGTGGCTGCCTCATCGCATAGAGGGTAAAAGTGACCCAGAAGCAATGCTGAATCGGATGCGTCAGGCTGAAAGGCATATATATTGCAGTCAAGCTGTAAACTATGACACAACTCACTCTGTTCTCTGGACCACATCCTGCTAATCTATCAGAGTTTGAAAATGAACACAGTGGAAGAAATTAAATTTTTCAAATGGTTTTTTAAATATTATAGAACGATCAATTTCAAAAAAATATTTCATTAATATTTTTATTGACTCTCAACAGCTGTTATCTTCCCAACTTTTGTTTTGCCGAGACTCAGGGAACGTTGGACATTGGTCCTGGGTGGATGTCTTCTGTTTGCAGCATCTATAGGTTGTGCTTTCTCACCAAGCATCGGTGTATTCATTTCCTTCTCAGTGCTTAAAGGTAAGCTATACATTTGTTAGATTTAAAAAATATATTATAGAAGAACTTCAAGAAGAATTCATGGACACAGATCCTACTCCATAGATATCAAAAAGTACACCCGCTGAAGGTTCCTGTCATTAGTTAATTACACACTTATTTTCTAGCTCTCACAGGTATGCTTTCCTACACTTTGAATTTTTGATTTTAAACCGACCTAGTCTCACCGAAGACGGATGTGCTGTGTCACTGGTACAATTAAAACAGTGACAACGCATTCCCATTCTCTGGATTGTGTCCTGTGGAAATCTAGCAGGACAATTTTTCTCAGCAAGAAAGATCCAGTGGGATTTTGAGAATTGCCGCAAACAAACAAAGCCCACCTTGTCAGATATTTTTGTCTTATCAATAACTGACATAATTAAATAAATTGTTTTGTTATGAAGACATGTTATCTAGTCATGTTGCATAATGTCATGGTTGCTGGTGTGCCTCTCGGCCTGGTATCTCTTGACTTCAGCACCAGTGCTTGCTTGGGCAAGACTGGTCCTGCTTGATGTCAGGGATGGCCCAACAAATTTTAATTTCCAACCTCTGTTGGCTTGAATAAGCCCCATCTCTACATGAAGGAGTTTGTCTCGATGGAGATTAAATAGATATTTGTGAGTATATTACTTTATTAAGAGACTGCTAATGGTGATCAAGATCTCAGGTAGTTCATTCCTGACCTGTTCTTCTTCTGCATTCATTTTCAAACTCCTGCAGATTAGCAGAATATAGACCAGTGAACAGAATGTATTGTTTCATGGATTACAGCTTAGCTGTGGTATCTGTTCCTTTAATTCAGCCCAATATTTGAGGATGGCTTAGGGACAGGATTGTATATGTATTCAGTAAAAAAAAAAAAAAGGCATTTGTCCACCCTAATGCATAATTCCCTTTATTTCATCATCAATTTGATGACTGTTTGTGGGAAATGATTACTCCAGGTGGGGGGTTGGGGGGTTTAATCCCTATTTTGGTTAAATGCCTAGTATTTCTTCTTCTTCTTGCAGTCTCTTGGAACTTGTTCATGCTCATATCTAAGTTTTGTTTCTTCTATAAACTTGACTGTTTTCTTGACGGTACAGAGGACCATAGAGTTTTACTTTCCCTGTTGTTTCTAGTGCTAGGTCATGTGCTGATTATTTTAAGGGGGGGGGGGTGGTTTTATCACCATAAAGCTGAGGGGGGAGGAGGAGAAAAAAGGGGGCTTACTTCACTTTTTTGTGTGCTAAATTCCTAGTACTAAAAGTAATGTTCTTGTAAAAGTAATGTTCTGAATGTTTTAAGGGGAGTCGGGTTGATCATCATACACATGGTCAGGGGGGGGTTTGTTCACCCTTAAACCTTCCCCTATCTTTGGGCTTGCTTATGCATCACTGACTCTCCATGAGATGTGACAGACAATTCCACTTCCCACCAACCTCCTTAGTCACCCTTACAACATGCATGGCAGATAACAGTGTTGCTATTGCTTGCTCAATTTTCTGCTCCCAACAACAAAAACTTTGATCACCATAAAACTTGAGGGGGTGGGAGGTGGATTTGAGAATCCACCTGTTAGATTTAACAATCCACCTGTTTGTTAAATTCCTAAAGTCATGTTCTGATTTTTTTAAGAGAGATGGGTTGATTACCCTAAAACTGGAGAGAGTGGAGAGCATGTTTGATCACCTTGAAACTGGAGCAGGGGTGTTTGATTACCCTAAAACCGTAACACCCTCCTCCCATCTATGGACTTGCCTATGCGTCACTTTGACTCTGCATTAGATGGGACAGGAAATTCCATCCCCCTCCCCACAAACCTTCTTAGTCACTTCTTACAACTTGCCTGGCAAATAACAGTCTTGCTATTACTTGTTCTACTTTCTGCTCCCAGCAACAGACATGACATGACCTAAATCTCCTTCATGTTCAGCCACAGTTTTGGTATGTGGCACCCTGATAAATTTAAGCTTATATGTCTACACAACTGTTGGCTTTCCAGCAGATTCTTGGAATGCCATGGTACTAGACTGAAATACAGCCACAGTCGATTGTGCATCTGGACCATTCAGAAACCAATGGCAATTTACTGAATGTATTTATATTGCCTAGAAAATCAGTACAGTAAAAAATGCTTGGTTGATCACTACATCATTAATAGGATATTCTACCAACTTTTATATTAATATAATTTTTCCAATTATTATATCAGCACAATATTAATATACTCTGGAAAGATGTCTGCTGTTATATATTGTTGCTTCTATCCCGAGGGTAGAAGCAGACAATCCTTTTTGGGTTGGTGGGCTGATTATAAGTTTTCCCATGTAGTAGGAGCTAATTAGTAGTGTTTTCTGAGCTTGGAGATGAGTGCATATGGTACTTTCAGACCAACCTAGGTGGCATAGAAAATAACTTGGTGGGCAGGATTTGGGCCACATGCCATATTTTGTAGACCACTGTTTTAGTGTTTTATATGGATTTACTGTCCTAGGAAAATAATACATTCTTTTAATAGAGTGTTACTCTGTACATTCTTGCATCAGCAAATCTAGTCTAATTATTCAAAATGGCTAATGAAAACATGTTGCAGCTGTTTATTGAATGGCTGTTAAATTAACACAAGCAGTCACACACTTATAAATCTTTTCAAGGAATGTGTAATCAGATGTGATACAGGTAAGAATAAGACAAAGGGTTTAAGCACTGAGCTGCAGGAGTTATCATCAACAAACCCTTCAACATCTGCGGAACAAAAACTGAGTAGCTATTAATCTGCCATGAATGTCAAGTTGTATTTATTAAATAATAATAGTAGTTCTATATAAGAGTTTATTTTTTAACTATTTTTCAAAGTTACTTCATGCCACAGAAGTCAACTATTGTTTTCTTTTATTTGCTAGTAATGTTTTAACTGCCATGAACATTTTGACCAATTTGATGGACAATTTGTTAGTATTAACATAACAAAGTCATCTATTCTGCACACTGGACAACATCCTGTTATTCTTCATGAGTTGGAGAATGAACGCTGAAGAATGTATAGAAAATGCCATAATATCATAACAATATATTTTATCAATTTTGTTTAATCATGAATCACCAGGGACAGCTTCTGGCTGTGTATTTGTTCCATGTTGCTGTCTCCTCCGGGTGTACTTTAAGAAACGCCTGTCCACTGCCAGTGTTCTTGCTTATTGTGGTGGTAGTGTGGCGGCTATTGTTGCACCATTTGTTATCAGGGCAGTGAGGACAGAGTATGGAATAACTGGGGCCTACATCATTCAAGCTGCTGTTGAACTAAATGTCTGTGTTGCTGGAATGTTAATGAGACCTGCCAGTGCTTATGGGTAAGTTAGTACACCATTATGTTGTTAAATGTGGCTGCTGGATATTATTTCTGTGAGAACTGTATAAAATAAGGGTTGTAAGGGCATAGAGGATATATATATATACCGTCTCTCACAATGAAGTGAATACTGTATGAAGAGAGTGCCATTCATAGCATGTAACTGTAGCTTCTTGCGATAATCTCCAAGGATTTCCATAAAAATCCACTTTATAAATAAGACGTAAACAAAAGCTATAAAAAAAAGGAAACATTATAATCACTACACCAGGAAGATGCCCTAACTGTACAATACGTTACTACAAGGATGCCTTTCTATGCAGAAATAGAATATCAACCAAGTGCCATGCTGACTGATACAGGCAGTCAAGTGCCATGCTGAGGGGTATAGGCAATGAAGTGATATGCTGAGTGATGTAGGCAATCAATCAAGTGCCATGCTGAGTGATGTAGGCAATCAATCAAGTGCCATGCTGAGCGGTGTAGGCAATCAATCAAGTACAATGCTAAGTGGTGTAGGCAATCAAGTGCCATGCTGAGTGGTGTAGGCAATCAATCAAGTACAATGCTGAGTGGTGAAGGCAATCATGTTTCTCCACAACTCTATCTCTTATGTTGTTAATAAGTTCAGATGGTGACATTCTCTCATGCCACAGTGACAAAACATCCAGAAACTTCCATCTTTGTCTTCTTCTGTCTCATCTCCCATTGATCTTTCCTCTAGTTACTAAATGTTCAAGTTTTGCTCTTCTCATCACATACCCTGGAAACTTTTACTATCTGCTTCTTTTTGTTATAATTTGTTTTTTTACTCCAGTATCGTTGAGGACCTCTTCATTAGTTTTCTTTACAATCCATAAAATATTCATCATTCTTCTCATACACAATATCTCTGTTGTCTCCAGCTCACTTTGGACCTTTTTTTGTTCACTGTCCATGCTACACATCCAAATAAAGAATTGGTTCTATATAATATTTCTATATGTTCCAATTTGTAGATGTAAACATCATCTCTGGGTATAGCACAGCCACATTCAACATTAGTTTGGCTAATTTATTTTAAAGACATGTCCTCCAAGTCCCATATTATGCTTATGGTTGCTTTAGGACTTTTCAATTTGGAGATGTAAAGTTTTTTGTTAATCTCCCACCCTGGGGATATCTTCTAGTTTTTATGTATTGGTTGAATTTTGACATGGTCAGTCTGTGGTCAGTCCAGTAATTAGCACCTGCAGTAGTCAGTAGATGAAGGTATCAGTTTTACAGTTCACAAGTGTAACTTACATGAAACTAGCTTTTGCTGACAGTCTACTTTGTAAACCAAGAGGTAGGCAGAGATACAAGTGAGAGATAATATCATGAGATGGACAGGTTACAGTCTAGCAGAGTGCACCACCAAGGAAGGACAGGTTACAGTCTAGCAGAGTACACCATCAAGACAACATTCGGGATGTTGGTCTATTGCAGCTAACCTTCGTTGTTAAGACGGCACTTGATGATGACTTTTTTGGTAAACTAGAACTGATTATTTTGTGAATTCTATTAATACCTGTTGGTAAATAGTTTTACTGCAGTTCTTTATTGAAGATAACTAACATTTGTTGATTGGTATACTCTGCAGATGTGAGCCTGATGAGTCATCTGAAGAAAGTGAAGCTCCAAGGGAAATTGGATTATTGTCTACAGATCTAAAAGCTGAATATCCTTCTGCAGACAAAGTTTTTCTTGAAAAAGGAGAATTCAATGTGTTTAGTCATCAATGGAATCGGCAGTTATCGTTGACACGCAGAAGTGATCAACTGCCAACAATAGATGAACATAAGCTCTTACCAGCAAAATTACCAAGTAAAAGTACAAGCCCAGAGAAGATATGTGAAGTTGGAAGTACAAATAGTTTGCAAGCAAAGATGTCAACAAAGATTTCCACAAACTCTGTTCATCAGCCTGAACCACTTCATTTATCTTCGGCATCTATAGCTTCTTCGAAAGATGATAGTGTGCAAAATTTTCAAGATAAAAACAATATAGGAGATCTAGCTGAGAGTGTTTCAAATAGTCGAACTGATGTCATGAATTGTTTTATTGCTGGTGACTTATCTTCAAAGCCAGTGTTTGTTTCTTGCTCAAATGCTGAGGAGCTGTTAAAAAGTCAAGCTTATCAAATGCTTCTTGAGCAGGAGAAGTCTCTGCTGAGTAGAGAGATAAGTGTTGAGGAAAGGTAAAGTTCTTATTAATAACATAAAAAGTGAAATTGTAAGAATGGATAGATAAATAAATAAAATGACAGGTATGCCAGAGAAAATTTTACAAAATGGTGTGGGTCATTTTAACAAAGATATGTATGAAAGTGTTACCAATACATAAATATCTAATAAATATAAATAATATAGACAAGAACGAATTATATATATCTTTCCATTCTGTTTGTCTGCTTTTTTCTAGATTTTGCTTATTGATAAAGGTTTAAACAATCCAAACCTACTATATTCTTTCTTCTCCATATTAAATATATTTACTTACTGACTCTCAGTGACTGGTGGATCAAAGACATATTATGTGTTATTCTGTTGTAGATTACAATTTCCCTACCTTTATTTGTTATTATTGTCCATAGTGAGCGAGAGTTAGTTTTGAATTTTTAGGAGTAAATATAAACAATTCAGGGGATTATGTGGCAGGGATTAAGAGAAGAATTACAATAACAACCTCATAATTAGAGCTAATATGTATTGCTGGACCATGAAAGGGGAAAAAAGAATGGGACACTTTTACCATTCAAGCATGCAGTAAGAGGCAGCTAAGGAGACTTTAGGCTTGAGCTGGCTGCCCACCCCAAATAGGGCGAAAGTGACCCATGAGCCATTCTGAAGTCAGATGCATCAGACCAAAAGGCACAGATATTGCAACTATGCTATAAACCAAGACACCCCATCGAGGCCAACTGCTTGAAGTGGAGCTAGGGCATAGTCCAGCCAACAGAGGCTGGAAACTAAAATTGGTTTGGCGGGACATCCCTGACTTCGAGGAAGCACTGATGCTGAAGTCAGTGATACCAGGCTGAGAGGTGCACCAGCAACCATTGTATCATGCAACACAACTAGATAACATTGTCCATGTGTGCAGACAGCACAGATCACAGAATATATCCTGCAAGACTGGATTACACTAAACCAGTACAGATATCCACAGAAAGCTGTATGAGAGCACTGAGGAGCTTTCAAATACAGCAGCTGTTATTAAAAAAACAGGACTTGCTGTGTAGACACGTTAAACTGTGAAAGAGAATAGGCACAATGCACAGTGTTTCCCAAACTACATCCTGCTTATCTGCAGGAGTTACGGAAGATTAAGAAGTGCTAACATAAAATCTTTGATAAAGTACCAGCAGTAAAGCTAAATTACATCTTATTAGAGCAGGCATATTTCCAGTAGCAAGTTATGTCTATGAAACATGGACACTTAATAAAAAGTGGCAATGAGAATTACTGCCTTTGATATGAGATACGATGGAAGGATTTTGAGAATACCATGGTCTGTGAAAAAGATGAATTGGTAAGAAGTGGTAGGAACATTAAACATTGAGAAGGGTTGACTCCTAAACAAAACAAAATTGTAACAAAAAATCTGAAGCTTTTTTAGTCAAGACAAAACAGCATAGAAAATAAAAATGGAAGGTATGTATTCTGGTAACAGGGGTAAGGGCTGTCTGAGATGACAATGGAAAAAGACATCTCAGATTGTTTAAACACGCTCTTAGCTGCGGCAGGTGACTTGATAACTCATCCAGACTTGTGAGGCATTCAGAATATCCATAGAGAAAACTACGTTCTTGAAAGATTGTCAGCTGAATATACAGGTCTATATTATTTAGATATATAGTAAATTCCATCTCCTCCAGGATAGAATTAATTGATCCAAGTCTAACTGGACTGACGGCAGAGAGTCAAATCATAGATTATCAATAGATTTAAAGAACATCATAGGTGGATAAAGCAAGTGCATAGGTAGACTTTCCTCCCAAACCAGATGTAAGCTTAGTAACCCAAATTCAACTCAACCATCATCCAACACGGCCATATAGAATAAATGTAGGTCGTTAGGAAACAGTAAATGATAAGTTGGTCTGATACACAGCTGAATAAACAAAGTACCAAATTCATAATCAACACATAATCTAATTTACTTAAACATCTGGGTAGCTCTGAGAAAAAGACAAGGAAAAAGACTTTTACAAAGGAAATGTACACTACCAAAAGTCAATCTTCTGAATATATGAGAGAAGGCATTGGAGAAACTAACAATTGCACATAGAAAGCAAGAGCTATATTGCTCATAATTCCTGGGTATCAAAACAATGATAAATCATTGTTTAAAATATTTTAAACAAATCCTAGTGGGAGATAATACAGTAATAGGCCGAAGTTGTAATAATTTGTTAACAGAAAAGTAACAGTGTATAACGTTTATCTGTAGATGCAATTTAAAATATGGAAATTTTCACTCTAGACTAATGTGACATTTAATATCTTTCCTCTAGTTGTTTTTATACAGAAATATTCTTTTTTTTTCCAGACCAAAGGCACCATATGGCAGTGTTTTTACTCTAGCTAGCGAGGCTGGGAGAGCTATGGAAGTTCTGATGATTGAAGAAATAACATCAAATGTTGGAAGGAAAGGTGTCAAAAGATTGCAGCATTTTTATGATAGAACATCACTAGGGCAAGTAGTTTTTGTACAATTAGAGTTAGTTTTTCATACATCTGGAGTTGGTTTACCATTCAAACATCTAAAGGTGGTTTAACATTTAAACATATAGAATTGGTTTAACATTAAAACATCCAGAGTTGGTTTATCTTTCATACATCTAGAGTTAGTTTAACTTACATACATCTAGAGTTAGTTTAACTTACATACATCTAGAGTTAGTTTAACTTACATACATCTAGTGTTGGTTTAATGTTAATATATTCCGAATTGGCGTATCATTTATAAATGCAAAGCTGGCATAGTCTGGCACTGGTTTATCTTTTATAAATCTGTATAAAATAATACTGTGTGAAACGTAACAACAACAGTACTTACGTAAAACACAGGTTTTTGAATGTTTCACTTGAACAAGATGGACTATTGCTAAGTAGTTATGAGATTAAGGACTATCGCTAAGTGGTTATGAGGTAACCTCATAACCACTTAGTGATAGTCCATCTTGTTCAAGTGAAACATTAAAAACCTGTGGTTTTACTTCATAACCTATTAGTCATAGTCCATCTTGTTCAAGTGAAACATTCAAAAACCAGTGTTTTACCTAAGTACTATTGTTATAAATCTATGAACTTTGTCTTGTTGCTGGATATGTTAGAATCTTGATTGCAAACATTTTACATTTCAAATGATGAATCTACATAAATACCTGCATAGCATCATGCTTAAGATTAAAAAAATCATTGCTGTTGCCTGCAACATTGAATAACTTGTTCTAATGATGAAAAGACTCAGTATGTGCTGAATAGTCATATATGGTATCTAGAGGCCATTTAATATATTCCATTCTAGTATTGAAGTGTTTTATTTATCATTTTATTTTGTTTAGTCTCCCTTCACTATTTTAAAAGAATCTTTCATTTTCTTCTAACATAAGCCAACATCTTTCTTTATGGTTATGAAAATTTTATGAATTTGGTCCTGTGCATTATTTCCTCCATCATTTACTTATTGTCCTTATATATTATATATTAAATATATTATTTATATATTATTTCTTCTTTCGGTCAAAATATGAATCTGGTTTGTGTGTCTGTGATATATACAATTATATTACTTCACGTTGTCTCCATTGATTGGCCTATACCACAGAAGATGGATGCGTCTGGCCACTGGCGTAAATAAAACGGGGACACAATACATTTTCATTTTCTGGATTACAACCTGCTGGAAATCTAGTTGGACCATTGTCCTTTTACAAGAGAGATCTAGTGGGAGTTTGAGAATGAATGCTGAAGAAAAAGATAAGCGGATAAATTATGTTTTAATTGCAACACCAAGCTAGGAATGTAAAATGCAACACCAAGCTAGGAATGTCAAATGCAACGCCAAGCTAGGAATGTCAAATGCAACACCAAGCTAGGGATGTCAAATGCAACACCAAGCTAGGAATGTCAAATGCAACACCAAGCTAGGAATGTCAAATGCAACACCAAGCTAGGAATGTCAAATGCAACACCAAGCTAGGGATGTCAAATGATGATGATACTCGATGATGACCAAAAACTCAACCATAATAATAATAGCAATAATTAATAAAAAATAATAAAGTTAATAGTGCGTTTTTAAATGACTAACAAATCCAATGCGTGCACAAAATGTTATTTTACAGAAGTGGCAACAATAGAGGGTATCTATGTGAGGTTGAGATGTTTTTCTTTTCTATGTGTCCACTTCTGTCTTGCAGTATCTTGTCTGGACTCTTCCGCCGCTAGTGCTCCCATTCTAATGCTGTAATGCCATGCTGTTCTATCCTGAGCTAGGCTCTCCCAAGCGCCTACTTCAATGTTAAGATGTTTCAGTGATGACTTGAGCGTGTCTTTGAAGCGCTTTTTCTGTCCACCAGCTTTTCGAAAATCTGCCTTGAGTTCTCCATAATATATTTGTTTTGGCAAACGCGAGTTCTCCATACACACAAGATGGCCTGTCCAGCATGCTTGTGGCTTCATAAGTATTGTGTGGATGCTTATTGAGGTTGATTTTTCCAAGATCTCGTAGTCTGGTACTTTGTCCCACCAATTGATGTTTAATAATTTATGTAGGCAGATAAGATGGAAATGATTAAATTTTCTTGCATGTCTAGCATACACTGTTCACGTTTCGCAAGCGTATAGTAGTGTTGGTATAACAGCAGCATGATATACTTGTAGTTTGGTGGTTGTTCTTATACCTCTTCTGTACCATACATTGTTGCGTAATCTGCCAAATACAGCACTAGCTTTTGCCAGTCTATTGTTAATTTCCACATCAGTGTCAAATATTAGCCATATATGTAGTACAGGAGTAGAATATCAGTGTATGAGATATACTTTGTTTTTAGAAATCATTGTGTTACCACAAGTGACAGAATGAGGAGCAGGGATATCAGAATCATTGTAGAAACCACAACCACCTTTAATCATCCTGTCCCAAGCAAAATGAAATATGTTTATTGGTAACTTATTCTTATGTGTTCATTTTCAAACTTGTTGATTAGCATGATATGGTCTGAACCCAAGGAATGTGTTGTGTCATAGTTTGATATGGCTGGGATATCTTCACTTTTTAGCCAAAGACTTCAGCATGGCTAAAGAAAGCAAACAAACCCAGGCTTATGAGTCATTGATCTATGATTTGGATAGCCAATTCCACAGTAATACATCATTCATTGTATCTTATGTCAGACATGCATATCAGATCACAGTTTTGCTATATTTTGCTCCCTTTTGGCTCCCAACAATGCTTGTATGGATTAGTAACTATCCAGATTCTCAATATCGTGCAAAATTTTTTATCCCTAAACTCATATTTAACTAAAGTCCCCATTCTGTGGCTGAGTGGTACAGATGGCCAAGGTACAAAGTTCAAACTTGTGGCAGGCAACTGTGCATCAGAACAGTTCAGAAAGAAATAGAAAACCAATGGATGTATTTATATTGCCTAGAAATTCCCTACAGCCAGAAATGCTGGGTTAATCGCTAGGTTCTGAGTTGGATATGTTATATTATGAAATATGGCAAAGCTAGTTAGCTATTTTCATTTCCTCTATGTTGTATGAACATAGCAAGATATGTAAATGTGACGTTCATACAAAGAATGTCAAAATTGAGGATGACCAGGGGGGAAAGGAACTCTCTCTAGGTTATTAACAACAATTCAATATCTTTCAGTTGCTTCTCATTTAAAAAAAAAGTTCTCTTTGATATAGCATTGTTAAGTGTTTATGTTGTACAACAGTATGTTTTCATGTTTATATCTCATAACTGCTTAGTCTTAATAATAGTCTGTTGTCTTCAAGTGATATATCAAAAACCTGTGTTCTACTCAAGTACTATTACAGCAGTAAATTGCTTCTGGGAACACTTATTGTAATCAGATATAATGTATCTTTGATGCTTGTGCTATGTCAAAGAATTATCATTTGTGCATATCATATTTTTATGTTGCTATTGTAATACTTCCTGTACAATGCTTTTAATTCAATAACAAGAACTTGTTTCATGCCATGGCTTTACTGAATATTTTGGCTATATTACAACGGTTTGAAAACTTCTCACAATACGTTACCTTAAAAGTGATTATAACAAGCAATTAAATTTAATGTAAGAGTTTTTCAGGTACATTATGGGATAATGTGTCCACACACATTCCATCATTTTAATATTAAGCTTGATTTCATGATTTCATACAGCTTCTGTGATGTAGAGATTAAAAAACACAAAGCATCTGATATCAATCATTCAATCTGTGCACAACACACTGAGAGCTCACCTCCCTCAAGGGACTTTCAGGGAAGGGGGGCCTCTCAGTGTGTTGCACACAGATTGATGGATGCTGTGTTGTATGTGCCTTTAGCAAAAGTGCATTTCATTAAATAATGTATGGTTTGTTTCGTTAAAAGTGTGGACACATTAATCATAATCTAAAATTTTTCTAGATAATCTAAAATCATAATCTATCCAATTTCTTAATTTATTTATTTTTATTAAAATACATTTCAGACTTTGGTCTTTTCGGATGACCTTGATCGCTGCTTTACCTGGGACTGTAAACCAATATCTTGTAGCATATTTACCAACAATAACACACTCCCAGGGAGCAACTTATGATCAAGCAGCAAACCTGGTGACCATTATGGGCATTGTTGACCTATTCAGTCGCTTGGGTATGGGTCTTATTGCAGATACGAAAATTCTGCCTCCATCCAGAATGTTGGCTATAGCTCAAGTGATCATTGGTAAGTCTATGTTAGAAACCATAGCAAACTTTTGCCTCAATAAGTGTTGAAATTTCTAAATTGTTCTAGTATTTTTTGCTAAATAAATCTTTGGTGCTATAAGTGTTTTGTGTGTTAGTTAAGTGCTTGCAGATTGTCTTAGTTCATAAATGTGTCGCTTGCAAATTTCTTCTTCTCTTTTGTAGTTTAATATGTCTACATAACAAGTCCAGTTTTCATGATAAATGCTGCTGTATTTGAAAGTTCCTCTGTGCTTCCATACATCTTTTTATGAATATCCATCTCTGTGGGTCAGTGTTCTCCCTTAGCTGGTTTAGTTATATGCAGTCTTGCAGGATATGTTCCATGGTCTGTACTGCCTGCCCACATGGACACAGCTATGATGCATCCAGTCTTAGTCTATTTAAGTCGCTGTTTAGTCTGTTGTATCCTGTCCTGATGTGGGAGATATAATGTGTTCAGCTCTGTAAAGATAGTGATAGTTGTCTTTTGGGTGGTGCTTGACCAAGTATGTTAGTTGACAAAGTTGTTGATCCAGTAATGAAAACCTGTTTACTTGAGTTGCAAAGTGATTCAGTGTTACTAGAATGAACCTGGTTCAATTTCCGTCAGCTGTAATAATTATCTAAAAAAGATAGTACAGCTGGATTGAATAAAATATGTTCTGTAGTGAATGAGTTAATTATGCATTGGTTTACAGTTGTAATAATAATAATTGATAATAAAATTATTATAAACAAAGAAACATATAATATTTATGCCAATTTTTGTCAATGCCCTTTTTTAATTTACAGGTACAGTCTGCCATTTTGCGTGGCTGTGCACAAGCTTTCCTCTTCTGATTTTGATGGTTATTCTATTGGGTTTTTTTGTTGGATCCCGAATTTCTCTACTACCCTTGGTCTGCACTGAAGTAGTAGGGAGCGAGAAGATGCCCCAGGCATACAGTATTTCTGCCATGTCAACAGCTTTGATGGGTGCCACTTGGAGTCCAATTTTAGGTAGGCATATATTTTTTCACTGAAATTGAAGTATGCTTTATCAGCCATGATGACAAAGAACAAGACACATACAGTTTGTTTCAGTACTTGTTTGTAAACAAGACACATACAGTTTGTTTCAGTACTTGTTTGTAAACAACACACATAAATATTTATGTATTGTAAGAAATTATTTAGAAAATATTTTGTGACATTATTTTTCAGCTAGAAAAATTGTAACCCATAATCTACACATTTTTTGTTGTGTTCTGCTTTTGTTCTGTTTTTTTTGTTTTTTTATAGGGGACATTAATATTTTATGGGAATTAGAAATAGAAATCTAACCCCAGTGAGGCCAGCACCTTCAAGTGGTGATGGGGCTCAGTCCAGTCATCGGGCTGGAATCTAAGACTGGTCAGGCAGTCCCACTCGAGTAGGACCAAAGTCCTGCTCAAGTAAGCAGGGTGCTGAAGACAGAGGCAACCATCCAAAAGGTGCAGAATTAATCCAGATGGCACGTACAAAACACAATGGGAACATGTCTAGATCCTATAATAGTCATGGTGCCTGCCCTGTGACAGACATTCAGGCAGGGACAGTTCTTGTTCCTATACCTCGAAAGGGCCCAACCCCAATTACTGGAGGTCCTTCTCAATTGCCTCAAGGAGCCAGGAGGCAAGTGAATAGAGCTACTGGCAATATAAACCGATGACCAATAAAAATAATGTACTGGAATGCTGAGAGTGTCAACAGCAAAAGAAATGGATACAGTAAAACGTTGGAGCTTGAAAATATTCTATGTGAAGAAAAAGTTAATGTATGCTGTATTTAAGAAACACACCTCAGCAGCTATATAGCCTTCAAAATCAGAAGCTACCAGTGCTACCGATAAGACCAAAAGGAAAGATGAAAGGGTGGAATTCTGACACTTGTTAAAAACAATATCAATGCATGTCAGCTGGAAGTGTGTATGGAGGAGGGGGCAGAATACCAGATGCTCCACCTAAAAACACAATACAGAATTCCATCTCCTGAACCACTACTGCCCAAGTGATAGAGCATTGGCACTAGACACAACCCCAGAAAAAGATACTGTGTGATTTCAACAGCCATTCTCATAGCTGGGGCTATGATCACATGGACAAGAGAGATGAGGAACTTTAGATCTGGCAGGATGAAAATAATATCATACAATTAAACCAGCCAGCAGACTCACCAACCTTCTACTCAAGAGCATGGCACACCACCTCTACACCAGACCTGGCATTCCACTCACCAAGCCTCGAATGGAAGAGCACTCATGTTGTTGGAAAGCAGCTTGGGGGTAGTGAACACAGACCAGTATTTTATAAAATCCACAATGAATTTATTAAGGACAGCATCACATTCACCAGGTGGAACTATAAGAGGGCAGACTGGAAAATGTACCAGCATTTAACCAGTGTTCTAGCTAAGGACATGAATGTAGACAAAGACATCAATGGAGCAGTGAGTGAATTTAATAGATGCATACTATATGCTGCTAGTAAAAACATACCCAGGGGGGAAATGCAAAAACTACAAACCCTACTGGAATGATCAATTGGAGAAGCTGCGAAATGAGATGGGAACATCTAGATAGCAGAGAACAGACGTAGCCAAGAACACCACAACAAATACCAGCAAACAAAGGCTAAATTTCATAAACTTACAAGCTAGATGGAGCAGCTGGAAAGAAAAAACAATATCACTGAACTTTGAAAGAGACACTAGGAAATTATGGAAACAACAAAACAACTAAATGATGAAAGTACAGGAAGAAATATAAGAATCACACTTTATAAAGATAGAAACATTTTAACAGGTAAACATACTTTGCAGAAGACAACAACATCAAAGTTAACCTAGGCAAACAACAGTTTTGAGAGAACCAGTAAAACATTGAACAAGACAAACATATACCTAAAGTCATAGAGGCACCAATCACAATGAGAGAACTAGAGCATGCAATATCCAAATTGAAAATAAAAAAGTATCCAAGAGCTGATGGTGTGTCCAATGAAATGATTAAAAACCTGGGAACTGCAGCAAAAGCAAAGCTACTGCAGATCTTCACAAGCTGGACCACAGGTAATGTTCGGCAAGCATGGAGGGAAGCAATAATGATATCAATCCTCAAATCAGGAAAAGATGTCAACACTGTCTCCAATTACAGGCTGATCAGCTTTACAAGCTGTCTATACAAAACAATGGAATGCAATATCAATCTTAG
The DNA here is from genome assembly GCA_034231615.1 of Meghimatium bilineatum. Taxonomy (NCBI): domain Eukaryota; kingdom Metazoa; phylum Mollusca; class Gastropoda; order Stylommatophora; family Philomycidae; genus Meghimatium; species Meghimatium bilineatum. The sequence goes on along the minus strand of CM067305.1, from coordinate 20,099,780 downwards.
GATGCAGTGGTACCTTGAAAGTGAAAACCTTTTGGTATCGCAGCAAGCAGGCCAGACAGTACTACTCTACTGCAGATCAGGCAACCTATCTCTCAAGAGATTGAGGAAGCCTTTCAAGATAGGAAACTGGTACTAGCTACATGGATAGACCTCAGGAAAACATTTGACAAGGTTTGGAAAGAAGGACTCTTAAAGAAATTGCAAAATTGCAGGGTTAACTCAAGAATGTATAAATGGGTAACAGCATACCTGCATAATAGAAGAGCCAGGGTGCAATTAGGTGGTTGCAAGAACAAAAACGTCCTAATGCGTCATGGAGTCCCCCAGGAAGGAGTCATGTCACCCACACTTTTCTTGGTTTATATCAATGTCCTAGCTGCCAAACTACCACACAGGATCAAAGTGGCAATGTGTGCTGACAATCTGGTGCATGGAAGAACATGCAGCAGTGGCCACTAAACAAATACAAAGAGCTATTCATGCCGTAACCTTATGGGCAAATAGATGGTGTGTCAGCATTAACACAGATAAGCTTCAAGCTCTCCAGTCTGGAAAACTTACAACTACTTAATGTACTGTCTTACCAGTATAGGGTAACTATGCAGTGGATACCCTCTCATTGTGGAATAGCAGGAAATGAAAAAGCAGACCAACTGGCTAAAGAAGGTGCTGCCGAAGACTACCAGATGTACCAATCACCTACCACCAGAAGAAACTTATAACAAGTCAATAAGAAAGCCACTAACACAAGATGACTATCACATTATGAACAGATCAGAACAAGTTGTAATTCTACGCCTCAGAATGGGACATTATCAACTCCGCAGTCACATATATACAAAGTTCAAGATTGGCAACACGGCCATGTGTACAAGTACAAACATATACTTCAAGAGTGTTCTAAGTATGAAACGCTGAGGAAGATATATTGACCAGAGGAACACTGGAATCAAAGCTCTATGGGACACTGTATGAACTACAAAAGACTGTGAGTTTTACTCAGGAGACAGAATTACAGATATAGACATGTTTCAAGTGAACGAAAGAACAAATTCTAAATATAGGTCTATTTAAATTGTAATATAGGTTTAATCAGGTATAGGTTTAAATATGGGAGCCGCGTTAGTGCAGTGGTTAGCGCACTGACTTCACATATGAGTGGTCCTGGGTTCATTCCCCAGTTGAGGTGGAAATGTTTTTAAGATCGCAACAGCTCCCGGGTCGACCCAGCCTTAAATTAGTTTAATCCGGGAAGTAAAGACTGCAAGGAAGAGGAGATGGCTACTGCCCTCAATTGCAGAGCCTCTGAAATGTGAGATCGCTAACATCTCACACCCCTACAGCATTAATAAATGCTATGGGTTTACTTTACTTTTTACTTTATAGGTTTAATATAGATTCTGTGGTCTATTATATATTATTTTGCCCATTTTGTGCTGTGTTTGAAATGGGAACAAATAATAACAATTATGACTTGCCAGGCATGTCATAATAAGCAGCTGATAATGGCCTGACACATCCATCTTCGGCGGGAATTAAGCTTTCAATTGAAATAGCTCTTATGTTGATAAAAGTGAAAATGACAAAAAAATACTAGCCCAATAGATGTCAATAAATTGGTTTGTTGCTGGGAATGGAATAGGCCATAGATTTGATAAAAAGACATTGCAGACACAGTGAGTTAGATATGCTATCTGTCCCAATAGAAGATTTTAATTAACTATTACATTTAAAACAGAGTATGAGACTACTATGTAAACATAAAATGTTTGTTGCATAAAAAAAAAAGAAAACTACACTTGTTTGGTCATATAAAGAGACACAACTGTTTAGAAAGACAAATCATGGAGGGCAGAGTACTGGGTAGAGGAGAAAGGGCAGACCAAGAAGACAATGGACTGACAATATTAAAGATAACATGAATACATCGTTGGAAAATGTAAGCCGCATAGCACGATGAAGAGGGGTTCAGAGAGTTTATTGGGAAGACAATGTTCTGGAAAGAATACGTCATATGACACTATGTTGGAAAATCTGTTTTATTTTTAAAACTAATTAAAAAAATATATAGTAATGTAGTTTTAGAAATAGCACAATGACATGTTTTAACTAAACTGTCACTTTCAAATGAAGAAAAAATCATAATGTAGCAAATGGGATTTCAATCAGGTCCACTCAGATGGCACCTACTCACCTCGAAACTTGTGTCAACACATATACTGTTTTCAAACACACCACATCCCTAATGTTGAAGACACAATACGTGTTGACTTAACTTGTGAGACAAGTAGGGGCTGTCTGAACGGACCTGGTTGAAATCTTGTTTGCTGTATTATGATTTGTCTTTAAGGATAAATACTTCTATATTATTCACTATCAAATGGAGGAAGCCATTTTTCATTAAAATCACTTTGTTGTTGCTCTTCGTAAAAACTGCCTTTATCTAACATTTATTATAAATGTTTACATCATTTCTACCCCTATTATCAATAATTTCAAAAGGCAGTAGATTCTTATTTTAATTGAAGATCTCTTTATGAAACTCATATTTGTTTTATAATACTTTTTTGACAAATTTTTTTTTCTCTCTTTTTTTTTTTAAAATGCAGGAGCCATCGCCCAGTCAACAAAATCATTTGTTGTTGTTATGCATTTCATTGGCACTGGATACTTATTGAGTGGTCTACTGATGTTTACACTAACTTTCTTCTCACGCATTGACAAAAAACGAGCAGCAAATATAGTAAGGGAAGACAGTAAATTGAATCGTTCCTCCACAGAAGTCACTCAGTAGCATCTCTTATACATAATGTAGCAGAGAGGGATCTTCAGAAGTTGATAGACTTTCATGAAAGGAAATTGATAACCTGAAATGTGCCTCTTATCTCTGTGAGACATTTACAGTCTTACCATAATGTATTTAGACCCTAGACTTATTCAAATATATCACAATGCCAATTAGTTTCTGACATCTCATGAAACCAAAATTGTTATGCAATGGATTCCTGGACATTGAAACACACATGGTGATGACAAGGCAGACAGACTAATAAACAAGGGAGCAAGACACGAACAGCCATACACACTAATGACCACACACACAGTTAAAATGATGTTGAAATCTTTGAACAAAGAGATTTGGCTGAGCAGATGAGCCATTGGGAACACTGGTAGAGAAATCTACAACTATATGACCAGCCTAAATAAAAAAAGACAGCATCAACTTCCTGGGAAAAAACAGTATCAACTTCTGACATCACAACCATCTTCCGACATCACACAACATGTACAGCTTATCAAATATCTGAACAGAATACAACCACAACACACTCCAGGATGCTGGCTATGTGTTCATCTTTGTGAAACTATCAACCATCATATTGTTTTCATGTAGCATGGGAGAAAAATTCTTTCTCCAAGACCAGATAATTGAAAAACCCTATATGGAACAGAACAGCTGCTCACAAACACATGCATACAGCACACAATGGCATTGGGTCAAAGGGCATGAGCTTAACGACCACTAGATCAGCAACCAATTACACTCTTACTTTGCGAGACAGTCTCAGTCTTGCAGTACTGCTTTTAATAAAACATTATACAAGTGGAGGATTTAACATCTGATTGATCCTGCAGGTAATTCTAAATGAATATGAGATTATCTCAAAAGTATTCATGAGTTCTTTTCTTATTTAGGAGTGAAAACCTATTAACTAAACATTCCTATTGTGAACATTTATTCAGGATTTTTGCCATTATTCCACAAAGAGCTTTGTAATAACAATGCATGTAGTTATTCTCTTTGTAGGCTCAGTTATTTATCCCCACTACAATATAATGCTTATCATTTGTATGATTGTTATGCAAGTCTTTCAGATTAGACCAAATTGTGACAGAAACATTGTCGTTATGTTTCATAATTGTAAAGAAAAAAAGGATGATTATAAAGGCTCGTACATTTGTTTGTCTTTGTTATCTCTGGTCTAGTTGTAGGCTTTGTCTTAACTCTTATCACACGCAGACTAAAAATTTTGTTTTAATGTGCTGGTTCACAGAGACTACAAAAATTGAATAGTAAACAAATATAATTTTTGAAAAAATCTAATATATAAATATAGTTATAAATATAAATGATGAAACAAATGATAAAACAGAATTTTCAATGTTCTAGCCAATGGGGTCTTGTAAAGTAACAGCCAAAACCAAAACAAAAAATGTAAATAAAATGTTAAGATCTCATTTAACAGGAAGAATATCATTAAATAGAAAGCTCCAGACAATGTTCCAGTGCAATAGGAAATTGCACTGGAACATTGTGTTTGGTGTTGATTTCTATTTTATTTAAATAGTTTTTTGTTTGATTGTTGTTTTGACAAAGACACATTAGCTGCAATGTAAAAAACTTCTTTGTCTGTCATTTCTTTTCATCATTTATATTTATCACTCTCTTTTCTTATTTAATATGGATACAACTGATAGAGGAGAAACGAACAACCACACTAATCCAAATATATGCACCTTGTAATGACAACAAAATATAAGAAACTACTGAATTATTTTAAAGCCTATCATTTGTCCTAAACAAGATTAACAACAAAGATGAGTTATAACATCTTTGTAAAGGAAATATATTTTAATTACATACCGGTATGTTTTGTAGTTGTACAATCATTGAATTTTTGAAAATATCCTTTTCTTTTTGGATGTTATCAGTTTCTTTTGGTAGTATTTGAAAAATCGTATTTATTCTATATTCTCAGTTCGTATAACAGGTCTATGATCTGTATCAATGTTTCTGTTAAGAAAAGCTCTTGCATCTGTGATGTGTCACTTTTGCCTTTATCTAAGGAGAATGAAATCTGTTTCGAAAAGCTCTTGCATCTGTGATGTGTCACTTTTGCCTTTATCTAAGGAGAATGAAATCAATTTGGGATGAATGTAGCAAGTTGTCCCATTTATAGAATGTTTGTATGTAGCTCTATCTGTGGTGATAAAAAGAGTATGTTATTAGCAATACATGTTCTAGGCATATATTGATCAATCCTTCCCCGTTATAGTTTCGTTCTATTATGTCCCTGAAATTGTCTAAACAGTGTTCACCCTGTGCTCTTTTCCTCTCTATTCTTCTGTTGAAATCATCCATAATGTATAACTCATGTTTTTGTTGATCTTGTTTAGGACACGTGAAAGGCTTTCAAAAAATGTAGTACTATCTTCTATTTTGTTGTTGTCATTGGAAGGTGTGTATATTTGGATTTGTATAGTTGTTCTTTCTTTCTCTTATAGTTGTATCCATATTAAATAAGTATGCTGAAGTCATCTGTCTCAAATGTTCAGACATTGCACCTAAGCTGTAAACCTTGACACAACACATCCATCCTGATTATCAGTAGGGGTCTGAGAATGAACACAGAAGACAAATAGACTACTATTTAAGCCAATTATAGGCATTGTTTAGTGAAAATGGGAATGAATGAAAGCAACTTCGAGCACTGATTCACATTTCAACCCTCAAACAGTGTAATGGAACCTTAGTGGGACCATTTACTTTCATCCCTCAAATAGTCCAATGGAACCTTAGTGGGACCATTTGCTTTCATCCCTCAAATAGTCCAAGGAACCTTAGTGGAACCATTTGCTTTCAACCCTAAAACAGTGCAATGAAACCTCAGTGGGACTACCGGGTATTTGCTTTCAACCCCCAAACAGTGTAATATAACCTTAGTGGAACCATTTTCTTTCAACACTTAAAAACATGTAATAGAACTTTAGTAGGATCATTTTCTATCACCCCTCAAACTGTAACCCTCAAACAATGCAATGGAACTTAATATTTGTTCTCCATGAAAAACAGTCGCATGAAAAAATAATTTTTGACCTGTTACACACCAGTAAAAATTTCTGGGTGCATTTTAAAACACATTACATAAATACAATCTGAAATTCTACAATTTCTTCTGAATATCAACTTCTCATAGGCATTAATTCTGTATTATAAATTGGTGTTTATTGTCCAGGTTTCAGCTCTATACAGTTATGTAGAATATATGTATATATATCTCACTTAGAATGTTAGATATATGTTAACACATTAGCTCCTGCATTGTCAGTAACCGATCAAGCTTTGCCAAATTATTTTCTCAATGGCTTTCTCACTGGTCTACTGGGCTGATTTCCTCTCTTGTCCTACAATAATAACAGAACCTTCACAGTACTGTATTGTTATTGATAGCAAAAACATATACAGCATGGATGTGATGATCGATGTATAGTAAAGTTAATCCATAGCATTTATTAATGCTGCAGGGGTGTGAGATGTTAGGGATCTTACATTTCAGTGTCTTTGCTATATGAGGGCAGTAGTCATCTCCTCTTCCTCACAGTCTTTACTTCCTGGATTAAATCTGGTACCCTATTAAGGCTGAGTCGAGCTGGAAACCATTGCAGTATGAAAAATAACTCCACCTTAACTGGGGAATGAACTCCGGACCATTCATGTGAAGTCTGTGTGCTTCATGGCCCCCTTGATGCGTGCTGGCATTTGTTCATTTCAGAGTTTAATTTTTTTGTGATGAGGGAATAGAAAAAAAACCAGTTTCACTTGTCCAGAACAGTTTGATAGAGAAATGAGTAAACTTGTTTGTTGCATCTAAAGTGTTTAAATTATTATTAGAGATTTCTGTTGTGAAATGTTCGTGAAATGAAACTAGTAAAAATCTCAACTTTTATACTGTTTTTTCCTGTGTATATAAATCCTACTTTATTATGCATCTATATATATATATATATATGACATCAAAGGTTTTAATCTGTATGTTTTGACAAATATTACATCAATGATATATTAGTTATACTGTATTGACATACATCATTTAAAAGGTTACACTGTAAGGGGAACCTGCAGATACGGGGTCTTTAGCTTTGCTTATTAAATATGCTTCTCATTCTGTCACAGAATGCTTCTCATTGCTTCAAAAAAATCTGGTCACACTCCTGAAACCTTTAGTATACAATTTTCTCAAATTATTTTCTGAATTTGCCATTAATTGCTCTAGTCCTGCTTGAAGAAGTCGTCATTAAATGCCATGCACGTTTAACTACTAGTACCCATAAACTAAACCCATGTCTATGGATACTACAAACGCCATGTGTTGCGTCTTAAAGATTATTTAAAGCTACTTCCTGTGATTATGCACAAAAACTTTTAACTGTTTTTCTATGTAATTCTTAACACACCATCAAAGATTTAATATGTGTTTTTTTAATACCGGTACATTATGTATTTCATTAAAGTTATTCAAAAGTAATATTATCACTTTGTTAATGGGAGTTAATCAACTCTCGTTTTTTCAACAATATCTCATATGTTCTTTAAATGGCAGTCAGTGACAGAACTAGGCAGGGCAGCTGCCTTGATTGAGAGCAGCGGAAACAATCCACAACCAAAATGAATTTAAATCAAAATCCAGGAACATGGTAATAACAGTTTGCTAATGACTATAACAGAATATGATACTGTTCTGATTGCTAAAAGTGAGGAAGACTTTCAAGATTTAATTAATGTAGTAGTCACAGAAAGAGAAAGGCCTCTTCCTAATTATCAAGAAAACAGAAGTAATGGTTACCAGAATTTCAAAGAAACAAAATACTGCACCTTGCAAGATTAAAGTAAATGATATAATATCAATTGGAATATTTAGGTACAACGATTACATCAGATAGAAGTTCAACAGAAATAAGAAGCAGAATAGGCCAGACAAAAATAACATTCAGAAACATGAAAAATATATTGTGTAATATGACATTGTCATTAGAGGTGAGTAAGAGAGTTCTGCAGTGCTATATAACTCATATACTAACATGTGTAGAGCCATGATCGCCTACACCAGCCGGTATGGCACATGATGATGATGAATCACTATATAGCACATAATAACATACACATTTATGTTTGTCTTTAGTTATTAGCAACATTTGATTACTCTGTTCCTGGATTTACCTGTTAGATTTTAGTTTTGTGCTGTAAGTATATATTTTAAATCAAAATGCCTAACTTTGACTCAAATGACTTATATTTTTGTGCTACCAATGTCAAACATGGTCCTTAACAACAAAACATAAGAGACAACTGATTACAACAGAGATGAGATGTCTGAGAAAAGCCACAGGAGTGACCAGAAGACACAGAATTAGAAACGATGTCATAAGAGAAAGAGTGGGTGTCATATCAATTCTAGAATACATACAAAACCAACAGATACAATGGTTTGGTCATCTGGAAAGAATGGAAAGTGTGATTCATTAGTATATAAAGCATATACGAAGAGAGGAGAAGCAGAAAGAAGAGCCAAGGGTAGACCTAGAGTACGCTGAACCGACAACATCAAAGAGACATTACATGAACACCAAATAACATTATCTGAAGCTGCCAGAAAAGCGAGAACAAGAACATTGTATCTCTTTTAACACCCGTAAATGGTAAAAGAGGAAGGAAAGAAGAAGTAGAAGAATACTTATATTTTCATATTTTATTATGTCAGATGCATCCATCCCACCAAAGATGGACGTGTCAGGCTATTGGCACAAATAAAATGGCAACACAACGCATTTATTCTCTGGACTACATCCTCCTATAAATCTGGTAGGATCATTGTCCTGCTACAAGAAAGATGCAGCGGGAGTTTGAGAATGAACATTGAAGAAGAAGAAGAAGATGCATCCATAAATTACATTTTAATATAAGTACAAGAAACTGATATTTTAACCCCCTCATTTTCTGATTATTCATAATAGAGCATATTTTACTGCTGGGTACTGTGCTCTTGAATTGCAAATAATAGTTATCGCATTGTTGTAGCTTTCTGAAATCAGTATTTGCTTAAAAATCATACATTCCTATAGGATTTTCCATAATTGTGCATTGCCGAATGTCTCTGTAATGTATGTCAGAAGCTGAGAAGTTGATTAACTCTGTTATCGTCATAAGATGTTCCAAGTTCTACAATATCAATTTTTAGAATAATTTATATTTTTTTTATTTCTCTTCTTGTGTGTGCTAGATTGACTCTTCTGTTATCTGGAATTATTCTTTGTATACTGTATACATTTTACTATACTTTATACAGACAAATCCCATTATAACAAGTTTGTTCAGAACAACAAAATATATATGTAATAACAGAAATTTGCAATATAGACCTATGATAAGCACAAAATATATAAAAAAATTATGTGTGGTTTTGAAAGTGTTTTTGAATAGGGAAATGTTTTAAAAAGATTGTGCTATCAAGTGATTTGATTATATAAAAATAAAATTCAGAGATATTTAATTTACATACCTGTAAACTTCCAGATTTTCTATATTTCAACCCAAAATATCCCTAAGATTCTGTATTTTTACCCAAAAATCTGTACATATTCTGTATAAACTTTAGCCTACCTCATTAAAGTAAAACAATATGATAAATATAGACATAATGAAACCTGAGTATTGTCATTTAAATTTGACAGGTATGCATTTAGTATGTAAATGATGTGTGATTTTGTCTTTTGTCAAGACATTGCAAGCAAAATCTTCAGAAATATATATTTATATTATATCAAGTGACATATTCTTTCCAGATCATTGTCTTTATTGTGAATACACTGAAGCCTTTGTCCCGGACAAAATCCAGAAAAAGATAGTTATAGATCCATAATCAATATAATTGTTATGTTTAGTTATAATTATAAATATTTTAACTATTTGGAAAGTAATAATGCAACTAGAAGTTGCTGTGCACAATGAGCAGTTACTAGCTTATAAGTAGGTCCCCCTACAGTGTTTTGGTTTTATTAGTTATTGTATCCATTGATCAGAAATCAAGATATAACCCTTATCCCACATAGGACAAAACTCAGTTTTTTTGTGCAACTGGTTTTCATTGGAAGTTTGGTTCATTATGGAATGCTGTGTCCACATCACATGATTCATTCCAACTTTTAAATATTATGCATACATTTATACAGCTTTCGTGAGTCTAAGATTAAATAGTCACAACCTCTGCTACTAATGCAATGATCTGCACACAACACACTGAGAGTCTGCCGCTAGGATCATCCAGTGAGGAGGGGTAGTTGGGTGGGGGGAGACTCTTAGTGCATAGCATGCATATTTTAATGTGGTGGTTTATGCATCTTTATAGAAATTTTGTTCCTTAAATAATGTATGTAAGATTTGTTTAATTAAAATTTTGACACATCTTTCTGTAATGAACTGGAAATTATTATTACATAATTGTTGTGACCTAATTTACCACATTTCTGTTATTTTTCATTGTATAGATCTATGTGGGATACTACTAACTATTTGAAAAAGAATGTTCTTTATATAGAATAAATATCACATGCAAAAGATTATGCAGTTAAGATTGAATAGTAAAAACAAGATCGGGTGTAAGACAAGGCTTTCTCTCACCTCTAATTTTCAATATATACATGGCCAGAATAATAAAAGAAGCCCATATCAACAAAGAGAAAAGTATTGCAAATAAACTTGATGAGGAACTTAATCATGAAATCAACTAACTAGTATTTTCCAATGATCATAGTCTAATATACGGAAATGAGGAAAATTTGAAAAAATACATTAAAGCATTGCTATTAGCATGTAAGAAGAACAATTTGAAAATTTCTGTACAAAAAAATAAGAATTTATTAAAATTAGCAGCACCAATGATATAACAATAGATAACACAAGAGTGAAACAAGCCAAAAAATTTAAATATCTCTGCAGTATGTTTTCTGAAAATGGAAGATTAGACAGAGAAATAAGGTGTCAAAAAGCAAACACAGTGACGTACCAACTTTCACCATTACTTCTCCATCCAAAGATGAAGATGGAAATCAGAAGACAGGCAATATCTGCAATGTTTATACCAACACTTTACTACCAATATTAAATGTGGTCTTTAACAGTCTCGAAACAAATAAAAATTGTTACATGGGAAATTAATTGTCTGAGAAAAGCTGCAATGGTTACTAAACTAGATAAAATAAGAAATGAAGAAATTAGGAACAGAGATGGTATAATATCATATTTTGAGCATATCGAAAGACAGCAAGTAAAAAGGTTTGGTCACCTTCTGAGAATGAATCCAAAACAAATACAATTTAGAGCATATAACAAAAGAATATCCAGACATAAAACCAAAGATATACCAAGAAAACAGTGTATAGAAAACATCAAGATATGCTTGAACATAATGCAACCACGGTGATACATAGTTAGTTAGTTAGTTAGTTAGTCGTCGGATCATCATCACTGCAAACTGGACACATCCATAGTTGCTCCGATCTCTCCTTGAGTGTATCCGCCATCACACTTCTGCTGACAGTACCGGTCCTATGCTGGTTGACCATCATTCTTCTGCACCCTCCAAAATGTTCACCTCTAGCAACACCGCAACTCAATCCCTGACGGTGATACATCTGGCCATGGAGTGACAACTGATGCTCCAATCCCTACACTCAAGGGCAAGTGTTGATACTGTAAACTATTATTCACCTATGGATAGACAATAGTAAAAACAAATGAAAAATGATAAAAATATTTATACTTAATCACATTATGAAATTTATCCAAAACATTGGTAATGTACAGAAATTAATTCAAGTAACAGTATAATAATAATAAGACCCATAACCTGTCAGGGTCATAAGGGGGCCACACTGGAGACATCAGTGCAAAATTCTCTCCAAACATCCTTATTCTCAGCCAAATTGAGAATCAGAGGAGTGAAGAAAAAAAATCACACCCAGACCATTTCTTGATGTTAATATAGGATTTTCTCTTTCCTCTTCTCCTTTCACCCTCGACTGTTTCTTACAAAATAGTTTTGAAAAAATGAGTCGGTCGTGTCTCGTTACATGTCCAAACCAAACAAGTTTACGCCATTTCACCACAGCCAAAATTGAGTGGTTCTTGATTTTGTTCTTGACCAATCAACACTGCCATGCCTCCAACTCTATATAGCTGTTACCATCAACTCTACATTGCCTCCTACTCTACACAGCTGTTATCACCTAAACTGCATTACCTCCACCTCCACAGAGCTGTTGTTTCCAGAAGATTGACAGTAGCTGTTAGTTATTTTATATAATCTATATTTATGACAAAGTGTATAAGTGTTTACATCTGGTATTAATTTATGACAAACTATATCTTTTAGAGTCTATCCTAGAACATATCGTGTATAAATAATCCTTTACATTCATCTTAACCCTCCATGTTGCCCCTATCATACTCCTTTTTTGGTTTCATGTCACATATTTTTTTATATATTTTCTCAGAACTCTTGACCATATAATTTGTTTTTGGTCATAAATTGTGTATTTATTTATGCTGAAGTATATTTTGGATATATATTTTTATCGTGAAACTTATGCTATAATTTTGTACTGTTTAATCTATTGATATTATACATTGTATAGACCAATGGATTATGGGTTATAGAGACAATAGGTTATTGGGAACTACAGATTTGTTTGAGAGAGTCACAATGAAAGGTCTGTCAGAAATTAATTGAATGACATAAGGAACCACATATTTTCTTTATATTCCTGCTCAATCTTCTGTTAGTTCGCAGGATGTAGTCTGGAAAAAAGAATGTATTGTCACTATTTATAGCTTTGCTGAAAAATGCATTTTTCTCCCTATATATCCAACTTCAACATGAGATGCAGCAGTCACACCTACCCATAGTCCCCTTAGTTCCCACTTATTACCTGCATGACAGGTTGCATTATTGTTATTAAGAGAAAAATAAAAAAACACAGACGGAAACACTAAAGTCAACTGAAGACGTCTATATGTCAGTTATAGGTAGAAGCAAAGGATCATAATAAACGTCACCATGTGCGTAGGCTCTATTCAGTGGAATTTGAGTAAATTCTGTACAAAGTACAGAAAATCTTGATACATTACCAAGTATAAGACAATAGGCCTCTATGTAGAAACAAATAAATATCTTTTGATGTGGATTTAATGTTCTTTACTTTTTATCCTTTCATCAAACATTCACAATTACCGTGGCATTATACAAAAGTGTTATCTTTGATTATCACTAACCACAGTGCAGCCAGATAGGCTATTCAGACAGCTTGATAGCTTATGTCAGCTACAAAGTTCTCATTCACTGAAAGGACAATAAAATAATAACATTTTTGTTTGTTAAATCATTTACCAATAGGTATACAGTTTGCATATTATAAGAACTTGTTAAGTTTTTTTGTTTAAATAAATATGCATTTTATTATAGTAAATGGCACTATTTTGTTCTTTAATATTACATCATAAAATTTTATTCACTTCAAAGTGTTGTTGACCACACTGGAAAATCAAGCTAAAAAAAAGGACGCAAAGGAGGATCGGTTAAAAACTGCTTTTATAGACAGCTGTGAAGCTATTGCAACCTTATTGTAGTTTAGAATGACATATTATTTATCAGCATGTATTAAATCATTGGTATTTTTACTGTTGTAATGGATTTTTGTGTTCACTGAACATAGCCACCTACTGACTATTTTTGTGTTCACTGAACATAGCCACCTACTGACTATTTTTGTGTTCACTGAACATAGCCACCTACTGACTATTTTTGTGTTCACTGAACATAGCCACCTACTGACTATTTTTGTGTTCACTGAACATAGCCACCTACTGACTATTTTTTGTGTTCACTGAACATAGCCACCTACTGACTATTTTTGTGTTCACTGAACATAGCCACCTACTGACTATTTTTGTGTTCACTGAACATAGCCACCTACTGACTATTTTTTGTGTTCACTGAACATAGCCACCTACTGACTATTTTTGTGTTCACTGAACATAGCCACCTACTGACTATTTTTGTGTTCACTGAACATAGCCACCTACTGACTATTTTTGTGTTCACTGAACATAGCCACCTACTGACTATTTTTGTGTTCCCTGAACATAGCCACCTACTGACTATTTTTGTGTTCACTGAACATAGCCACCTACTGACTATTTTTGTGCGCACTGAACATAGCCACCTACTGACTATTTTTGTGTTCACTGAACATAGCCACCTACTGACTATTTTTGTGTTCACTGAACATAGCCACCTACTGACTATTTTTGTGTGCACTGAACATAGCCACCTACTGACTATGTTTGTGTTCACTGAACATAGCCACCTAATGACTATTTTTGTGAGTGTTTGTATCCATGCACTATCAATTACCTAACATAATTTGTGTATGTAATTTGAGCTGCAGAGTGTGAATAGATTGTGCTAGAATTACAGATTCACAATATAGGCCCAGCCCATTCATTTTCAGCACATTAAGATGTGAAATGCTAAATGACATTATCAGGTGTTCCCATATGTTGCTCATCCATCATAACTGATGATGATTAATTTGTTACCTCCCACTTTATGAAATTAGAGTTATGTCCCAGACTATGAGGTCATAGATAACCAATAAACTCAATGTTGATCACAAAAGTCATTGGACAAGCCAGGTTTGATAAGATCACATTAGATGGTGTTTGATTTTGTCTTATTAGCTTGTCTGCTGTTTACAGCTGTATTTCTCCTTTTTTTTTTCACAATATGTACCTTTTTTTTAAAACTGTAGAATACTATGTAGCTCTATTTTGTACACTATCATCCCATGTATCATTGTTTATGTTGTTGATATCCAGTGAGGTATTTAGTGAATCCTTGTAGTCCTTGTTTCAACCACCTTGAGAACGTATGCTCTTCTGCATCTCATCACAGATTTAATCTTGTGGTAAGCTAATGATCTGGCATGCATACATAATGACTTACTCAAAGAATCTGTGACTTTATTAGAATAGTAAATATCCCATATGTACTCTTGTCTTTCTCAGCAGAGTAGAAAATTGTCTGTGGACAATATTGCTTAAAGCCTAACTCCTAACTCAGGTAATAATTTCCTCATATTGCTGTAAAATGTTCTTATGAATGACATTGTGGTGTGAGTTTTAACCATATCCCCAAGAACACAAAGCAAAGATGGTTTAACTACTTGATCACCAAAACCCACAATTTTTTTTTTTTCAGACACAATTTATTTATGCAGTGTTATTAACAAGATTAAGTTATAATTGCAGGTTATCAGCACACACTAGAAAAGTCCATATGTGCTCCAATCCAATTCTCAATAAATCCATCAGAGTGGATTGATAAATGTGTCAGTGGATTGATAAATTCAATAGAGTGGACTGATAAATACAACAGAATGGATTGATAAATGTGTCAGAATGGATTGATAAATGCATCAGAGTGGATTGATAAATGCAACAGAGTGGATTGATAAATGCATCAGAGTGGATTGATAAATGCAACAGAGTGGATTGGCTGGCAGTTCCAGTTTGATTTTGATGTATCAATCGCTTCATATATTGAAGAGATTATGCAAAATAAATATTTATTATTATACTTCTTGTTTTTACATGCTGGTAAACCAATCACAAAAAAACAACATATTAACGCAGTACATAATAAGATACACCAGAACACATTTGGAAAAGTAAAGTTATACTGGCCATATCATCCCTAGAATGCTTTTAGTCACAGAAAAATATGGGCCTAATATATTCTACATTGATTTTATTGGTGTGTACAGGAACTTTATTATGGCTACAATATAAATGATTTTCTTTTCATAATTTCAGTCTGTTGCTGAGTCAGAGCATCCACATTGGTGAGGTATAATGTTTCAGTGCAAAATGTAAGAAATTAACTCAAATAGGTTACCAGAATGATGAAATCAGGACCATGGGAATTGACTTTACTTATGGTAAAGAGAGGGAGGGGAAAGGACAGTTCCTTTAAGAAAATGTTATTTAATTTTGCAGGACTTTTTCATGACAGCTTCTATCTTTGTAGCAATTGTTTTTTTCCTAAAACTGAGCTTGAAACCTCTAAATGCCCCCCTTTCCCCCATTCTATGGACACGTTGAAGATAATTGCATATGTTGTCAATATTTTTCACGTATAGTTTGTGTTATACTTCTATTGATGTGAATTGTGTTCCTTGTTTATAAATATACATTGACACTTCATAAATATCTTGGCTAGTATTAAAGATTATAATACCGGTAAATATATAAAAAATATTTACAGAGTTGAAACATTTATTTTGAAATCAAATGACAACTGTTTGCTGTTTTGTTTACATATTATAAGCTTAATAAAGAGCTTTTTCAATCACTGATATGAGTGTGTTCTTGACTTAGTTTGGGAAGTGATAACAAGTTAAAGATGGATATGTTGATGGCTGTAATGGCAAGATTGAATAATATTTAGAAAATTGATGATGATGTTCCTCCTTCGCAAGCGAAGATGAGCATGGCATGAAAAAACATATATATAATAATTAAAATTGGTAATTAACTAATTTAGTTTGTGAGTTCGTAGATGCCCGATGAGTCAGATTTGTGCACAGAAAGTTCTATTGCAGTGTATGCAGGAGTGCTGAAGGTTCAGGGTGGGAGAATTTACGGATTTGTCCTTCCGCTTCTTTCGCTTGTGGATTGCCCGCAGTGTTCTTTCTTTTTCATTTTTCGTGATGCCAGCAGTGATCTGGGTGTGCCAGGCTGAGCGATCAAGTGCTGTAGTTTCCCAGGAGCTAGGATTGCAGTTCTTGAGAGAGCTTTTTATGTGATCCTTGAAGCGCTTTTTCTGCCCTCCACTTGAACGTTTACCTTCGCACAACTCCCCATAGAATAATCTCTTTTTAGAAAATTAAGATCAGTATTGTACTGAAGATCAATCGATATAGATTACTAGTACTAACGATTTTTGTATCGTTAGATGTGAGAGATAACGCTCAATACAGACGCAGAAAGAAGAATTCAGGCTTTTGAATATGAGCATTATAGATATATATATATATATATATATATGTGACAAATTAGTTATGTCAAATATAAAACAAATATAGATATAGATATATATATATGACAAATTAGTTATGTCAAATATAAAACAAATATAGATATATATATGTGACAAATTAGTTATGTCAAATATAAAACAAATATAGATATATATATATATGTGACAAATTAGTTATGTCAAATATAAAACAAATATAGATATATATATATATATATATATGTGACAAATTAGTTATGTCAAATATAAAACAAATATAGATATATATATATATATATATATGTGACAAATTAGTTATGTCAAATATAAAACAAATATAGATATATATATATATGTGACAAATTAGTTATGTCAAATATAAAACAAATATAGATATATATATATATATATGACAAATTAGTTATGTCAAATATAAAACAAATATAGATATATATATATATGTGACAAATTAGTTATGTAAATATAAAACAAATATAGATATATATATATATATGTGACAAATTAGTTATGTCAAATATAAAACAAATATAGATATATATATATATGTGACAAATTAGTTATGTCAAATATAAAACAAATATAGATATATATATATGTGACAAATTAGTTATGTCAAATATAAAACAAATATAGATATATATATGTGACAAATTAGTTATGTCAAATATAAAACAAATATAGATATATATATATATATATGACAAATTAGTTATGTCAAATATAAAACAAATATAGATATATATATATATATATATATATATATATGACAAATTAGTTATGTCAAATATAAAACAAATATAGATATATATATATATGTGACAAATTAGTTATGTCAAATATAAAACAAATATAGATATATATATATATGTGACAAATTAGTTATGTCAAATATGAAACAAATATAGATATATATATGTGACAAATTAGTTATGTCAAATATAAAACAAATATAGATATATATATATATGTGACAAATTAGTTATGTCAAATATAAAACAAATATAGATATATATATGTGACAAATTAGTTATGTCAAATATAAAACAAATATAGATATATATGTGACAAATTAGTTATGTCAAATATAAAACAAATATACTCGTTTGAAACAAATAGAAAAACTTTCAGTATATCAAGATATGTGCTTACTGCAGCAAAACAAGTTCAACAGGGAAAACTTGGAACAGAGTAATGAAGTTTTTGCTATACTCTGTTAACTCTAAGAATGAAATGGTCAAAACACACCCCCACATTACTCTGCTACAACAGGTGAATTTTAAACAGTTGATGGCAACTAAAAACAATATTTAAAAACGAATTTTAAAAACAATATTATTGGGCACTTAACAATCGATTAATATGTTTTGCATCCAACAATCAGAATCACTTACTCACTTGATTCTTAGAAGTGAAATACACAAAACATATTCTTTACGGCATCTTATTTCCATATTTCCGTTGTGTGTTGTAATAATTTCCATTCGTCGTCTTTTGATGTTTTGTGCATTTCTCGATAAAGACCTTTTGGTTGAAACGTTGAATGTTTTGTATATTGTAATTTGTATGTTTTCTTGTGTCCACTTCATTACCCACTAGATTTAGCTATAGTCCGTCGTGTCTGAGTAAAGCGATTATAAAAACCTGTGTTTTTCGTAAGTACAATTAACTGACTTTCGTGGATCAAGAGAAAGCTTTTAACACAGTAGATTGAGCACACCTAAGGATACCACTACATACATACGGAGTCCCCCATCTGATAAGCCTATGTCAGAGAATATACGTCAATAGTCAATGCGCAGTAAGAACGATCACAGGTACATCGGATAATTTCCAAATTCACTCGGGAGTGAGACAGGGATGTGTACTATCCCCCCACCCCCATTGTTCATATCATACATAGATTATATTTCAAAGTAGGAAAGACAACGGAAGAAAAAAATGTGAATGATAGCTTAAACGAATTGCTGTCTGCAGGCGACCAAGTACTACTAGCATCATCAGAAGAGCAACTACAAAGACAAATAGACAGATTACACCAAACATGCCAAACCTTTAACATGAAGATAAATATAGAGAAGACCAAAGTAATGAAGTTAGGAAGAACAGAAAGAAACACCAACATATATATTGGAAACTTAAACAAGTGAAATAATTTACATATCTAGGAAACAATATAACAACAGGCGGCAGAAGCAGCACAGAAATACACAATAGATGTAGTAAAGCATACCTAGGACAAATGACACCAATATTCAGAAACACACATCTAGATTTAAACACCAAAATAACACTATTCAAAACAATTATATCAACGTTGTGTTACCAATGCTAAACATGGTCAACGACAGTACAAGATAACGTTAACTTATGAAAGCTGAAATGGTATGCTTGCGCAGAATCCTAGGAATATCGCTAAGAGACATAGTGAGAAATGAGAACATTAGACAAAGAACCGGTACCACTCCAATCATGGAATATATTAAGAGACAACAGATCAAATGGTTTGCACACATCATCAGACTACCATCAGACAGCATACCACAGCAAGCTATGCTACACAGATACAGTGAAGGCAGACCTAGAGACCGACCACGAAAACAACGGACCACCGTAATAAAAGAGGCGACAAACTCCACAGTATACTCAGCACATGCAAGGGACATCTCTAGAAAACTATTCTACACCTGACACTGAAAGTCAACAAAGGGCTTAAGGAATAGAATAGTTCGTGTACACTTTCCGCTAATAGAACAGTGAAATCTGCATAACTCAGGATGTTTAATATTTTCCGCGCTGATCTTGAGTCCTGTCTATATGTTTAAAGATTTTCTCTGTGTAGATATTAAATAGGCCATGGTGATAAAATACACCCATTTCTTATCCCTCTTTTTATTTATATGTATGGTGAGCATATGTTTTTACACCTTATTGATACATTCTGTTCCCAATATATATTTCTAAACAGTCTGATGTCTTTTTCCATCTATGCCTATTTCTCTATTCATATAGGGCATATTACAGAGTAAATGTGATATATTTTGCTTTGTTTATATGTTAAAGGTAATGTCAGCTATGAACCAGCGCCATATAATATATATTAATTATCAAAACGTCATTAAAATTCCAAGAACCAGGTATGGGTTGCAGTTACACAATAAATAATGACAGAATATCACACGGTTTCCCATAAGTGCTCAGTTGCATAGTCAGTGGTTTACCAGAAACCGCACGACCATAGTTTCCTACCGTATTTGCTCAGTAGCGATGGCACCATGCTTCGACCTTCCCAGGCCATAAGTCCTGGTACTTCCTAGCTGCTGGGTGAATCATGGGAGTAATATTATTTCAAACCACAAAAAACGAATGGATTGTAAACGTTTTTGCTGGACAGAGAGTGAATGACTTAACATGAAACTACGCGACTTCCTGAATGTTTATTATTTTAAGCATTGTGAGTAGGTCTTTACTTACCACCATGTCCAAAACTTCAAAAGTTTGTAGCGACACACATGATCTCCTAGACATTTATTTGGCAATGGGTTAATCAATATTCAATTATTCCAAGTATGTCCCGGTTTTTGGTCATGTATAGAGTGTAGATGATCCTACCATTATCAAATACTTCTGTAATCAGTGACATAACCATTGGATTGTCAATGCGATATCGTAAGGACTGGACCAAAGTATAGACAAGTTCATTACACAGTCCAATACTTTAACGTTTATTTGAGTGTTATTGATATTTATATAGGGTCTAGCATCATTGTCTTTTAGTAGTAACTTGTGTAAATATGCGTATATAATGAAGTGTATATGTGTATGTATATGATGGAGTATGTATGCATGTACGTGTGTCTGCAGTGCGATCTAATGTACGCTACGAAGTATGCTCAACTTGTTATATGTTAACACGGTTCTTGGAACATATAAATTGTTTTTAAAGTGCGTTATTTAGACGACAGACAGAAAGAGACGAGTATTGTTACAATGTCGGTTGGTAGCGGGTATAACACTCTGCCTGTGGATAAAGGATGGGCTTGGGCTATAGCAGCCGGTAAGTTGTAGGCTGCATGGTTTGACAGATGTGAATATTCAGCTTAATAATTATTTCATGTTCGTAAAATAGGTAACGCAGGTTAAAAAAGGGATATAGACATGAAGATAAAGTTAGTGGTCCATCATCATTATGGTATTCTGAACACGCCCATAGGTATTCTGACCTCATATTCAGTATGTAATAACGGCATCTAATAACGTACTGTTCCGGTTCTGTGTCGGTTTAAAACGTTTATTTAGATTTTATATGCCGCTCGCTTCTTGCAACTCTTGCTAGTGGTTTACCAGAAACCAACTGACTAACGTCGCATACCACTTGCTCAGCAGCGATGGCGCCATTCCTCGATCTTTCTAGGCCATGAACCCTGGTAAACTTCATCCTGGTAGCTGGGTGAATTACGAGAGTAATTTTTTATTTAAAACCACGAATAATAAGTGGATTCAGAACCTGTGTCTGCTGGTCAGCGGGCAAGTAACTTAACATAACACAAAAAATTGTCCACTATTTTCTCTGATTTAGCTGTTAGACGTTGTAGGATTGAATGACGAATAATTTTGGTGGCTTGATATGCAGTACTATTATGACGTAATCACACGTTCTTCTTGGTCTTCCTTTGCCTCTTGGTGCTTCAATTCATAAGTTTTATGCTCTTGCTGTTGGAGAATATGGGTTCATTCTCATTAAATCACTGAACTATTTAATTCTCTTCTTTTTAATATATTGGTCCTAGATGTGGTCCCAATAATTCGTGTAATCTCTTCATTCCTCACATGATCTCTTCTTGTTTTGTTTTCTAATTTTCTTAGGCAATTAATTTCACAAGTAGTAAGCTGTCTCACATGCTATTTAGTTAGTACACGTCTGGAATTGGTGATGAAATGATACATTTAGCGAAGAGCAGGAGGCTCTTCATGGTCCACAGTCTTTCTGACCAAAGGTTCTTTTCAGTTTCGCAACTAAGGTGACACACCGGAATTATGTATTGTTGCCTCAATGGCATGGTTGTGTGAGGCGGGTTTAGGGAGGAATGTTTCGTCCCAGAAGAGAGATGACCGACTATCAC
This sequence comes from Meghimatium bilineatum, assembly GCA_034231615.1. Classification (NCBI taxonomy): domain Eukaryota; kingdom Metazoa; phylum Mollusca; class Gastropoda; order Stylommatophora; family Philomycidae; genus Meghimatium; species Meghimatium bilineatum. The sequence goes on along the minus strand of CM067305.1, from coordinate 20,077,726 downwards.
TAAGGGGCTAAGGGGTGTAAACGCACAAAAAATACAAATAACAATACACAAGATAGTTTTAAAATTTCAAACCATTAGGTCTTTATCAAGAATATAAAAAAGCAATTTTAACAATTTAATGTTTGGAATAATGTCCAAAAAGCTTGAGGGTACCAAATAAATCAAATTTCAAAAGCGTACATCGATCTATCATCCGTGGTACAGGATCTTATGGCAGTGACCTGGATATCACGAGCACCACGATAACCATCACCATTGAAATGAGTGGCAACAGGGGTAGGTTCTCTGTGTTTTATGGCATGAAGATGACTACAAAAACGATAGCTCAGTTGTAAGTAAGTTTAACGTATATTTTTCTTGTCACAGCGCTTACATATGATAACGTAAATGGCATTATTTGATATATATGTAAATGCCTCATCGATAGTGAAATTGACTTTCGGCAATGAACCAGAGCGGATCCGAACTAATCATGGACATTTGTAGCAACGACCGCGTTTGCAACGAACAGTGCCCAAATGATCAGGAACATAAGACCTGAGATGACTGGACCAAGATGTCATTTCTTTCCTAGACTTTCGTTCCCTGACTGAATTTTCATCGGCATGGCTTTGTGTCCGTCAGTTATCTCGACTTGTTACTGTGACTAATACTCAGGGTATTTCGTTTTACTCTGATGAAATAAATTTCTCCTTACTTTTCATTCCCATAAATCTACTATCCGCCGAATCTTGTTCTTCTTCTTCTTCTTCTGCGTTCATTCTCAAACTCCAACTGGATCTAGCTGGATCATGGTCCTGCTAGATTTCCAGCAGGATGTAGTCCAGAAAATGGAAATGCGTTGTGTCGCCGTTTTATTTGCGCCAATGGCCCGACACATCCGTCTTCGGCGGTAGAATCTTGTTCAAGCATCATTCCCTTCTTCAGTCTGATCATCAAACTCGTGCCGCTTTCCAGGACTATCCTCTGGTTACCCATAGACGTGACAAAAATCTCAATAATATCTTGATTCACAGTCACCTCATGTCTTATATTCCTGATAATTTTGGCACTGTTCGTTGGAAACGTGGTCGTTACTATACATGTCCCAATGTAGTTCAGATCCGATCTCTCTCATTCTTAATTAGAAACTGGCTTCACAGCACGTTTTAATTCCTATAAGTGATCCACCCTCTGTTGCTGCGGCCATCCCAGTGTATGTAGACTCAGAGTCCCGGTCAGGTGTTGATTGTGTGATCTTTCGGACCTTCCAAAAGATTACTTTTCTTTTTGTTCCTGCTAGGTACTCCCATTTCTGATATTCTCTGTATGGGTACGTTCTTAGCCACATTCACATCATCTTCATTTTGAAATGAATTTATTACTGCCTTCATCAAGTCTGCTTTATCTCTTCTCAGCATTGTACCGTGCATTGCCGCATTGCATGCCAATATATCGGCTCTCTCGTTTCTTCTGACCCCAGCATGACCGGAGCAGTATATCTATGTAATATTCTGTACAACTGAGTTGTTCAATAAGTCCAACCATTATTTTCTCAGTCTTTCATTTCCTAAGGTCACTGTCACTATCCATGAGGCCTTTACATGTAAATTCTGTAATGTGATTTACGTTATCACAGGTAAACGCGGTGACAAGATGTATATAGTTGAAACGGGCTTACGGACTGAGTGACCGCTTCTGTGGGCATCTTCATATAACAAAACACAGAAAACCGACCACTGTTGCCATTCATTTCAATGGTGATGGTCATCGTGGTGTCCTTCATATCCAGGTCACTTCCCTCAGAATCTGCAGCACGGATGACAGATCGATGTACGCTCTTGAAAATCTATTTATTTTTTAGAATTTGGTACCCTGAAGCCTTTTGGACTTCCATTTGTTTAAATTTGTGTTGGTGTGGTCCTTTCTGTATTTGCTGTCCATGTTGTTTTAGATAATAATTATTTCTTTCTGTTCTCATCCCGGTTCCCTTTATCAACAAAACCAGCTTCCATGACTACATGTTTACATGTACGCCATTGTCACCTTGAACTTCATATTGTTTACTTGTCTGCGTTCTAGTACCTTATTGGTTGTACCATTGTTCTTACGGTTTTTCTTTTCCTTTTTGTTTTGAATCTTCTTGATAAAGACCTAAAGGTTCGAAATGATGAAAATGTATTGCGTAGTGTTATTTGTATTTTTTCCTATTAACACCCCATAGCTCCTTAGTGATAGTCTGTCCGTTATCATCAAGTGAAACTTCTAAACGCCGTGTTCTACTAAGTACTATCGTTATTCAGTTTTACTGCATTATTACCTTTTATCGATAGTCCTAGAAGAGAGATATTCCAATATTCAATGATTACAACGTCATGATAGCACCACAGCACACATGTGTGGTCACACTATCTCATCATTACTCTGTCAGATTTTTTGGACCATCCAAAATTAAAGGAAATTTTGCATTTCCCATCACCAAGATGTTTACCAAAAAAGAACAAAGGTGCTCTGTTTGCTGGCATGTATCTCTTCCTCATTCATTGAAATCATTTGTCAGAAAACACAAGTAAAAAAAATTGAGACAATGATGATTTTTTTCATAGTTGACAGATTATCAATCTATCCACCAACTTTTCTTAGCTTCTTCCAACGATATGCCCGGAAAGAATACAGTGGCCCTATTCTTTGTAACCTGAATTAGAAGTTCAGGTCTCGGTTTATTGATTGGTCTGACATTGATAGTATAATATTATATATGTATGAAGATTGGATTTATAATTTCTCTTTTGGTTTCCAATGCCATAGCTGTGTATCGCGAGTGGTTGAATAAAATAACAGCATAAAATAGTGTAGAATATGCATATATCTAAATGATTTAACAATGGCATATCAACAGAATTAAATGGTATAATATAATAAGTTACCATATTCTTCTTCTTCTTTCGTTCACTTGAAACATGTCTATATCTGTAATTCTGTCTCCTTAATAAAACTCACTGTCTTTTGTAGTTCATACAGTGTCCCATAGAGTTTTGATTCCAGTGTTGTTTCCTCTTGCCAATATGTCTGCCTCAGCGTTTCAGTTACCATATGATTTAATCTCTAGTATCCGGCTCGAATATTGGAAAGATGTTTTGATAGTCGCCATAAAACGGTTCGTATTTCTAAAAGATGGTCGTAGACATTGTACAGAAAGTCTTCATCGAAAGAGATTGTAAAAATACTATAGTATTTTCTCCAATCACAACAATTCTAAAGTCATTCCCTGTGATTATTTGCCAGCCTTTTTATTTATGATATCAGTTCTGGTGAAAAAAATATCGTTAGTTCGTGTCGACAGTGACCAACACAGAAGTGAATGTTATCTTAGAAGAAAACGCATGAAAGCAAACATTCAAATCGTCACATAACTGTTATTTGTATATAGAAACATTTGAAACTTTCCAAATAGTTGAAACAAATGGATATACTGTACTCAAAACATTAACATACTTTAGATATTTAGTCATGTTCCTGAGTGTATTTAAAAATAAGAATTATATATTGTATTGTTTTAGTTTTGCTAAAGCTATTGCTAGATCTATGTTTTATCAGAGACTTTTCTATAATATACTATGTATTTCTGCTCTTCAAATAAGACAATAGACACATTAGCTGAAAATAACATTCGATTTTGCACATTTTAATGTATAGTTCATCACTGTAGGTTTACATATAATTAAAGTATTGTACAAAGTCTAAATGTGCATTTTAAATTTTGTTGTTTAGAAAGAGTGCGTAAAAATGTGAATTTATTTCACATGCACAAGAGTATATTATCCATAAAAATATTTGAAAATTGTAAAGTAACCGAAATATTTTAAAAATAATTCCAAACTAATAAAAATATTTCATATGAACCAATTGAAAATACCAGCAAGCGACTAGTTAAGGTGTAACATTATGTAACATTTTGTGTAACAGAACTGTCTCCGTATCAGTTTTGTTAGTAAACTGTACAAAATAGTCTACGAGAAGTTTAATGTAGGTCCCATTGCAGCAATCTGCCGTTGGGGATGAAGATAACTCTTCATGTAGTAAACTGCAGCGACTATTATTTGGGATAGCTAGTTTCCTTTCTTGCTTTGTTTACCTTCCTTAACGCAGGCGTAAGGTGCACATTATACTGCTGGGTCGACTGGTGAAGCGGTCGTGTCAGGCGACACATCACAACCCGGATTTTGGGATCCGGACGCGGTTTCGAAACTTGCACACTGTAACCCAGCAATAGTAAATACGATCGTGTAAAAAAAAAATAGGTCTAAGTTACGTATACTATTCTGATTAGAAGACACTTGACACAAGAAGATACCGGATGCCCATACATAACACCGGTATGAAGCATGATAACTTACAAATTAATAGTTTACTTAGAAACAAAATATAGTGCACTCTACGACAGCTGATACGACGTAGTTTAATGACTTAAATTACGGCGTGGAGTATCTAATGGGTTAATTATATTTATTATAATAAATTACGCATATTAGATTAACATGAATATCCTGTGTATATCCAGATTTATGCGGTTGATTGCTTCATGTAGATTTCGTGTTTATGTGTTTAGATGATATCGACCCATGTCAGGTTTAGTTCGTGTTAAAAGATCGAAGAAGAGAAACAGATAAGGTCTATTTTAACTAATCACATGACTTCTATAAATAGATGGCAACTCATGAAGTGTTTTTCAGCAGATAAATACACGAAGTAAAGTAGATCCTTTTTCACACACTGAATTTATTATATTAAAATAAAGCATTGGACTCGTATTTTTCATCGACCAATTACATACCTAGAAATGCTGGTATCATGAGCTTCTTTTTTACTTTTCCACCCCCCCCCCAAGAAATCTGGTGCCCATTTTCCTAGACTTGTTGGCCATAGTAGCTGTATGTGATCTAACCATTTCTCTAAATGAATTGGAACATCGAAAATAAACTACAATCAAATCCATACCCCGTCATAATCGTAGGGGTGTAATTTTGATAACACAGCACAAAATCAAGCCAAGCAAGCAACTCTTTTCTCATTTCCTTCTTTGAGAATCGCAAATCCTAATCATGTACATTATTTAATATTCACATACATACTATGTTTTTCCCACCTCTTATTTTCTCACCCTCAACTATTACCTGCAGGATATTTTTTTGGAGTGTATTATGTTTCAAACTCTAAACTTTTCCCTGTAGGATGTATTTGAAGAGGGAGTTACCTTCAATTATTTTCTGCAGGATAATTTTGGAGAGTGAATAATATCTCACATCGTGGACAAACCATATACGTTTAAATATGGATTACCCAACCATGTCACAAGTATATTAACCACTGAGTTAACGTGAACTCCAATATAAATCAAGAATAACAAATATACAGTATGTTACTGAGTCATTACATATCAACGTTGATGTGGTGCATGACCCGGAGGTTAGAACTGTGGTCTCACACCAGTGAGATTCAGAGTTCGATCGTCGGTAAGGCTTGAGTTTTGTTTCTGTCGTAGTGTATATTAAGAACTCACCCTGAACATGACGTGGCGACAGCAGGAGGGCACGCGGCATTTATCACACAAGCCACTCGAATATTCCCTGTAAGTCCTTAATGTCTATTGTCTATTCCCAGGCGGATGATGATTAGAATATCTACACTTGCCGTTAAGTGTAGGGGAGGTGACTGGGATCATTAGTTGTCTATCCAAGGCTAGATATGTCGCCTTGGCTGCGTTGAATGCGTATTTGTTCAGGGTTGTCTTGATGTTATCTATCCATCTTGTTCTAGGTCTTTTTCTGACAGTGTATCCGGATCTTCTAATATTTTATGTTCTTGTTTGTGGTTATATTTTGTTCATTCTTATAAGGTGTCCAAATCATTTTATTTATTGTTTCTCGATGTATTCTGTGCATGGTATCACACACGTTCTTCTCCTGATTTCACCATTTCTAATTTTTGTCTAGTTTCGTCACTCTTACGACTTTTCTAAGACATTTCTTCATGTTGCAATTTTTCTCTTCTGGGCTGTTGTCAGTGCCCATGTCTGACATTGATAGCAGGGTATTGGCATAACAATACTGTTTACCATCTGTCTCTGGACTTCCATCTTGATCTTTGGATTGAGTAGTACTGATGATAGCTGGTATGTCACTATGTTTGCTTTCTGGCATCTTGTCGCAGTCTCTCTAATTTTCCGTTGTCTGTAAATATGCTTCCCATGTTTTAAATTCAGAAGTTTGTTTCACTTTAGTTTTTTTTATTTATATGTTCACTGTATTTGACGACTTGCTGATTTTCATTACTTTTGTTTTCTGCGCATTTGTTTTCATGTTATACTTGGTGCATGTTGTCGCGAGTGCATTAATATGATTTTGTAACTGTTATTCCTCTTCATTGATAAGGCATTGATCATCAGAAAATAGAAATTAATTGATTGCATTTTTAAATTCCTTATAAGATTCTTCTCTTATTACTGTAATGTTTAATTTCTTGTTTTGGGATTATTTTGTTATTTTGTGCATGTATATGTTACAAAGTATAGTTGAGAGCGCACATCATTATCTTACATCTGATTTTGTTTCGAAAGATGAAGTTGTAATTCCCTAACGGGAATGTTGGCAGTAATGTAAGCCATCCGGTGACACTAACATAACTAAATGCCGTAAGACATTTTGCAGTATGACACACTAATGGAAAACACGAACGAAAACGGGGGTTGGACTGCTATCATAGTACCAAAAATAATTATATTTTATCTTCTACACAGATATGCTAAACGTGAATCCATAGAAATCGTGTGTTGATTTGCAATTAATCCCGACTCAACTTGTCTATCCACAATTTCAAGCTTCAGTGAGGTGATTTGACTTCCCTATACCGTCGCAGTCCCAGATTATTCCACACAAATTGAATAGACTACCACTACGCCTAGCTCTTGACAATTTCAAGTTTCGATTTTTTCTTTAAGATTTCAGAAGAAATTGGTTAAGTCAATTGTTGTACACAAAAGATATGTTTTAAAATTGAATACAAAAATCATGATAGTTTCCAAAAAGAACATCCTATCCGTTGGGTCTTTCGGTGAAAATATCTCTTGTCTTTCTTGTCCGGAGATGCCGGACAAGTCCAGGTTCGTATAAATACACGCTAACGATGTTCCTGTTCATTTCAAACAAGATGCAGTTCTGTATAAATCCAATTTTTAACACACTGACGAATTTATGAAATCCACGCAGTTCTTACCGTTGAAGATTATCCTAATTTTTCATTCATAGTCTTCTGAAGATGTAATTAGTTCATTTGTATTGTAAAGAACCAAATAAAAAAAAAAAATCCATGTCCGATAAAATATTTTATTGTTTTCTGAAAATCTTGAATTCTTGTGGATTCATATCGAGTCCATTTCAGTATAAAATAAATTTCAAAAATAAATTTACAAAAATATAAAAGTTATCACATTCAACTTATTAAATTATCAGTCATTCTAGCTTGAGACTTTTTTTAAAATTCGTTCATCTTTAATCTTCCAAATATAGCTAATTTATTTGTTTTGTAATTTGACACACAAATAATCGTTGGCCTTCAAATTATTGTCATTCATTAAAAAAAAAATTAACTTCTTGTGATTCCGTCAGAAGTATATCTCCTATAAAATTATCAATTCGTAAAAATGACGTTAGGTTTTTCAAATTCACTGTGTTATAATAAATTAAAAAATGTGCCCCGAATCGGAATACAATTGTATTAAGAAAATGAAACTACGTAGAACTGATTGAAAATCTTAGGTTTGTATAAGCGTGTCTTAGATTTTATGACAACTAAAGTTGTATGTCGATATATCAAAGTAATAATCTTCAGGGATGGTCGTCTTGTCACATACATATTCCTTCAGATTTCCAAGTATTTTTCTGTTCACTGTTCAAATTAACTCATATGCCATTATTTGTTTATTTTTAGAATTTAAAGTCTCATCTGTTTCTATCGGAATCTATTACCTATATCATATTCTAATCCTAAATGCCGATATTATTTCTCAGACTCTCCGTTACTAACTGCCCATATTATTTCTCAGACTCTCCGTTACTAACTGCCCATATTATTTCTCAGACTCTCCGTTACTAACTGCCCATATTATTTCTCAGACTCTCCATTACTAACTGCTCATATTATTTCTCAGAATCTCCGTTACTAACTGCCCATATTATTTCTCAGACTCTCCGTTACTAACTGCCCATATTATTTCTCAGACTCTCCGTTACTAACTGCCCATATTATTTCTCAGACTCTCCATTGCTAAATGCCCATATTATTTATCAGACTCTCCGTTACTATATGGCCATATTATTTCTCAGACTCTCCGTTACTAACTGCCCATATTATTTCTCAGACACTACGTTACTAACTGCCCATATTATTTCTCAGACTCTCCATTACTAACTGCCCATATTATTTCTCAGACTCTCCGTTACTAACTGCCCATATTATTTCTCAGACACTCCGTTACTAACTGACCATATTATTTCTCAGACTCTCCATTACTAACTGCCCATATTATTTCTCAGACACTCCGTTACTAACTGCCCATATTATTTCTCAGACTCTCCGTTACTAACTGCCCATATTATTTCTCAGACTCTCCGTTACTAACTGCCCATGTTATTTCTCAGACTCTCCGTTACTAACTGCCCATATTATTTCTCAGACTCTCCATTACTAACTGCTCATATTATTTCTCAGACTCTCCGTTACTAACTGCCCATATTATTTCTCAGACTCTCCATTACTAACTGCACATATTATTTGTCAGACTCTCCGTTACTAACTGCCCATATTATTTCTCAGACTCTGCGTTACTAACTGCCCATATTATTTCTCAGACTCTCCATTGCTAAATGCCGATATTATTTCTCAGACTCTCCGTTACTAACTGCCCATATTATTTCTCAGACTCTCCGTTACTAACTGCCCATATTATTTCTCAGACTCTCCATTGCTAAATGCCGATATTATTTCTCAGACTCTCCATTGCTAAATGCCGATATTATTTCTCAGACTCTCCGTTACTATATGACCATATTATTTCTCAGACTCTCCGTTACTAACTGCCCATATTATTTCTCAGACTCTCCGTTACTAACTGCCCATATTATTTCTCAGACTCTCCATTGCTAAATGCCGATATTATTTCTTAGACTCTCCATTGCTAAATGCCGATAATATTTCTCAGACACTCCGTTACTAACTGCCCATATTATTTCTCAGACTCTCCGTTACTAACTGCTGTGGTTTCGTTACTAACCATTTTCAATTTTCTATCCTCAACGTCATATTGTAGCTACGTTTTTCTAGTTTTAGTGCACACTTGTGCGGAAATTCGAACTATCAAAATTCCCAACTAAACTTTCACGGTTACAGTTTCTACTGAAGAGCTTCATAAAGTGGAAATATAGATGTCACACAAACAAATCTGCATAGAAATATATACATAATATGGCTATGATAATGCGTATATATGGCAAATATGCATATTAGATAAACTCATTATCACCATCAAGTGCCGTCTCCGCAACGAAGGTTGGCTGCAACGTATCTCCAACATCTCCTGTCTCTTGTCTTGGTGGTGCACTCTGCTAGACTGTAACCTGTCCATCGTGTAATGTTACTCTCCCACTTGTATCTCTGCCTACCTCTTGCTCGCTTCCCTTTGACTTTACCCTCAAGTAAGGTCTTCAATAGGGTGTCATGTCTTTTAATGTGTCCAAAGTATTTTATTTCTCTTAGTAGTTCTTTCTTCATATTAAGTGTTTTTAGCACCTCTTTATTTGTTTTCTTCTCTTTCCATGATGTTCTCCCTATTCTTCTATATACCCACATTAGATAAACTGCTATGCCCTAATTTGAAGGAAGTGAAAGTTGTGTGAAGTTATTTTCGATAATACCATTCATAGGAAATTCTAAATGTGAATAATTTATCATCATAATACCATTTGTATCTTTCTATGTAAAGTGTATTGTTTGTCCGCTGAATTTCGTTTCAATAAAGGCTTTCTAGTTGAAATGTTGTGTCTCTGTTTGCTAGTACGTTTCTTTCCTACTTGCTTTGTAGACATGCTGAACTGTGAACATGATGAAGACCTATTTTACTACTTGCTATGTAGACATGCTAAACTGTGAACGTGAAGAAGACCCATCTTTACAAATTACAATTTAGACATTCTGAACTGTGAACAAGATCAAGTTTTACTACGTCAGTTATTACGTAAATCAGATCAGGGTACAAAGCTAGAGGAAGACCACGGAAAAGATGGATAGAAAATGTCAGGGACATCCTGTACAGACACGATCATAGCACAGCCGAGGCAACAAATCTGGCTTTAGAACGCAAGCTCGAGCTCCAATCACCCCTACGCTTAACGGCAAGGGTGAATCACAAACCACCAGGGGAAAGACAATAAACAATAGACAATTATAATGTTTATTTTTTGCTTTTTAAATTGAGTATGTTTTACTTTACAGCTGGTTTCATTTCTCATGTGCTGATGGGCGGAGCCGGTCAGACCAATTCTGTGTTGTTTGTAGAGATCTTGAAGAAGTATGAAACCAACATAACTACTGGATCATTACTCTTCATGTGCTCAACTTTATCATTCAGTTTTGGCTGTAAGTTTTATGTTTAACATCTTTTACTATATTTTCTTTACTCATTAGAAATTAAATTTTGATGTTAATCATAAATGGATATACAATTTACTTGTTAATTTTCGTATGGTTTTCGTAATGCAAGCAGTAATGTAAGCAGTAATGTAAGCAGTAATGTACGCAGTAAAGTAAGCCATCCAGTGACACTAACATATTTATTTCAGATGAGCTCAATATTTTATCTTCTTGATTTTTCTGTTCTGTCAAAATTTATCTAGAAATCACTGTACACATTGGAAGTTTATCGGGTTAACTTCACGATGACGGACCTATGAATGGGTTTTAGCCGTTTATTAGTGATAGAAAGTTTAAACCGTTACCCTGACAGAATCGTTTCTCTATCTTTCTTTTCTTTCGTCAGATATTGTATTTGTTGTTATCCACTGAAGACAGGTTTGTCGATCCAATGTCGGCAAGGGGTCTTCATCCCAAAAAAAGCGTGGGATTCACTGGTTTAGACGAAAGGATGTATAACATTGCGACTTCAAGAATTTGGAATTACCCCCGCGCTATCAGAATTGAAGGGGCGACTAAGGTGTGCGTGTAATTAGTGAGCCACGGAAACTATCAGAATTCACGTCTGCATGTGCTGGAGAGACTTAGCAACTACGGGTTGACCAGAGTACGTCAACGTCGATTTAGAAAACGAAATCTAAAAAAACTAAATGTTTAGTTTCATGAAATATCTTGGGACTATAATCTGGTTAATTGCAGCTGGAATTCCATTTATACTTTGGACATGCATATCTACTTGGGACACAGATATCTACCTGGGACGCACATATCTACCTGGGACACACATATCTACCTGGGACACAGTTATCTTCTTGCGACGATAATCTGGTGGCTACAGCTGGCCTTCTATATCTACCTGGGCACACACACATAATCTGTCTACATGGGACACAAATTTCTACATGGGACACACGATTATATATATATATGGGGGCTGTCCATAATTGATGTAAACAATTTTTATCTCTTCACTTTGTCAACAAACTGTCTAGAATTCAGAAACTACCTCCCTTAATTATGCATTATATTTTTTCAGATTTTTCTAAAAATGATTTAATATCGATCAGTTTTATTGGTGTATAACACAATTTTCTGTTTACCTCATCTTGCTAACCCTCCTCCAACTTGTCAATAATTGTAAATTATTTTTCAGACTCATTTCCCCCAAATTGTTCACGTAATGTATAACCGCCCATATATATATATTGTTTCCTAGTCTTTAGATGTTGTATTCCGTTGCTTGGCTTTGCGGTGTACGTGGTAAGGTCCCAGTCTTTTCCATGGTGGCCAGCAAATATTCATTCTTATGCCCAGAACTTGCCTCTTGTGCGCCACACACTTTGCTGTTTCGCCGTTTGAGCCGTTGATCGATTTGGATTCCTCAGCCTCGCGCGCCGTCACAGACTTTTTGTCTAGGGATGGATATTCCCTATTGTTGACTTTTGGTCGTATCTTTGCGAGGAAATGCTCCTCTGTGAACGTAGCCATTAACTGGAGTAATCGAGACGCCATTTTGTGTCTGTAACGAAGATAGGGAGTTCGCGAGTTGGAACAACGTGAATGAAATACACTCCAGCTATAATCAATTAAGAAACAAAAAAAAACAACAATAAGACACAGATTCTACAGGTTTGAACTTTATTGGGCATCACACTGTCACCAGTAATACGCTAACCACACCATTGAAACCGCGTAATCCAGTAAGCACAAATGTAAACATGGAAACACGTCGTCACATTACGGCAACCAATATAATATTCCCAATATATATATATATATATATATATATATATATATATATATATATATATATATATATATATATATATATATATATATATATATGTATGACTCAGAAACATGGGCACTCATCATCATCAGGTGCCATACCGAGTGGCGTAGGCGGTCATGGCTCTCCGCAGCTCTCTGTCCACAGTATTATGTATCATATTCGTTGTAGTTTCCTTGCTGCGCCAGGTTCTCAAATTGTCTAATATTTTCTCATGGGCACTATATAAACAATTAGAAGACACAATTGATGCCTTTGAGATGTGGGTATATAGAAGAATAGGGAGAACATCATGGAAAGAGAAGAAAACAAATAAAGAGGTGCTAAAGACACTTAATATGAAGAAAGAACTATTAAGAGAAATAAAGATCAGGCAAAGAAAATATTTTGGACACATTAAAAGGCATGACACCTTATTGAAGACCTTACTTGAGGGTAAAGTCAAAGGGAAGCGATCAAGAGGTAGACAGAGATACAAGTGGGGGAGTAACATCACACGATGAACAGGTTACAATGTAGTAGATTGCACCACCAAGATAAGAGACAGGGGATGTTGGAGATACGTTGCAGTCAACCTTCATTGCGGAGACGGCACATAATTATATATATATATATATATATATATATATATAGATTACACGTATATAATCATCATAAGCCTCACTTCTCTCAACGGCAGAGAAAATAACTAATTATTTCATCATCATCAGGTGACATTTTCTTTCCAGAACGTTGCCTTCCCTATGGACCTTTTGATTTCTCCCAGTCTTTTTCCAGGCATTTTAACATGTCTTTTGTCCAACAGCACCCTGGCGGCCTTTGTCCCTGTTGCCTTCTATCATCCCATCCAGTAACACTTTCTTCATGCCGTCGTGTCTCTTGCTGTGAGACTAACTGTTTCTTTAATATGATGTTCCGAAACCAACTTTCCAGGACGTTAATTGTTCTTATTATTTGGTTTGTTTTCTTTGCTGTCGACGGTATTCTCAGAACTCTTCTATAGCACTTAAATTTAAATGATGTTATTCTCTTGGCCACTGTTTTTTTTAAAATTATCCATGTTTCACATCCATATTAATTATTTACCTTACAAAAATAGATCAACTGCAACTTGTTATTGCATCCATAGTGCATATTTTATCAACAGCTGTGGCTGTAGCTAACGTCTTGCTACCAAAGTTTGGTGAACGTCGGTGTATGTTTGTAGGAGGGATACTGTGCAGTGCAATGACCATGTGCGCATCATTCTCACCGAACATTGGTTTGTTCATCACATTCATCGCAATTAGAGGTAGGATGATTGATCAGTCAAGAATTGAATGTATGTAAGACTGAGGTTTATATGCTTTGACTATATACCATATGGTAAACAATTCTTATATATTTCTGAATGCATCACTTGTCAAATGCTTTACTGTAATCTATGAAGCACAAATACAAGTCATTTTGTACTTCTATTGCCCTCTCCATCAATGCTCGAACTATATATAGATCATTTCCTGTGCTTTTCCTTCCACAAATCCACTTTGCTCTTGTGCAATTTCTGGTTTTAATGTTCCCCTTATTCGTCTCGAGATTATACTAAGTAGGATCATTTTGTTCATAATGCTGATTGTTTCTCATAAGGCACCAGGTTTCTCCAGGAATGTTATGAATATTGATTGCAATAATTCAGATAGAATATCGCCACTGTTATAGATGTAATTTAGCGCTTTGATGACTATTTCTATGTCATTAATGACTATTTCTATGTCATACTACCCCAACGCTTCTAATTCTTCATATAACATATGTCAGTCAAGATATATAACATATGTCATAACATATATGTCAAGATTGTTTCACAGTATTAACATTATAGCCAAAGTTGTTAAGTTTTTTCATCAAGTAAAACATCCCTCTTATAGTTAGGTACGCTCTTTTCAACCTCTGACATTTAATCCAATTTGGATATATCAGAGCTTTAAATCATACGCATTGGGGAGGTCGTAGTTCAGTTATTCCTGTTACCACATTCTCCAACGCCCTTTTATTGCTGTTAATTTATGGTCGTAGACACTGCTTTGTAGTGTTTTGTGAGACACTGCTTTGTGGTATCATCACAGTAGCCATATTTCTTGACATATTATTTCTAAGTAAATTAAATTTAAAATAAATATTAAGCATTATTCATTTTGAAGTATTTTTCTGACATGCTTTGAAAATATAAACTAAATTATTTTATGTATTCTATCCAGGATTTGCCCATGGCTTCGTGTTTGTGACAGCTATCTCACTGATACCTTATTACTTTGATAAACTACGATCTAGAGCCAGCATGCTTCCTTGGTGTGGTGGTAGTACTGCTAGTATTATCGGACCTTTCGTAATCAGAGCTATCCGTAAAGAGTTTGGAGTTAGTGGGGCTTACTTTCTCTTATCGGCTATGGAACTGAATTACTGTTTTGCTGCAATGTTACTACGCCCGGTTAGTGCATACGGGTAAGTAAATAAGTACCATTATCGCTTAACGATATTAATTCATCGTCTGGTTATCACAAGATAATAGTTGTAATTGGATAGTGTAGGAAAGTTTGATGTAATCACTGTAGTTTAACATAGTTGCATCATAAGCTGCCGCAATCACAATCATGGATATCAATATATATAGACAAAAAATAGAAATATTGTCTAAACAGAGAATCACATGAATCGGTGATGACCGGGGTCACCAGGCTTGATAGATTGTGAAATGAATATATCAGGGAAATAATAGGTATAATATCTTGTACAGATTACATAGAGAGAGAACAGATCAAGTGGTTTGGCCACATTATGAGAATGCATCACGAAAAGTTTCCCGTACAAGCATATAACCAAATGAGATCAGGGTATAAAGCCAGAGGAAGACCACGGAAAAGATGGATAGAAAACGTCAGGGACATCCTGTACAGCCACGGTCATAGCACAGCCGAGGCCACACATCTGGGGATAGAACGCAAACTCGAGCTCCAATCACCCCTTAGCTTAACGGCAAGAGTTAAAACAAACCACCTGGGGAAAGACAACAGACAATAGAGAATCACATACAATAAACATAACAATAAATGATTAATTACTAAAACACGTGATGGAATTTAAAGGATTTTCACGACCGAGGATTGTACAGAGTTGTAGAGACAAGAATTAAAAAAAAACCAACTAGGTAAATTATTAACTTACAATTCTCTTGAAATAGAAAATCTATCCCGATGAATAACAAAGTGCGAAACATAAATTCAATCTTCATACCAAAATTGTGTTACAATATTAGACATGAGCACTAACTATAGAACAACAGAGAAAATTTACTACATGTGAGAGATGTCTACGAAAACAGCAAACAGAACAAGAAGAGATCATGTGTGGAATGAAGAGATTACAAGAACTGTTGAAATAACGTCTGTGGTAAAACATACTGACAAAACAATGTTGAATGTTACGATCACCTAATGAGAATGAGCCAATATTGGCCAGCGTCAACAGTATACAGCATGCAAATAGAAGCAACAAGAGGCAGAGGAAGACCAAGAAGAAGATGGATTGAAGGATTTACCGACGTTCATAAACAAGTTAAAAAATTAAAATTTTAAAATGTTTCCAATATTCTATTTTAATTTATGATTCAGAAACATGGACACCAAACAATTAAAATACAGATTTTACGCTTTTCAGATGTGGATATATAGAAGAATAGGGAGAAAAAAAAGAATAGGGAGAACATCATGATAAGAGAAGAAAAATAAACCAGAGATTCTAACAACATTAATATGAAGAAAGAATTATTAAGGAAAATAAAGTTCAGGAAATTTTTTTTATTTTTGACACATTAAAAGGCATGACACATAAGCCGAGACCCTCGTCTATTATACAGTCATGTGGACTCATCGATGATCATCTCTCATAAATGACGATTTTAATTTGTCTCCTTTTTTCATTGATTACCTTGTATATACGTTATGTTGACATGTAGTGAAAATCACGTGAATAGTCCAATATCATCATTATTAAGGATGATATCGGATGTCTAAATGAGTGTATATTTGACGAATGACTTGCAAAAAGTATGACTCCAGTCCAAGTTTCTTAAGGAGCACTCTTTGTACATATACTTGGAACATGGTCGTATGCAGTTATAGAAGACCTCTGTACATAATTAATTACGACTTCATTCGTTACGTTTTTGACTAATGTCGTGAGTTACTTTGGTCAATATTTATATACTTGAAGTAGCCTTGGATATTTTTGGACCAACGAAAATAACGACAATAATCAAAAATGTAATTAATGAAGGATAGTTTACTTTCTGTGGGTCTTCTTTACTGCTAACGGTCGGCCTTGTTTGGAATATCTACAACTACTTTCTCTTCAGTCTCAAAGTATAATATCTTTATTCTATATTACATATAATATCTTTATTCTATATTACATATAATATCTTTATTCTATATTACATATAATATTGAATAGTTCGAAACGTGATGTCATTCATTATGAATTTAAGAATATTTTATTCAAATATTACAAAAACCTGTGACATTATCTACTAAATGTGTTCATTTAGATCGCATTCAGGTAAACCAGCCACGTCTTTGGACAATAGCAATGAAAGTACAAGCGCCTGCGCAGTCACCATAGGTTCAATGAGCAGCTTACAAGAGCAGGATTCGTCAATTGAAATTGGTTCGCAGGTACAGAGTACTCATGAGGAGAACAGCGAAGACAACAAAGATATTAGAGAAACGCTCTTGACATCAAACGAGCACACAGATATGACAGATGGAACTGTGGAGGGGCAGCCTGTAACTAAAGCAAGGCATCGTACAGATATAACAAAAGACAGGTCTAATGTACACTACAGGTATTGATATTAACATTCAAGTGTTTGATGTGATATTGTTTTGTTTTTAACTGATTCAGTCAGGAATCGTGTTTACCCTCAGTATGAAATCAGCCTACTTATTAGATATTTGAAAAGCTAATTATCCTTCAAGAGTGACGCTATTTGACTTTGTTCGTGAATTTCATTGACTTTCGACACAAAGTATAGGCAAAATGACCAATGAAAATTTCCAGGAAATCTATAAGGTTTTCTAACAGTTTGTGAAAAACCGACTGTACGGCTACAGGAGTGAATCAGTTGATGTAAATTGATGTACTAATATATATATATATATAATGCTCATACGATACATGTTTTTTTTCCATATTATAATTTAACTTTTGCATGTGCTTTATTATTTATTAATAAATATATCTAGACTTAATTCTATATTTTTTCCAGTTTATTGTCTATTGTCTTTCCCCAGATGAAGGATTGTTTATCGCATTCACACTTACCGTTAAGAGTAGGGGTGGGAGCTTAAACTGTCGTTCCAAGCCAGATGTGTCGCTGTGGTTTCATTTAGTCCATGTTTGTTCAAGGCCATCTTGATGTTTTCTATCCACCGTTTTCTTGGTCTACCTTTGGCCTTACGGCCGGATATTCTTGTGTTATATGCTCTTATTGGTATTTGGTTTGGCTTCATTCTTATAAGGTGACCGAACCATTTTACTTGCTGTCTCTCAATATGTTCTTCTTCTTCTTCTTCTGCGTTCGTTTTCAAACTCCTGCAGATCAGCAGGATGTAGCCCGGAGAACGGAATGCGTTGTGTCATGGTTTACAGCACTGCTGCGATATCTGCGCCTTTCGGCATGACACATCCGACTTCAGCGTGGCTTTGGGTCACTGACCCTATATGGGATGGGACAGCCAACTCCATCCCATAACCTCCTTAGTACGACATGCATGGAAGGTAGTGTTGCTATTCTTTTCTCCCCTTTCGGGCCTCGACAACACAAGGGCGTCTCAATATGTTCGATACATGATATTATATCAACTCTTTTCCAACTTTCTTCATTTCTTATTTTATCTAGTTTGGTAACCATTGCAACGTTTCGTAGATACTTCATTTCACATGTGACGATTTTTTTTCCAGTAACTGGCTATATTCTTAGTCTTAAATTATTAAATTATTGTAATCATGATTGCACGTAAATTATCATTATATTCATACCAGCGCATGCGGGTGTTAATGGAAATGAGCCAGCTGGTACATGAAATCATATCCACAGTGTCAATATTGAGTCCGATCAATGGTTGGATCTGACATAATTAATGTGCTAAATCAGCTCAGAAGATTATCAAAAGTATCAATAATGACTTGTTGAGTCTAACAGGAATTGAACCAGTCCGTTCAACGGCACCAATTCGTCTAGCAACTCTCGTACACGAGATTTTCCGTACTTGACTAACCGCATCTCCAAAAAAAGATGCGATTTTGTCAAGACATTCAAACTGTGCACTAAAGTCACCGAGAACGGACCAATCGAGATAAGAACTATTACAATAACAACAAACATCCCGTACATGTATTGAAATATCCTCAGTAACAACAAACATATAACATATAACATCCGTATTAGTTATGTATTAGTTATTATAATTTACTTGTTAAATCATGACTTGTGAGATTGATGTAAAGATTGAAACAGCCGATAAAAATAAACACAGTAGACATACATGAAGTTGAAACTGCCAGTCGCTAGACTCTGATAGATTTATTGAGACAAGATGGGAGCACCTATGGACTTGTCCATAAAGGTACTGGCTAATGCAAGATTTGATGTTTCACACAGTTCGTAGCCTGTCCCCGTTTTGATTCATACTATCTCCTAATCCTTGTTTGCCCATGTACTTTTCAACACCTGTGTTATCGAGTCCCACTTTAACATTTGCATCGCCCATGACAACAATAATGTCATGTTTTGGGATCATGTTAATTAGTCCATGAGTGTGTTATAGAACTGGTCTTTCTGATTGTCTTTGCTGTCGTTAGTTGGAGCGTTTCAGTTTATCAAGGTCAGTTTGAAATGTGTGGTGTAGAAGCGTGCTGATATAATTCGCTCGCTCACTGGCTGCCACCCAATGAGAAGCGCCTCGTCGGAGAAAACACAATTAGCGAACTAAGCAAACTTTCAGCTGTCTTGAGACATGTACCCCCTCTGAGTAGAAGACTCCTTTAATAGGTATTGCACTATCCGAAAGCTGAAGTCTCCTGGGTATGAAAGAGAGCTCGAAGATACTCCACACTGCACATAGGAAATACGAGTCAATCGTTTGCAATTCTTTTGGTACGAAGAGAAGAAGATGGTTCTAGCTGCTTAACAGCTTGTTCCTGGTGTGCCCTCGGTCCGATACCCTGCAGTGAGTGCTGCCGTCTTTGAAGTAGTTGCCGAATAATTAGATCCTCCTCCTACTCCGCCGGAGACTCTGTACTGGTGGAGGAGAAAACTACCATATTTGAAGGTCTACGCAACATAGCTAGTTAGCTAAAGCTGTTCTCCGAGAAGTGTTGATATCGCACAAACAAGCAGAAACAAGGGGCGATGCATGAACTGGAATGGGATGGGAGGAATAAGTAGGTTCCGTGGTATCAGTTTCAATTTGCACCGCATGCAGTTTGCATCTTTTTGCATGTACTGACTTCAAGAAAGCAATGGCAAAATACTAAAAACACCAAAATGGTATATCACCATAATGTGGTGATACATCAAGGGTTCAAGTGTTTAGTCTAAGAAACACAACATCATGCAATGATACGAGACATACTTTTGAAGACTGAAAGTGCCAGAGACATAAAGAATACTGGAAAGTCCACTTGGTGGAATTCGTGGTTGAATGTACTTTGTTATTATTCCAAGTATTCAGAAAAACATCGGTCGGTGTTTTAGCACATTGTACTTGTGACAGTCTTGGATTTACTAGTGATACCTCAAAAGTCAAAAACAGTTGAATAACAATGTTCTATAAAGGATACGCTTCAATGATTTTAATATTTAATATAATAACATCATGGATATTTATATCCAGCCCATACTCATTACTTGTTTTATTTACTTGATATATTAGTCTTTGCAGTTCATGTTCACTTTCTGCTAAAGGAACGGTGTAAACTGCACATCTAAAAGAACAGTGTCGTCTATCTCAGGTTGTTTATTATTTTCCTATTGATCTTGAGTCCTGGCATTACTTCTATGTTTTTAAAGATAATCTCTGTGTAGATATTAAATAGGCTTGGTGATAAAATGCAGCCTTGTCTTACCCCTCTTCTTATTTCTATGAATGGTGAGTATCT
Source organism: Meghimatium bilineatum (assembly GCA_034231615.1). Classification (NCBI taxonomy): domain Eukaryota; kingdom Metazoa; phylum Mollusca; class Gastropoda; order Stylommatophora; family Philomycidae; genus Meghimatium; species Meghimatium bilineatum. Next base: position 20,057,019 of record CM067305.1, on the reverse strand, counting down.
ATTTTCACAACTTATTGATGCGGTCTGTTCCCAATATGTATTTCTAATTAGTCTGATGTCTTTTCCATCTACGCATATTTCTTGAAGACATTTGATAAAATTTTTTATTGGATTCTGTCAAAATGTCAAAACTTTACTGTTTGAATGGGTTGTTTATCATAATTGTATATTTCTTATTCATCATTGTATATCTGAATACAGTAACATCAACTTTAGTTTGTTTCGTTCCTCAAGAACTACGAACGATGAAACACTTATATCCTATGTAAAGTTGTGGTTTATTCAGGACGTTCTTTCTTATTATATGCTGAAATATTCTTATTCTAGTTCTTATTTGATTATTAATCTTCTGATTCTAACTTTTAGCCGAAAACAACACTGTGGATAAAATCCCCAATAATTTTGATATGCTGTAACAGTGGATCTCTATTGACAGGTTTTTGACAAGTGACACCATTTTGAGACACATTGTCATCCTGAACCACCGTCCCCCCTCCCCCACAGCTTAAGTATATTAAACACACGGTCATTAACTCTCTTTACAATCACGAAGGATTTGGAACTGTATCGCTATAATTTTCGTTGATACCGTTTTAGTTTACACAAAATTTATTGTTGAAATTATCACCTTCCTGGACACCTCCCTCCTTTACGGGTGTGTGGTCCACCAATCTCAATTGGTTTTCTTTCGTGAAAGACTCCGTAGCCCATCGGGGTCATATAGCCAATGTTGAGAGCCATTGAATTAGAACGCATGTTTCATAATTGTGTATGGAAATATTTAATAACATCAACGACCGCTTGAATTTGGAGGTTCTGTTTTGGCCACTTATGACCAGACATCCCATATGACTGATCGTTATTCAGTTCTAACTGAACTGAACAGATTGATTGAACTTTGGTGTAGCATATATAACAAAATTAAAAGAGTACTAGATTTTGTCCTTTTGAAACAAACGAGGTTCATATTGTCATTGTTATAACTCTTAGTAAAACATATAACACATTTTCAATATTGCATTTACTTACTGTTTGCATATGTTTACTACAGACAAAACACTTACGTTGGCAGTGTTCTAACATTGAACAGTGAAATAGGAGTTCCGCTTGAACTTATGGTTGAGGATGTCACGGATGATACTGGAGATAAAGGTTTGACAAAATGGCAGAAGCTTTATCAAGGCGCCTCATTAGAGCAAGTATTTATGTTTTGTTTATCTACAATATTAATAAGAAGGGTGATAGAAGTTTACGTTATATGTTCATCACAAAGTTGGAAAATTGTCCACAGTCCTTCCACCAATCATAACATTTATCTTTTACTTTCCTTAATGACATCAACGGTTTTGCCATTTAGATTGGATTAGGACAGAGGTAGGAAACTTACTATGTCTGCTAAAATTACACAGCCCACCAGAGCTGATCCACAGGGCTCCTAAAATATTAAACCAGACGCTTATTTTGAGACTGGTTTAGAACCGCATGACTTTTATAAATAATAGCAAATTTCCCGCACCGAAATTATGTGTTATATGTATATAAGTCACAAATATAAATGGTTAATATGTAAATAAATCCTCTAAATAAATGCTGCATATGTAGCTAATTCACCTAAATTTATGATGCACGTGCAAATAATTCACCAAACTATATTGTGCATATATAAATAATTTGCATAAATATATGGTGCATATGTAAATAAGGCACATAAATATATGATGCATATGTAAATTCGTTTTTAAAAATGTCAATGAATATTTAGTAATATTAATTTTGTTCTAGAAACTAGCATACATCGCTAAGGTTTGGGGTTGACATTGTTTATTAATAACCCTTTTCGTAATCCAGTTCAAACTCTGATCTCAAATTTACCTTTATATACATAAAAAAATCGGAACGAAATGTACTCGGTTGCTTACTCTGATATGCCTCACATTGTCAATGTGCTTGCCAACCCTGATCACCGTATGGGAACAAAAGCGAGATTACATTTGATTCATATTCGAGCTAAGTATATTGATATTAATAAACTGCTTTGTTAGATTCTCTAGATCCAATGGGTAAATTCGAATATCGCGGTTAAGAGGTGGTTCTCCATCGTCGTTGGAAAAATAAAAATTCAACATCGTTAGATGTTGGTTCATTATAGCTACGTTGATCGGATTGAAGTGCGCGCATGAACACAACGTTTATTATTGGAATATCTGTTTATATGTTCAAGTTTAAGCAGCATTCTTAATCTCTCTTGTTTCGATATCACTGCGTGTACTAGTTGAACGTCTGCTGCTCGATTTTCTCTTTTCGTTGGTGATTCTCTTGGCTTAGCTCGACGCCAATGCGAATTAGCATTCTTAGCAAGTCGTGTTTGTCTGTGTTGACGGGTTTTTTAAATCAATTCTTTGCCTCTCTTTCAATTTTATGTCTAATCTCTGTATCATTTGCGGCACGATTCCGAGCGATTGATTCTTAACTTTAACGACTAGTTTTTCGCTTTTTTTTTTTTTTGAACACTTTATTACGATTTTATCATCTTCGTCCATCATTTAAATCTAATTATATGTACATTTTAAATATAATATATTTTAGTTAATTTTAAGCACATGCCGATACAGAAGTTTACCTGTTAGCGCATCAATAACATTTGTAAACAAAAATGTCGTCGATTATGAATATCGTCACGACACAATTCATTTTAATTGGATGTCGCACGAAATTACGTGACGTAATGAGCTATTTATAGAACGTTCGGTAGAGACTGACAGAACACGGCTATTATTTTACAGAAAAAAGATAACGTGTCATTCAACTTTCTCATTCACTTTTTTTCCTTCCAGCATCCAGCTATGTATTTGTGCATCAGGCTCCGACCATAAAAGGTTGCTGAACTCTGGGTAGGGTATGGTTTATGGACAATCCAGAAATTACATGAGCATTTTCTGCCCATGTTTTGCTCCCCTCTGCCCTCTTGTCAATAATTAACAGGAATTCAGAGAATCTCCTGCTTAAATATGTTTAAAAAGGTGAAACAAAGCAGTTAGTATTTGTCTGCAAGTTTATGGTTTTAATATATTATGCAAAACAATATTGGACTCGGTGTTAGAATGGATAGTTGACCAGCCTCATAAATCCAACTTGGTAGCATTAGTATGTTATTTGATAGCTGACAGTTCACATTGTACTAACGACACGATTGAATATAATAGTGGTGTTGAAAACAATTGTTGAATATCAATGTCCTATATTTGATACAAATACCAATGTCCAGATGAATACGGTGTTATTACTTAAGCACATAAAATGTCAGTTTTAATGTGAATTTATTACTGAAGCAGATGCTACTGTCAAATTCAACGTGATGTTATTGATGAAGCAGATACAACTGTCAAGTTCAATGCGAAGATATTAATGAAGCAGATACCCAATGTCGATTTCAATGTGAAGTTATTACTGATGAAGATACGAATGTCAAATGCAACATGATATTATTGTTGAAACATATACCGATATAAAGAAATATTGCTCTCTACAAGATACCTTCATCGGACATAATAGACATTGCCTCCATTTATTGCGCCATTGTTCAGAGTTACGGATACGACAAAATGAATAAGTGAAATAATCATCATGCGTGTATTTCACAGCGTATCATTATTCGTACAGTTCATCATTATTTGTATACTTCACAGTTCATCGTTATTCGTACACTTCACAGATAATCATTATGAGTTTATTTCAAATCTTTGATTTATGCTTTTAATTATTCCTCGTACTATATTCTTCCCCTATGTAATGTTGCTTTTTTCAGCTTATGGAGTTTTCGCTGGACAATGCTGTCGGTACTCCCTGGAACCGTCAATGGCTTCCTCATTAGTTACCTGCCAACGATTTCTAATTCGCGAGGTGCCAGCTTAGACCAGGCTGCTATGCTTGTCACTATCATGGGTTCTGTTGAGATAGTCAGCCGGCTCTGTACGGGATTTATTGCAGACACACATATTCTACCACCATCCATGTTATTAGTCATTTCTCAAGCTTGTATGGGTATGACATTTAATTGCATATGTATTTATCACAATACTATTGCATGTAATAACATTTTTGTCAAATCAGATGACAGAGTTCTTAGAAGGTATAGTGGAAACGTTGGACAGAGTTCTTAGAAGGTATAGTGGACTGTTGGACAGAGTTCTTAGAAGGTATAGTGGAAACGTTGGACAGAGTTCTTAGAAGGTATAGTGGACTGTTGGACAGAGTTCTTAGAAGGTATAGTGGAACTGTTGGACAGAGTTCTTAGAAGGTATAGTGGAACTGTTGGACAGAGTTCTTAGAAGTTATAGTGTAGCCGTTGGACACAGTTCTTAGAAAGTATAGTGGAACTGTTGGACAGAGTTCTTAGAAGTTATAGTGGAACTGTTGGACACAGTTCTTAGAAGGTATAGTGGAACTGTTGGACAGAGTTCTTAGAAGTTATAGTGTAGCCGTTGGACACAGTTCTTAGAAAGTATAGTGGAACTGTTGGACAGAGTTCTTAGAAGTTATAGTGGAACTGTTGGACAGAGTTCTTAGAAGGTATAGTGGAACTGTTGGACAGAGTTCTTAGAAGTTATAGTGTAGCCGTTGGACACAGTTCTTAGAAAGTATAGTGGAACTGTTGGACAGAGTTCTTAGAAGTTATAGTGGAACTGTTGGACACAGTTCTTAGAAGGAATAGTGGAACTGTTGGACAGAGTTCTTAGAAGGTATAGTGGAACTGTTGGACAGAGTTCTTAGAAGGTATAGTGGAACTGTTGGACAGAGTTCTTAGAAGGTATAGTGGAACTGTTGGACAGAGTTCTTAGAAGGTATAGTGGAACTGTTGGACAGAGTTCTTAGAAGTTATAGTGGAGCCGTTGGACACAGTTCTTAGAAGTTATAGTGGAACTGTTGGACACAGTTCTTAGAAGGTATAGTAGAACTGTTGGACAGAGTTCTTAGAAGGTATAGTGGAACTGTTGGACAGAGTTCTTAGAAGGTATAGTGGAACCGTTGCTGATGTACTTATAATATAATCAAGCAAAAGTTGCATAAAAGGAAAGAGTATACTACCTGATGGAGATATGTGGAGAATGATGAAAACAAGTTGGACAGATAAAAGGTGTAATAAAGATCTATTGGAATAACTCAATATGCAATACGAAATGATTACTTGTATCTTCTTCATATATGATACGTGTCCTTGTGGAACGTTAGCCTCTCTGTCACTCTGTAAGCCTCGCGGTTCTGTGAAAATTATCCAGGAGAATTTTGAAATGTTCAAAATTTATTTTGTATCATCCTGCGTCCATAGTAGTCTTGTTATGTCTCTCGTTTTCTTTCCCAGAATCTTTCCCTCCATGATAAATCTTTCTAAGAAATTGTGTTTCTGTATATGTCAAAAATATGTTAACTTGCGTTTTTAATAGTTTTGAGGAGCCCAAGTCTTTCTGTGCATGCTATTTTTAGGACCTTTAATTTCAAATGCTCACTTTTTTCCATTGCGGATTTCATTGGCCAAGTCTCACAGCCTAATTTGCCAATGGTAGCAAAAACTTCGTAATAGTTGTATCTTTGTTGTTCTGTTTTCTTCTTACCATATATTTCTTTTAATGTAATTATTTGTAGCGTCATTGTTAATTTATTTCTGATCTCTTCTGAACAATTTCCTGTGATGTTAATGGTTGGCATGAGATATTCAAATTTCTTGATATATTCTAGTTGTTATTTGCTAATAACTATTCCTAATAACTATAATCAGCAAAGACACATAAGAACAGTAGCTAAACATAAACATACATGGAGAGCAACTACAACAAGTAAAACAGTATCAATATCTTGGACACAGTCACAAATGATGGCAGATGTGAAACAGAAGTTAAAAGGAGAATAGGAATGGCTAAAAGTACCTTCAATGACGTGAGGAAATTATTAATATCTAAACACATTACAAACACGTTAAAAATGAGAATTATAAAATGCTACAACTATTCCATATTATTGTATGGCTCAGAAACATGGACACTAAATAAACAATTAGAAGACAAAATTGATGCCTTTGAGATGTGGGTATATAGAAGAATAGGGAGAACATCATGGAAAGAGAAGAAAACAAATAAAGAGGTCCTAAAGACATTTTATATAAAGAAGGAACTACTAAGAGAAATAAAGATCAGGCAAATAAAATATTTTGGTCACATTAAAAGACACGACACCTTATTAAAGACCTTACTTGAGGGTAAAGTCAAAGGGAAGCGAGCAAGAGGTAGGCAGAGATACATGTGGGAGAGTAACATCACACGATCGACAGGTTACAGTCTAGCAGAGTGCACAACAAAGACAAGAGACAGGGGATGTTGGAGATACGTTGCAGCCAACCTTCGTTGCGGAAACGACACTTGTTGATGATGATGATTGTAGGTGAGAGTGCTCAAACAGGCTCCAAATATAAATCCACATACGGGAACTTTTTGAAGCTGCCCCATATATATATACATATAAGAATAAAACATGGACATAGCAGAGCTAATAGGGAGCACCCATGTAACACATCATATCTAAGGACAAAAACAAGTGAACAATCCTTTCCTGTGGCATATGCATTCAAGGATGTGCAAAAATCTCAAAGGATCAGTAGCTGCACACACACACATGCACGCGCAAATGCACGCACGCATATATATATATATATACCACACAATACATCGCTAGAGTGAGTGTTATATACAATTTAAGGAAAGGTTATATGTGTCATCATTGATATTGACCGCTTCTTGCACAGAGATCGCTCTAGAATTATGTTTAGTTCTTCTTCTTCTCAAATAAACGCTGTCAAACAGCGTTCATTCTCAAACTGCCACTGGATATTTCTTGTAGAAGGACCATGGTCCTATTAGATTTCCAGAAGGATGTAGTCCAGAGAATGGAAATGCGTTGAGTCGCCGTTTTATTTACGACAATGGCCCGACACACCCATCTTCGGCTGATGTTTTATTCGAAACTTATGATATCCAGGACACATCTTTAATAGAAAACCACTGCACATTTTTAATTAGGCCTTTTTTGGTATCATTTCTTGATTATTGTCACTATTTATATACTTTGATTCGCATGTCAAAAATAGCCAAGGCAATACAACATATACATGTAAGGTCCTGCAATACATCATATACATGTAAGGTCCTGCAATACATCATATACATGTAAGGTCCTGCAATACATCATATACATGTAAGGTCCTGCAATACATCATATACATGTAAGGTCCTGCAATACAACATATACTGGTAAGGTCCTGCAATACAACATATACATGTAAGGTCCTGCAATACAACATATACATGTAAGGTCCTGCAATACAACATATACTGGTAAGGTCCTGCAATACAACATATACATGTAAGGTCCTGCAATACAACATATACATGTAAGGTCCTGCAATACAACATATACTGGTAAGGTCCTGCAATACAACATATACATGTAAGGTCCTGCAATACATCATATACATGTAAGGTCCTGCAATACATCATATACATGTAAGGTCCTGCAATACATCATATACATGTAAGGTCCTGCAATACAACATATACATGTAAGGTCCTGCAATACAACATATACATGTAAGGTCCTGCAATACAACATATACATGTAAGGTCCTGCAATACAACATATACATGTAAGGTCCTGCACTACATCATATACATATAGTGTCTTTCGATACAATATATGCTATAACACATAAATATATGCTATACCATAAATGTTCTTTTTCAGGTGTATTAAGTCATGTTCTCAGACTAGCAACATCATTCGAGTCTTTAATCCCAATCATAATCTTGTCTGGGTTCTTCATTGGAAGCCGCGGACCTCTGATGCCACTGTTATGTATTCAAGTTGTTGGAGTGAAAAAAATGCCCCAAGCCTACAGTCTTATAAGCATGTTGAACACGTTAGTTATAGCGGCTTTCAACCCAATTCTAGGTGAGATATTTTATATTCTAGGTGAGATATTTTATATTCTAGTTGAGATCTTTAATATTCTATGTGAGATCTTTTATATTCTAGGTGAGAAATTTATATTCTAGTTGAGATCTTTAATATTCTATGTGAGATCTTTTATATTCTAGGTGAGATATTTTATATTCTAGTTGAGATCTTTAATATTCTATGTGAGATCTTTTATATTCTAGGTGAAATATTTTATATTCTAGGTGAGATATTTTATATTCTAGGTGAAATATTTTATATTCTAGTTGAGATCTTTTATATTCTAGGTGAGATATTTTATATTCTAGTTGAGATATTTTATATTCTACGTGAGATCTTTTATACAAATGTTCTTCCTTTTCATCCGGCTCTGTGTCGGTGAGGTTCAGAGCGTGTCTGTGATCGCAAAGCACCGCGTTCAAATCACGCCGCAGACAAAGTGCACTCGGATCGTTCAGAAAACAATTGTAAACTACTGCACGTAATTATGTTGTCTATATAATCCCCACAACGTGTTTGACGGTTATGCCATGAACAGGATATACTATTAATTTCGAGGTCATCTGAAATATCTTTGTCCCTGAGATGTCACAATGCCAGACACAGTAAGATATAATGTCAATTACAAAACTATTTGTCCAATTCGTCAATATCGACGAATAAAGAGACATAACAGCATGGAAAGATTAATAGCTGAAGGCAGAGTTAACGGCAACAGGGGAAGAGGGAGCACAAGACAACTATTGTGCAGTGATACATAACATTGACTAAACATGTCTCTTGTAGCGGCACCCAGAATTGCGTAGTGTTCAGATAATCCTTAAGGAAGACCACGTTCCGGAAAGAATATGTCACACGATAATGATGTCAAGATATTTGTCTTGTGTTTCGATAATCCGCTGAGAAATTTAACTCACTGTGTTCTAACTTGGGAACAAGAAGAATTAAAATAAACCGGTCTCGACATGTTATTAAAGATACAATCATAGTCAAACGGAATTCTTCAGTTTACTTTGCATGATTAGATCTCGTATGAACCCTAAAAGCGTCGTTAAAGAATGTAGGTATGTAATATTCTAAGAAATAAAAGGAGTAACGATGAGAATGTAGGTATGTAATATTCTAAGAAATAAAAGGAGTAACGATGAGAATGTAGGTATGTAATATTCTAAGAAATAAATGGAGTAACGATGAGAATGTAGGCATGTAATATTCTAAGAAATAAAAGGAGTAACGATGAGAATGTAGGTATGTAATATTCTAAGAAATAAATGGAGTAACGATGAGAATGTAGGTATGTAATATTCTAAGAAATAAAAGGAGTAACGATGAGAATGTAGGTATGTAATATTCTAAGAAATAAATGGAGTAACGATGAGAATGTAGGTATGTAATATTCTAAGAAATAAAAGGAGTAACGATGAGAATGTAGGTATGTAATATTCTAAGAAATAAAAGGAGTAACGATGAGAATGTAGGTATGTAATATTCTAAGAAATAAATGGAGTAACGATGAGAATGTAGGTATGTAATATTCTAAGAAATAAAAGGAGTGACGATGAGAATGTAGGTATGTAATATTCTAAGAAATAAAAGGAGTAACGATGAGAATGTAGGTATGTAATATTCTAAGAAATAAAAGGAGTAACGATGAGAATGTAGGTATGTAATATTCTAAGAAATAAATGGAGTAACGATGAGAATGTAGGTATGTAATATTCTAAGAAATAAAAGGAGTAACGATGAGAATGCAGGTATGTAATATTCTAAGAAATAAATGGAGTAACGATGAGAATGTAGGTATGTAATATTCTAAGAAATAAAAGGAGTAACGATGAGAATGTAGGTATGTAATATTCTAAGAAATAAAAGGAGTAACGATGAGAATGTAGGTATGTAATATTCTAAGAAATAAAAGGAGTAACGATGAGAATGTAGGTATGTAATATTCTAAGAAATAAAAGGAGTAATGATGAAAATGTAGGTATGTAATATTCTAAGAAATAAAAGGAGTAACGATGAGAATGTAGGTAAGTAATATTCTAAGAAATAAAAGGAGTAACGATGAGAATTTAGGTATGTAATATTCTAAGAAATAAAAGGAGTAACGATGAGAATGTATGTATGTAATATTCTAAGAAATAAAAGGAGTAACGATGAGAATGTATGTATGTAATATTCTAAGAAATAAAAGGAGTAACGATGAGAATGTAGGTATGTAATATTCTAAGAAATAAAAGGAGTAACGATGAGAATGTAGGTATGTAATATTCTAAGAAATAAAAGGAGTAACAATGAGAATGTAGGTATGTAATATTCTAAGAAATAAAAGGAGTAACGATGAGAATGTAGGTATGTAATATTCTAAGAAATAAAAGGAGTAACGATGAGAATGTAGGTATGTAATATTCTAAGAAATAAAAGGAGTAACGATGAGAAATGATCTACAAATATGTGGTGGTTTAAGAAAAATAAGTACCAATATCACATCATATTGTGGTGGAGTGGCACAAGATGCATCTATGACGGCTAAGGTACTGGATTCGGATCCTGCCACAGGCACGGTTCCGTACAAACGTGAAATCCCAGGCAACAATCTATGTTCATGCGAGTATTAGTTATAGAGATAGTAAATGAAGTTTAGGACCAATCGTTGTGGAACGCACTATACTACTACTACTACTACTACTACTAATATTATTACTACTACTACTACTACTACTACTACTAATATTATTACTACTACTACTACTACTATTACTACTATTACTACTATTACTACTACTACTACTACTACTACTACTATTACTACTACTACTACTACTACTACTATTACTACTACTACTATTACTACTACTACTACTACTACTACTTTTACTACTACTACTACTACTACTATTACTACTACTACTACTACTTCTATTACTACTACTACTACTACTACTACTACTACTACTTCTATTACTACTACTACTACTACTACTACTACTACTACTACTACTATTACTACTACTACTACTACTTCTATTACTACTACTACTACTACTACTACTATTACTACTACTACTACTATTACTACTACTATTACTAATATTACTACTACTATTGCTACTACTATTACTACTATTACTACTACTACTACTACTACTACTACTACTACTACTACTATCACTATAGAAATTGATTTCAGAACAAAATATTTTTGAAGCTAGAGGCAACTGATACGTAGATTGTAAGAATTAAGAAAATTTCATGAATAGCCAAGAAAACTAATGTAGAAGTACTCAGAGATACTGAAATGAAGCGGGAAATTATAGCGAAAATTAGATACAGACAATCAAGATGAGAAAGGTGATGAGAAAAGGACGTGTGATGAGAAAAAAAGTAAAACTTGAACATTTAGTAACCACCGGAAAGATCAATGGGAGAAGACATCGAGGAAGACAAAGAGAGAAACTTCTGTATGATCACTGTGGCAAAAAAAAAGAAGACACCAACAGAACTTATTAACAATACAAGAGACAGAGAATTGTGGAGAGACATGGTCTCCTACGTCATTTGGCATGTCACTTGATCGACTGATTGATTGATGGAGATTTAAAAAAATTGTTACACTCTCTGGAGCAGTCCCTGTTAGACTTGTTAATGATATATTTTGTAAGACATTAATCAGAAATCTGAGAAAAGGAAAAGTTCCAGGTAACGACGGAGTAACATCTGAGATGATACAAGCCGGTGGAGACTCCAGTGTTCAAATATACTATACGTTATGCTGCACGATATGGAAAAACGGAATATTGCCGGAAGAATGGAAAAGTCAGAATACATACCCTTGCCAAAGAAAGGAGACCTTGCACTATGTACCAACTATAGAACTGTAACACTAATTATTCAAGCCAGCAAAATACTACTGCAGATCATAATGAAAAGAATACAACGCAAATTAAAACGAGAAATTGATGAAGTTCAAGCAGGTTTTCGAGTAGGAAGAGGAACAAGAGAACACATATTCAACATGAGGAATATAATTGAGAAATGTAGAGAATACAGTTGAGATCTCCATATGTGTTTCATAGACTACACCAAGGCATTTGATTGTGTTAAACATCACCAGCTATAGTCTATCATGGGAGGCATAGGCTTCCCCAAATAACTAATAGTAATAAAGTAAAGTTAACCATAACATTTATTAATGTCGTAGGTGTGTGATATGTTAGCGATCTCATATTTCAGTGGCTCTGCTATATGAGGGCGGTAGCTATCTCATCTCCCTCGCAGTCTTTACTTCCCTGATTAATCCGGTACCCATTTAAGGATGGGTCGACCCAGAAGCCGTTGCGATCTGAAAGACATATTCGCCTCAACTGGGGAATGTACCCAGAACCACTCATATGCGAAGCCACTAACCGGCTCCCTAACAAATCTGATTGAAACACTATATCACGAACAACAAGCAGTAGTAAGAGTGGAGAACGAAACATCTGAATTGTTCGTTGTTCAATATGGAGTGAGACAGGGTTTCACTCTATCCCCTTATATTTTTAACATCTATGCAGAGAATATAATGGGGAATGTAAGAGAAGAACTAGAAGTAAATGAGTTTCATCCAATAAATATCGGTGGGTACAAGATTCCAGAAATACGATATGCAGATGACACAGTCCTCCTTACTACACATCCTGAGGGACTGAAACAGCTTATTACAACAACAAAGAAATACAGTGAGATCTAAAATCTATACCTAAGCGCACAGAAAACACAAATTATGAGAACAGACAAAACAATGATCAAACCACTAATCAACACAGACAGCAGTGAAAATCATTAAGGAAGGACAGGAGGGGAGGTCCTCCACAGCACCTTTTCTATTGCCCGCACGCTAGTGCCAAATGTCATGTTTGACTTCACCTAAGGGGTGGGGGGGCCTATAAACCTCGACAGTGATATGTTTCGATTTCACCTAAGGGGGGGGGCCTATGAACCTCGACAGTGATATGTTCGATTTCATCTAAGAGGGGCTCTTTGAACCTCCACAATGATATGTTTCGATTTCACCTAAGGGGGGGGGGGCTCTTTGAACCTCCACAATGATATGTTTCGATTTAACCTAAGGGGGCTCTTTGAACCTCCAAAATGGTATACTTCGACTTGGCTAAGGGGGCTCTTTGAACCTCCAACATGTCATGTTCGATTTCACCTAAGGGGCCTCTATGAAACTCCAAAAAGGCCATGTTTCGTCTCCACCTAAGAGGGCTGATTAACCAACAAAATATATTGTTTCAATTTCACCTGAGGGGGCTCTTTAAACCACCCCGACCCTCCTTTTCTACGAACTTACATTACTAGCAATGCAATGCACAATTTGTGATAAACTAAAATGATCCATCTAACTATTACTTTAAGCTTTAAAAATGCAATGGCGTCCGTGTTATCCGGCGCTGTAAAGGAACCATGCATGTCGTAAGAGGCGAATAAGAACATTAGTCACATTGTTGAATACTTCACTCTGTAGTAAGCCCAAGAGATCTAAAAAATGTCATATCACTCGAATGTGCCAAATTAAAATTCACAGATATCACAGACTAGCTGTAAATTACGATAGGGCGTTTTCCGTACTAAATTTTGCAAAACGACAAAAACTTGACTCTTTTACTAATGAAAATGAGGAAGAAGCTATATGATTAGATTAACTATAACCGCTGTGGATTATCCACATATGATTAGATTAACTATAACCGCTGTGGATTATCCACATATGATTAGATTAACTATAACCGCTGCGGATTATCCACATATGATTAGATTAACTATAACCGCTGTGGATTATCCACATATGATTAGATTAACTATAACCGCTGTGGATTATCCACATATGATTAGATTAACTATAACCGCTGTGGATTATCCACATATGATTAGATTAACTATAACCGCTGTGGATTATCCACATATGATTAGATTAACTATAACCGCTGTGGATTATCCACATATGATTAGATTAACTATAACCGCTGTGGATTATCCACATATGATTAGATTAACTATAACCGCTGCGGATTATCCACATATGATTAGTTAATAAACTATAACTGTAGTCATTATTATTACAAGCCTTTATATGTTTATCTGCTTCTTATCACTGACTGTTTATTTCAGGTTCGGTAGTTGAAGCATATGGATCGTTTATCCCTGTTTTGCATATAATGGGTTCTTGTTACATCCTGTGTGCCAGCCTGATATTTTTAATACCTCTGTTTTCACGTTTAGACATCAAACATGGAAGGAAACAGTAACAAACAATGTATACATAACATTCGGAAACTATTGTAACAAATCTCTCATGTGTAACGTCATAATTTAATAAACTGTAAATATTTTGTTTATGAGAATGCATTAAGTTTTTGTACTATAATTCAATTTTTTAAAATATGTTACACAGGCGTGCAGGCACACATACACTCGCGCGCACACTCTCTCTAACATACCCACATACATACCTAACATACATGCATACATATATAAAATCATGCGCACGCAAACACAGACACATGCACACACACATACCAATGTATGGATTTTTACTCATTTAGACAGTTGTTATAAGTTCGCCAAATGAGAAATCATACATCATTATCAAATATCATTGTCATATATCATCAAATATCATTGTCATATATCATCAAATATCATTGTAAAATATCATCAAATGGGAAAAACACCAAAGAAATCCAACATAGAAACAATATAACATACCAGATCTTAGGACAGATGTCCTCTATGTTAAAAAAGAAATATTTGAGCATTAACACCAAAACTGCACTATATAAAACACTAATCATAACATCACTATGCTACCATGTCAGACGCGGACATTAACAACAGAAGCCAAAAGGAAACTTGATGCAAGAGATATGACTTGTCTGCGTAGAATCTTCGGAGTAGCAATAAGAGATAAAATCAGAAACGAAAACATTAGAAGTCTAACCAACACAATACCAAAGCTGGATTGCATCAGAAGACAACAGATTAAGTCGTTTTCACATGCGTACAGACAAAACATCAGAGTGTCCTTAAAAAGCATTACTATATAGACACAATTGATACAATGCCAGGAGCAGATCATGCAAACGATGGATTGCACAAAAAAAGGAGTCATCAAAAACAAATATATATGAGGCACACAACAATGCCATCTACAGAGAGCTCTTCTACCCCTGGTGCTGCAAGACACAGTTGGGTATACAGCGAAAAGAAAGAAAGAATGACGAACGATCTTTTATTGAAGTCTTACACACATCTTTGTATCAAAGGAGTGGCATCTTTGTATCAACGGAGTGGCATCTTTGTATCAACGGAGTGGCATCTTTGTATCAACGGAGTGGCATCTTTATATCAAATTACTGGCATTCTCTAATTATTGTCTTTTCATAAAGTTAGCGGGACAATATATGATGTGGAATACGGTTGTTAATGTTTCCTCACACATGGCACATTTATCTTAGATTTCTAATGCCGCGTGTTCCCATTATTGATGGCAATTTTGTCCTCTACAGCACCTCCGTGTTTGTGATTTGGTATTGTCACGTGATGTTCATTATGTTGTGGAAACAGTGAAGCGGACGTGTACTGAGTCTTCTGTCATACCTGGAGTATGATGTTTGTCCATGTTTCTAAGCCATATAAATACAATTATGAGTACCCAGTACACGCGCCTGACAGATCTGTATTTTTGTTAGTTAGTTAGTTAGTCGTCGGATCATCATCACTGCAAACTGGACACGTCCATAGTTGATCGGATCTCTCCTTGAGTGTATCCGCCATTACACTTCTGGTGACAGTACCGGGTTAAATATCTGTATTTTCGTGCGTATACAATATTAATATTTGGAAACTGGGTAATGATGTTTTGTTAGTCACTGGAAACTGGGTAATGATGTTTTGCTAGCCACTGGGAACTGGGTAATGATGTTTTGCAAGTCACTGGAAACACACGGAATATAATTTAGTAATTGATTACCCTCCACAAAAAGGCATTTAACAAGAACACAATGTAACAAACAACGAGTAAAGGACAGCGCTATCCACTATCACATAATATAGCTAGATGTGATAGTGAATACTGGAAGGTTGAGTATTATTTGTTAAAATGTGTTTGTCCTACTTGTCTGGACACTTTATCTACGTTTGAAGTCCGTCCAACAAGGTTGCTAGAACCTATGTTGGTTCATTCTTTCACATTGTTATGTTTACTAACACACAAATAACACGCGGACCTCTTTTGACAGTGGATATCCCTTAACCTTCTACTATGACCTAGCTGCCCTCAAGCAACTGGAATTTAACTATTTTGTAC
Organism: Meghimatium bilineatum; assembly: GCA_034231615.1. Taxonomy (NCBI): domain Eukaryota; kingdom Metazoa; phylum Mollusca; class Gastropoda; order Stylommatophora; family Philomycidae; genus Meghimatium; species Meghimatium bilineatum. The sequence continues at coordinate 20,040,665 of CM067305.1, read as the reverse complement.
ACAAGTCAAATAACATAATGTAAACTTAGTTGAAGACAGAACAGAACCTGCGTCACAGTATGACATAATTTCATGCATTTTATGCCTTAAATACATAAATTACAACGAGGAACTAAGATAATACCGCTCAACAATCACAGAGTTTTCATAATAATGCTCACTCATGGTTAGTTAGTCAGTTGTCGAACAATTATCATTGCACTCCGGACACGTTCTTATGTGCTTCGACTCCTCTTGCGTGTATCCATCATTACACGAATATTAGCATATCCAGTTATTTGTTATTTTGCAAAAATTAATTCTGGCAATTCCACATTTCAGGCTTAGTTACTTAATTCTGGACATCAAAAATGAATCATCACTTTCATTAATGTAATGTTTCAATGTTATCTCTCGAAATGAGTTCATTGTAATCACACTAACCGCTGTTCTACAGTCAGACACAGTAGCATTGCAAGATTCTTCGTTATCTTGAATACCCACATGATCAGACACAGTATCAGTCAGTCAGTCAGTTCCTCTTTTGCCACGTTTGGCACATAGGGCGGATGTCATAGCTCCATGCCTGCCGGTCAGTTGCCAGGGATTGCAGGTCTTGTACATTTATGCCTGATGATTTTAATTCATTCATAAATGTTCGTCTGAGCGTTATTTTTGGTCTTCCCTGTTTTCTTTCCCGTCTGGTGTCCACATGAAAGCTTGTCGTGGAATTCTATCTTTTGTCATTCTAAGTACGTGGCCGATGTATCTCCAGCGGCGTTCTCTGATGATGTTCGTCACATATTCTTGTTTTGTCTCCTCTCTTAGTATGTCGTTTGATTTGAAGTCTTTCCAATTAGTATTTGTGATTTTTCTGAGGCATCTATTCTCGAAGAAACCTAACTTCTTATCCATTATTGCAGTCGATTTCCAACTTTCACATCCATATGTCAATGATGTTACCTACATGACCAGCTACAGTATCAGTGCAAGCAATCTACTCTTTCTTTATCTTGAATAACATGACCCGACATAGAGCCACCTGCTTTATCGCTGATTTAATATCCATACGACCAGACACGAAAATGAATGTGACATATTCCAACTTCGACCTTTCGACTGTCCCAAGAAACTGTTCTCGAATGTAATCCATTTGTATATTTCAAATTATGATCATCAGGTCACTGATGATGCAGACAAGAGTTGTCGTTTCTACTCATCCAGTTCAAAACCTTTGTCACTGTCATAATCTCCATGATGCTTGTAGCCACAACAAATGCTCAACTCTCCTCTTTTATTGTCTTCCTTACAGACTGGGCTGTGAAGGCTCGAGAACTATGAGCGTGTCTAACAACCGAACCATCCTTCTCCTTTATGTCTCTACGCATGGTTTTTGTTTTCATTTCGTAATAACAGAAAAAAATTATTATGCACACAAAGATATATTAGTAAAGTGAAGGAACAAGTATGTTTATACAATCAGTACGTCGTGGTGATCAATTTGACAGTTGCTGTATAGACATTGTTGGTGGTTAGACCGTCAACAAACACAGTGGATGAACACACCAACTATTTCATTTATGAGAATGGAGGATGAAGCCGTTACGACCACGCTCCTATGGCTCATCCAGGCTATATTACTAGTACGGTTATTGTGACTGACTTTCAGTCCATGCTGTACACGATTCACAATGGGCAGTGTCGGGTGGATCCACATGAATGGATGTCATCTATAACCATTCCAAACTCCGGGGCACTACTTGGTTAGAGATGCAGGGGTTGGTAGTAATGAGGTTACCACCATAACATTTTGATGGTCACAGCTTGAATATAAAAAAATAGACTAATATCCGCGGTGTACAAGTGCTATAATATGTTCAATTGTACTGTCACAATTCAATGTGATCTTACTAAACAAGTCAATGAAATAAGAAAATACAGAACAAAAATACAGTATTATGTCGACATACGGAAATAAAATATAAATGTTGTTGCACTAGCGATGGTTTGTTTTAAATATATTGATACTAGAACCACACATTGAGCTTTGAGCAGACGACGGTGTAGAAGAGGTAGATGTAGAAACTGGTAATATTGTTGACGCTGCATTGCAATATGGCGATCCTCTGACAGTTTCCACTCGCAGTGCATGCTGGGTTGCTAACAAAGCTGGGAAGTGTCTATAGACTGCGGGAAGTCCTGTATCTGTGGACTAAATAACATAGTAAATTAAACTATTAATCAAATAAAGGAATACATAAAATAAATGGTTATTTTCTTTTATGAAATCACAATTATGTTCGTACAAGATTGTGATCAGCTGCTTGTAGCTGGCTGTCAACATCTTGAAATAAGCTAAGTAGTCGAACCAGAGTTGAAAAACAACTACTACATTGCACTTGGTGATCATGGACAAGGCAGTCCAGTCCAGGGTTGCCAGCTTAATCCTGTATCGGATGAATTTAGCCAATGCTATAAGCAGCTCACGAAAATGTTGCTGCACATTGTTTAATACTTCGACAATGGTATCCAACAGTTTTTTTAAATAAGAAAAAAAAATGATTTGAAAATAAATTATTTAGATCAATTTTTAAAAAAATATGAATATAATAAAAAAGACGATACAACACAAACATCTTTATAGATCTGGACATAGAAGACGTTTGGCTAATCAAAGTCTCCAAAAACGTCAACGGGTAATCTTTTAAGCATTTAAAAAGACATAATGAATTAGAAAGATGATTAGGGATGGTTCCAGTGAAGACAACAGAGACTGCCCAAGACGATGATTAACATATAATATTGAGAACATTTGAAAGTGATACTGAATGAAACTGGGCAGACTGCACGAAACCAGGGGCTTACAGAGAATGACACTAAACGAAACATGGCATTTTGCACGAAACCAGGGGCTTACAGAGAATGACACTAAATGAAACATGGCAGTTTGCACGAAACCAGGGGCTTACAGAGAATGACACTAACCGAAACATGTCAGTTTGCACGAAACCAGGGGGCTTACAGAGAATGACACTAAATGAAACTTGGCAGTTTGCACGAAACCAGGGGCTTCCAGAGAATGACACTAAATGAAACATGGCAGTTTGCACGAAACCAGGGGCTTACAGAGAATGACACTAAATGAAACTGGGCAGACTGCATGAAACCAGGATCTTACAGAGAATGACACTAAACGAAACATGGCAGTTTGCACGAAACCAGGGGCTTAAAGAGATTGACACTGAGGATAGCCTTCTACAAAGGATGCGTAAGAAAGAGAAATCATCAAAAATCAGAAACAGCCGATAACTGAATATATCATCGTCATCAAATGCTGTCTCCGCAACAAAAATTGGCTGTACCGAACCTCCAACATCCCATATCTTTTGCTGTGGTTGTGTACTCTGGCAGACTGTAACCTGTCCATCTTGTGATGTTTCTCGCTCACTTGTGACTCTGCCTAGCCCCTGCTCACGCCCCCTCCACTCTATCCTTAAGAAATGTTTTCAACAGGTATCATGCCTATGAATATGTCTTAAAATACTTTAGTTGTTTTAACTTGATTTCTTTTAATAGTAACAATCTAGTTACAAACAATTAGTTTAAAAAAAACACACGACAAATATATTATTCCGGCTGCAAATGAACAAACTTGCAGGTTATCAAGAACCACTTTTTGCAGTGGTGAACCTGGGTAAAAAAGTTTGGTTTGCACATGTAACGAGACACGACTCAGTTTCTAATATTATTTTGCAAGGAACAACCGAGGCTAGAAGAAAAGGAGAAGGTCGAAGAAAATCATGAATCGATAACGTCAAGGGATGGTTTGGCTGTGGTTTTTTTCTACACTCCCCTGAATGGCTGGGGATAGAGTTGTTTGAAGAGCTGTTTGTTCTGACGTATCCACTACAACCCGTATGGGCTATTAACTATTATATTATCATTATTATTATTGTTATTATTACTTTATTATTTTATACTCAAAGCTACAAATTGTCAGTCACATTAGTCAAGATGAGTGACGTTTGTGAAATCAGCTCACAAGACTATTCTGGTGGCAAACATGGTGAATACAGTACGGGAAATCCCGGAGATGATAGTTGACAGCCGACCTTTACTGTGACTCACGTATTTAGTCATTTTGTGTATCTAATTGTCTGTGGATGAGCTTGAATGACTATTATGCCGAAGCCATTGCTTGACACGCTAGTAGGCAGCTGGGAGTTGCTGATTGGTACATACTTTTCCCTACCAAACATTAGGGTCACGTTCTACTCGGTCATCCAAAAACAGTCATCAATAAAGGAATGTAGTGCTTGCAAAAAAATAAAAATATTCCTGTAGGTAACAACTTACACAAAATAAACACATTCCTGTAGTTAAGAACTTACAAAATTGCTGTAGGATTGCCATTGAAACGGACACGTAACTGCACATGGAGTCGTAAGATGGAAACTCTGGAATGGTTTCTCTCTTTTTCTCCACTTTGCTCTTCTGTTCTGGAACCAAACCTTGCAGAAACAATCAGTCATTTAATGAAGTACAAATTATTAGAAATCATGTTGTGTAACATTGAAACACAAATAGTTACATTAGTTTCTTTCCTCAATAATATGTTTAATAACATTTTTATATGACCCTGATCAGTAAGCCACTAACACTATAAACGGCATAAACTACGCTGCACATCGAACCATGATTACATCAAAACTCCTAAAAATTACTCCTCCCCCCTCTTTTCTGAGTAGGAAACGTCTTCTCACAGAATCCCGTATGAACAAAGGAGATAAGAGATAATGGCTCCTAATACCCGAAGATCGAACAACAACATCAACATATTTCCCACCGAGATTTAGATAACTGCTATTTTACCTCCTCTTAAAATATACTTCTCTCACATAACCGTTCTCAAGAATCTACCCTTGTCTGGCGTTCCATCATCTTGCAACGACATCATCTTTGATGGACAATTTCGTGATACCACTTACACTTCCAAACACATTTTATTTGCTACAATAGTATTATAGAATAAAATAGCCATTCTAAGTATAAGTTGTATGTAAACTAACCGTTTTACTGATAAACTGTATGTAAACTAACCGTTTTACTGATAAACTGTATGTAAACTAACCGTGTTACTGATAACTGTAAATAAACTAACCGTGTTACTGATAAACTGTATGTAAACTAACCGTGTTACTGATAAACTGTATGTAAACTAATCGTGTTACTGATAAACTGTATGTAAACCAACCGTATTACTGATACACTGTGTGTAAACTAACCGTGTTTCTGATAAACTGTATGTAAACTAACCGTGTTACTGATAAACAGTATGTAAACCAACCGTATTACTGATACACTGTATGCACACTAACCGTGGTTCTGATAAACTGTATGTAAACTAACCGTGTTACTGATACACTGTATGCAAACTAACCGTATTACTGATACACTGTATGTAAAAAAACCGTGTTTCTGATAAACTGTATGTAAACTAACCGTGTTGCTGATACACTGTATGCAAACTAACCGTATTACTGATACACTGTATGTAAACTAACCGTGTTACTGATAAACTGTATGTAAACCAACCGTATTACTGATACACTGTATGCAAACTAACCGTGTTTCTCATAAACTGTATGTAAACTAACTGTGTTACTGATAAACTGTATGTAAACTAACCGTGTTACTGATAAACTGTATTTAACCCAACCGTATTACTGATACACTATGTGTAAACCAACTGTATTACTGATACACTGTATGCAAACTAACCGTGTTACTGATAAACTGTATGTAAACCAACCGTATTACTGATACACTGTGAGTAAACTAACCGTATTACTGATACATTGTGTTTAAACTAACCGGATTACTGATACACTGTATGTAAACTAACTGTGTTACTGATAAACTGTATGTAAACTAACCGTGTTACTGATTTCCCTTCCTCGGAAGCGAAGATGAGCATCAAATTTTGTTTAAAGACTAGTCCATCATGTTTGGTGTATGCAAGTCCGCAGATTTCTGAAGTATAATTCGGACTCGATCGCATATATTGCAGTATGAGCAGGAACAAAGAGTCTTAAGTTGAGGGTAAGATGTCTTGTTTATCACTACGGTTTTATCTCTATCGAACTACCTTCTGTGTTGTACATGCTTAATGCCTGCTCTGATATGGACAAAGTGAACATATTCTGATGTCAACATATTATGATATGACACCGTGAACATATTTTGATATGGACAAAGTGAACATATTCTGATGTCAACATATTATAGTATGACATAGTGAACATATTCTGATGTCAACATATTATGGTATGACGTAGTGAACATATTATGGAAACTCTGTTACAGTGTACTAAGTTTAATAATAATACTTTAAACTACATTAGCGAACAATTGTCAAACGTGTTACATCGTTATTGTGTCGATATACACTAATATAGCTAAAATATGTAAATACTGTAAAGTAGTTCCCAGAAATGTTTGTTTATAAGGTAAGCTTTTTCGGTGACGTTGTAAATAAAAATCTGGTTAGTATATCCTTTAATCTAATAATCTATCTATAAACCCATTACCCGTAAGGGTCGTAGGGGTACTACATTGGATGCTTGATCACACAAAGTCATCCATCGATGTCTATCTTCAACGATGCAGATGAGTGTTAAAATATCGTGTTCTGTGTACTTCTTGATGTTGTCTGTCCATGTATGTATTTGCTCTCCTCTGTTTCTCCCCCATTCGACGGTCCCCTGCAGTATTGTTTTTGACAAGGAATCTAACAATAGTAGCCGTCCATCGTAAGGGATGTTAACGCAAATTTCGGAATTGTGCTGTTGCATCTGACTCGTATGTGCAGTGATGACTAACAAATCAAATACTGGCATAGAATCCCCTTTGGGATATTTGGGACAAGTATGATAAATTTGGGTGTCTGTATGTTTGTTTTTCTGTCTTTTCTGGCAGAACGGTTTTCTCCATGCGCCTGGATTTGACAAGCACATTTGCTGGTGTTGCTATTTCTACACTGAGCGGTTCTGAACGACTACTCCCAGGATGTAGCATCGTTGTTGAAGCATTTTTGAGACACATCAAGAGAGTGCTTGAAGTATTTCTTCTGCAACCGGCCAGTTTTCCCATTTAGAGCTTGCCATATATCAGCTGGTGGAATCTTTCAAAGTGGGATATTTAACATTCAAAATCTTTACAGTGGTCTCAAAACGTGAAAACAATTTTGTCAAACACAAGCCTTTCAAGCGACAGTGAACTTTATTGTGAAGGAGTAATTGATGCAAGTCATTGTAATTTTCTTCACAAAACTGCGCAAATAACCTAGAATTCAAAGCGCTGCTGGGAATCTGGTTTACTGCGTTTATGACGAATTGAAGACAATTATGCAACCTGGCACTCATATTTTCAGCTACTAATTATTGTCCATGAATGATGCAGTGTATTTCAAACAGTTTATTTTAAATGGCATAAAGAACCGCGATAGCGCCTAACCATGGCTGGTGCTTCATCTGCTGCTGTCTATATTATATTTGATACATAGATTAATTTTTTAATAAAGTAATGTTTGAAAACATTAAATATTGATTCACATTGTTGAGAACGTTCTTGCAAAGACAAGTTTTTCATTGATTTCTTGGTCTATAACGAAAAGAATTATATGCCAAAAATAGTTCATTACCATGAAATATTGACTGGTGCAGTTGAATTGAGAAATGGTTCATTTGCAGATCATTACACAAGAAGATTTCAACACCATGACTGATTTCATCAATACATTTTTGAACTGTGTTGTTTCTCAAGGAAATTATTTTGACAATATCATATGCAGGTTTGTATAGACTTTTTCATAAAACCCCTTCAACTGCTGGCGCAATCAGCAGTACTTCGACAGAATGAGACTTTCCTGATTTTGCTATGAGTACTGAGCTATGAGTACTGAGCTATGAGTACTGAGCTATGAGTACTGAGCTATGAGTACTGAGCTATGAGTACTGAGCTATGCGTACTGAGCTATGAGTACTGAGCTATTGTAAGACGCCCGCTAACAATCATCCTCTCTATTTGAAATTGAAGCGAGTGTAGTGTTCACTGTGGTTCTCTTCTTTTGAAGGTAACTATGTTTCGTACATCTGGAATAGTGTTTTGCGCACGATGCTTTGCTACGTGTATGAAAACTTGTAAAAACATGCACATGAAGGTAGCACACCACGAAACAGATAGGTACTTGTTCAATTTTATTATATATATATATATATATATATATATATATATATATATATATATATATATATATATATATGTGTGTGTGTCTATTGTATGTCTATTGTAAGTATTATGTACATACAATCTGTGTTATGTGTAACAAGACATTAACAGAACGGCTAAATGTTGATAATAACCTGCCTAAATGGGGTCTGTTAATGTGGACTCCCATTTAATCTCGTGTAGTTTTTTCCTCGTTGACATAAGCACATTTCAAGGCGAAATTGTCCCCTAGAAAGGGAGGGTCTATGTAGACCACATTGGGAAACACTGCTTTAGAAGAATGATTCAAAATTTGGCCCACTGGTCTTATATAGACGATAGTTACATTATATCTGTATCATTGAGGCTATTCAGGAAATTTTCTTCCGACTTTCTCTGAGAGAGTGGAGTATTTTGAGTCCGTACCTATAGCATTACAGTTGTACAGCAATTGTCTTAAAATAGCCTGAGATTGGACAATTATCATAGAACAGTCTGAGATTGGGTAATTGTCTTTAAACAGACTTAGACAGTTGCTATTTCTAGTGTAAAAGGTAACTACGTGTAACTTGACAGCTGTACAAAACCAGTGTACCTGTATTCTAGATTCTGGTAGCTTGACTTTAGTAGCCAGCTTTTCCCTTGTGAAGATGTCAGGATAATGGGTCTTCCTGAATGTCCTCTCCAACTCCTTAAAAAATGGAACACAAATAAGATGCAGTGTCATCCTATGTACAGTGTAATTAATAACTTAAGCAAAAATACATTTATGTAATTAAGATGTAAATATAAGTAGGAAGCCAGAGGAGAATTTTTAAAAATTCTTCAGACTAACGGAAATTGAAACAGTCCAAAAAAAGATGCGATTTCATCAAGCCATTCAAACCGTGCACACAAAATCACCAGAACGGATGGATCGAGACAAGGACTATTACAAAAACAACAAACATCCCGTACAGGTATTGAAATATCCTCAGTAACAACAAACATATAACATAATATCCGTATTAATTATACAAAAACTAATAACTAATACGGATATAACTAAGACGGATAACTAATACGCATATTATGTTATATGTTTGTTGTTACTGAGGATATTTCAATACCTGTACGGGGTGTTTGTTGTTGTTGTAATAGTCCTTGTCTCGATCGGTCCGTTCTGGTGACTTTGTGTGCACGATTTGAAATCGCATCTTATTTTGGAGATGCGGTCAGTCAAGTGCGGAAGAACGCGTGTTCAATAGTTGCTAGGCGATTTGGTGCCGTTGAACGGACTGGTTCAATTCCCGTTAGTCTCAAGAGTAATTAATATGTAAGTATTACTGCAGAAGAGATGGGATCCACCAGTTAAACCTTCCGCCTAATGAAATAGTGCACTGAATAATCAAATACATGATGGTCTCTAGCACATGCTGAGACAATTTAATGTTGGCACCACCATCGTAGGCATCGTTGAAAAGCAAGTAGTATTGTCCTATCAAATAATAGAAACGGTTCTTTGAAACAAATGTGGGAGTTTAGCAGGTTTGTATAATAAATCCAGAACTTTTCAAGATTTGGCTAGTGCACATACTACAGGAGACACATCAAAATTACAATTATAACATCATACATACATTGAACCAGAACATCTTACAGAAATTAAAACCAGAACATCCAACACACATTCAATCAGAACATCTTGCACACATTGAATCAGAACATCTTACACACTTTGAACTAGAACATTTTACACACATTGAATCAGAACATCTTACACACATTTAATCAGAACATCCTACACACATTGAATCAGAACATCTTACACAGATTGAATCAGAACATCTTACACACATTGAATCAGAACATCTTACACAGATTGAATCAGAACATCTTACACACATTGAATCAGAACATCTTACACACTTTCAACAAGCACATCTTAAACACATTCATTTAGTCACATAGTCTTTTAGTTCCTCAGAAAGTGGTTGCAAATGTGGACAGTCCTTCTTGGGAGCTATATTGCTTTGCTGGTGGGACAAATTACGATTAGGGTGTGGGGGAAGTGCAAATTATGTAGGGACAAATTTAATTGTGAGTGCCAAGGACTGCTCAATGGGAAAGGAGGGGGGGATGGTGGTATAAACAGATAATGAAGATAAAGTAATCCCTTAACTGTTGACAAATAGCTCTTGGCATTACATAGTTTTTATGCCCTTAAACTTCTTTGTCTTAAAGAGATGGTTGTGTTACAGAGGTTTATGCATATTTATTCCGCAATGGGAGAGGCATTCCAGTGCTGCAATGATTCAGGACATGAGTGAAATGTAGATAGTTTATCATTCTTCTGTCAGATGTCTTGCGTGAAGTGTAGATAGTTTATCATTATTCTGTCAAATGTCTAGCGTGAACTGTAGATAGTTTATCATTCTTCTGTCAAATGTCTAGCGTGAAGTGCAGATAGTTTATCATTCTTCTGTCAAATGTCTAGCGTGAAGTGCAGATAGTTTGTCATTCTTCTGTCAAATGTCTAGCGTGAAGTGCAGATAGTTTATCATTCTTCTGTCAAATGTCTAGCGTGAAGTGCAGATAGTTTATCATTCTTCTGTCAAATGTCTAGCGTGAAGTGCAGATAGTTTATCATTCTTCTGTCAAATGTCTAGCGTGAAGTGCAGATAGTTTATCATTCCTCTGTCAAATGTCTAGCGTGAAGTGCAGATAGTTTATCATTCTTCTGTCAAATGTCTAGCGTGAAGTGCAGATAGTTTATCATTCTTCTGTCAAATGTCTAGCGTGAAGTGCAGATAGTTTATCATTCTTCTGTCAAATGTCTAGCGTGAAGTGTAGATAGTTCATCATTCTTCTGTCAGATTTCTACCGTGAACTGTAGATACTTTATTATTGTCAGATGTTTTTACCTATCTGCAGTGATAGAACATTTGGCACGAAATAAAATTTAGACTGAAAGGAAGATATGAGTACACAAAATGTTGAGAATTAGTGCGTTACAGAATAAGTTACTATTACATATGTAGCTCTTATGTACTGTTACAATAATGTTAAACGAAAACTATTTAACTCACATGAAGTTGTCTCGTGGAGAATGTTGTCCTATTTCGTTTACTTTTGATGTTGGTATTTAAGTCATGTGATTCATTATCATGTGATATGGCCTCAATATGTGGTTTGTGATCTTCACATAATATTTGATCGTAAGAAAATACTTTGATGTGGTCTGTGTCGTTAGGATTAACTTCTGTTGAACAAAAGCAACTAGTAATAAGTGACGCTATTGTGTAAACAGTGAATACAAACATGACGACAGTGCTGCTGTTTTTCTTGTAATACCGTAAAATGATATAAACACGGCAACATGCTTAGCGACGTTTTTGGAGTCCATTCTTCCATTGTTGAAATACTACCAAGATATTTAAATTCCTGCAATAGTTTCAGTAGTTCATAATTTATCTTTGTGTTAATTGTATGGGCGTATCTGCATATATACATTACTTCTGCTTTTTTCTGTGATGATCTTTATGTTATTATTGAGACGGCTTTCATTGAGTAGGTTTATGTGATCTTGCTGCTCTTCACTTGAACTCTGAAGTATAATGTTGTACATGAATAACATTTTACTAATACTTTAAAAAGCATGCCATCAATAACAAAACGTGAGCAAGGATTTAATGGGTATTGAGCGGTACATCGCAAGTAAAGAAAGACATCCAACAACAATGTTTCAAAACAGATGTAGTGTAAAATATTGCTAACATTTGTATACAGTATTCAGAATAGTCATAGAAAATGTAAAAAGTAGTTTTAAACACTTAGAGATCGTGGTGTCAGGATTGTCCGTACCGGGAACAACTTTATTGTTGTTGGTTATAGGTCTGATATTTTGAGAATACCATGGATCAGGAATATACTCATACACGATAAATAAAGAAATATTATGTTGATATTTTCACAGAGTCTGGTTCTGTGGCGAAGTGGTACAGAGCGCGTCTGTGACGGCAAAGGTACCAATTTCGATCCTCACCACAGGCAATTGTGCATCCGGACCGTTCAGAAAGCAATGGCAACCTACTAAACGTATTTATATTGCCTAGAAAATCACCACAGCCAACAAATGCTGGGTTGATAGCTACGTCCTGGATAGGATATGCTACCAATTTTTTTAATGTTGATATTATTGAAGGATAAAACGGGTAGATATTTCTTTTCATAAGAAGAAGAATACTGGAGCATGGACAGAGAACAAGACAAATCAAGAGAAGATAAGAACACTAAACGTCGAAAAGCATTGGCACACATGCGATTGCACCTGTGGGTATCACCAATGGCCCACTAGACAAACCACTCATGCAATAAAAAGCCTTAGTAGATGACATGCCGTTATATTGAGGTTCTCTTATCGAAGCTTTATAGCATGCCATCTATACAATTATAGACCGCTATTAGTAGAAGGCGTCTTCATCAGACATTGCACTAAGTCGAAAGCTGAAGTCTCTTGGGTATGAAAGAAAGCTCAGAAAAACCACCCTAATGCACATAGGAAGTAAGAGCTAATCACTCACAATTCCTGGGGTTCTAAAAAAACCACAAATAGTATAGGCTCCTAAAACAACATAATAACCCCCCCCCCCAAAAAAAAGAGGTGCGTAGTCATATAAAATAGACATAACAGTTTGGAAAAAGTAATGGTTGAGCTTATGGTTGCAGGAAACAGTGGTAATGTGCCCTCCAAGACGACGATGGACAAATGATCAGATTGCTTACATATGCTCTTGAGTGCGGTAGATCATCTGTCCCAGAATCGCAAGGAGTTCAGATTATCTTTGAGGATAGATACGCTCTATTTATCGATAGATGTATCATCGGAATAAAACGAATATGCTGAGATATAACCAAATGTGACGTGATGGAGGCGGAGAGGAACATACATTTTAATCACAAAAAGTTGGTCGTATGTCGGAGATTGAGAGGAACATACATTTTAATCTAAAAAAGTTGGACGTATGTCGGAGATTGAGAGGAACATACATTTTAATCACAAAAAGTTGGACGTATGTCGGAGATTGAGAGGAACATACATTTTAATCGCAAAAAGTTGGACGTATGTCGGAGATTGAGAGGAACATACATTTTAATCGCAAAAAGTTGGACGTATGTCGGAGATTGAGAGGAACATACATTTTAATCACAAAAAGTTGGACGTATGTCGGAGATTGAGAGGAACATACATTTTAATCACAAAAAGTTGGACGTATGTCGGAGATTGAGAGGAACATACATTTTAATCACAAAAAGTTGGACGTATGTCGGAGATTGAGAGGAACATACATTTTAATCGCAAAAAGTTGGACGTATGTCGGAGATTGAGAGGAACATACATTTTAATCTCAAAAAGTTGGACGTATGTCGGAGATTGAGAGGAACATACATTTTAATCATAAAAAGTTGGACGTATGTCGGAGATTGAGAGGAACATACATTTTAATCACAAAAAGTTGGACGTATGTCGGAGATTGAGAGGAACATACATTTTAATCGCAAAAAGTTGGACGTATGTCGGAGATTAAGAGGAACATACATTTTAATCACAAAAAGTTGGACGTATGTCGGAGATTGAGAGGAACATACATTTTAATCGCAAAAAGTTGGACGTATGCCGGAGATTGAGAGGAACATACATTTTAATCACAAAAAGTTGGACGTATGTCGGAGATTGAGAGGAACATACATTTTAATCACAAAAAGTTGGACGTATGTCGGAGATTGAGAGGAACATACATTTTAATCGCAAAAAGTTGGACGTATGCCGGAGATTAAGAGGAACATACATTTTAATCACAAAAAGTTGGACGTATGTCGGAGATTGAGAGGAACATACTTTTTAATCACAAAAAGTTGGACGTATGTCGGAGATTGAGAGGAACATACATTTTATTCGCAAAAAGTTGGACGTATGTCGGAGATTGAGAGGAACATACATTTTAATCACAAAAAGTTGGACGTATGTCGGAGATTGAGAGGAACATACATTTTAATCACAAAAAGTTGGACGTATGTCGGAGATTGAGAGGAACATACATTTTAATCACAAAAAGTTGGACGTATGTCGGAGATTGAAAGGAACATACATTTTAATCACAAAAAGTTGGACGTATGTCGGAGATTGAGAGGAACATACATTTTAATCTCAAAAAGTTGGACGTATGTCGGAGATTGAGAGGAACATACATTTTAATCACAAAAAGTTGGACGTATGTCGGAGATTGAGAGGAACATACATTTTAATCACAAAAAGTTGGACGTATGTCGGAGATTGAGAGGAACATACATTTTAATCACAAAAAGTTGGACGTATGTCGGAGATTGAAAGGAACATACATTTTAATCACAAAAAGTTGGACGTATGTCGGAGATTGAGAGTAACATACATTTTAATCGCAAAAAGTTGGACGTATGCCGGAGATTGAGAGGAACATACATTTTAATCTCAAAAAGTTGGACGTATGTCGGAGATTGAGAGGAACATACTTTTTAATCACAAAAAGTTGGACGTATGTCGGAGATTGAGAGGAACATACATTTTAATCGCAAAAAGTTGGACGTATGTCGGAGATTGAGAGGAACATACATTTTAATCACAAAAAGTTGGACGTATGTCGGAGATTAAAAGGAACATACATTTTAATCACAAAAAGTTGGACGTATGTCGGAGATTGAAAGGAACATACATTTTAATCGCAAAAAGTTGGACGTCTGTCGGAGATTGAGAGGATTATACATTTTAGCCACAAATAGTACACATCGAACTTGTGTCAGAGGTGGAGAGGAACGTACATCTTAATCACAAAAGTACAAATTAAATGACCAAGACACTAAAAGTGAAAAACAACAAACAAACAAATACCTGTAGACTCCGATGTTGTTGTTGATGCAGGCAGATTTAGCAGAGAAGATATTGAAAACTTGAGTGTTATTTGCTCGACTTTACCACCATTTGGTGTTGCAGTTTTTGCTGTTGGTGATCCATCTGTTCTCCGGGATGCGTTATATATCATATTGTGTTTGGAGAAATCGCCTACACAAGAATATTAAAGAAATATTTATTTCATTGTATGTAGGCACTTTCCAGATAATAAAGATGATAATTCAGATGATAAATGGAGTCTTTATTGTTGTGATATTAAAGATATAATCTATGATCCATGGCAGTGATACATGTGACTCACAAGTCCAACAATGAGCCACAAAGAGTCTACCACAGTAAGTAAAAGGTATTACAGTCCCGTTTGTATCATCGTATGCTGTTGCGTCTCTTCTTAGACATGCGTCCCCTGAATGTTCTCCTTCGTTTATTTTTTTTAATTATCTCTGATCATTCCCTTCCACCCAAGAAGATTCATGGCATATTGTTCTCACAGTTCCGTATCAATGCCTGTAACACGCATATCTATGATACTTTGTCCCAGACTTATTAGTTTTTTGAAGACACAAATTAGTCTATCGATCTATCTATACGCTGTGTCCCTTGTTTGCCTTGCAGCGTCAGGGGTGGACGAGTTCTCTCGAGATGGCCTTCTTGTGCGCTGTTTGTAAGCTTGTTCCTGTGGCTTCTTTGATTTCTGTGATCCATCTTTTACATGGTCTGCCTCTGGCTTTATAACCGTTATGTCTATGTGTCATGGCCATTTGTGGCATGCTATATGTCGGTAGTCTGGAAGCGTGTGAAAACCACTTGATTTGCTGTCTTTTGATGTGTTCCAATACTGGTATTGTTTTGGTTATCTGTCTGATGTTATCGTTTCTAATTCTATCTCTTAATGACACTCCGAGTATTCTTCGTAGACATGTCATTTCTGTTGTCACTATTTTTCACAAACACAAATTAGTAAACTTATTAAAGTATTATAACATTTCTTTGAATAAGAAAATGCAATAAGAATATATTAAAATAATATTACAAGATTTGAAGAGAGACATAAAGGAATGTAATAAAATGTTTTCAAAAACAAAAAATAAAGAAATCTTTAAAAGTAATATACCGGTAATTAGTTTATTAAATGCATGCACAAAGTAAGAAACTTTAAAAAATAATATAGCACATTTTAAGAGAAAAAAAGCTAGAAACTTTTAAAAATTGTATTTTGGGAACATGAAACAGTGCTTTACACCACCTGACACACGACGCAGTATGTTACACCACCTGACACACGACGCAGTAT
The DNA here is from genome assembly GCA_034231615.1 of Meghimatium bilineatum. Lineage (NCBI taxonomy): Eukaryota > Metazoa > Mollusca > Gastropoda > Stylommatophora > Philomycidae > Meghimatium > Meghimatium bilineatum. Next base: position 20,024,199 of record CM067305.1, on the reverse strand, counting down.
GTTACACCACCTGACACACGACGCAGTATGTTACACCACCTGAAACACGAAACAGTGTTGGATATCAGCATCTTCCCGTAGAGATAACAGACGCACGAAAAAGAAACCTATGACTATTTCAAAGATAAACAACGCCAATTTCTGTAAATAACAATCCAACTGTGATAATGCGAGGGCTACAATAACACATGACAAATAAATACGTGAATGGAAATACGTGAAAGTATTATCGATATTTATAAATAACACTTTATAGCTACGAAACAGACTGTGTCAAGTATATTTTATTTATAAATGTCCGTAACACTTTGACTGTTTCTAAACCATATTTCACTATATGGTGGACTTGGTGGTAGAGTGTTGTCCTGCATTCACAAAATCAACTGTTTCCTATGAGCTTGTCGTTAGAAATCTGATAGCCCACATTACATTGTATTAGTGATTCGATGTATTAGTGGTCCCCCACAAACTGGCAGTAGTTGTATGGCATTGTATTATTCAATATTAAAATATCAGCTATAAATGATTTAATTATTTTGTAAGTACATTTTAATAAATAATGAAGAACAAAATATTGAAAATTTCGTTAAACAAAAATAGAATACAAACCTGTTGAACATACAGTGACAGCTGGTTTCGATGGAGAACTTGTATTCCGAATATTCATATATTTTATTAAACTGTTCCAAAATATGCACACAAATTTGATTATTAAGAGAAATAATTCAGACTTTTCGAATTAATGGTATAAAAATGAAAATAATCAATTAATAATAGGTTTGTAGAATTAAGCAACTCATTTATAATGCTATCAATGCATTTTGTGCGTTCATTGAAGTATAAAATCAAACTTCAATAATGAAGACACAACACTGGAATTTGATCTAGAAATGTGGAGCAGAATTTAACTTAGGAAGAAAATGAATTCTTAAATTAACCAAATTCCGTGTTGGACCATCAATTTTATAGGCGCACGTTCAGAATCAAACCTCAATACAAAGCCCTTACTGTTCTGTCAAGATGTGCAGCGAAAGGGTTTCCCCGAGGACGCTCCTCTTGTTGGGGGTAGTTGACAGCCGCGCAGCTACGTCATAACATTGGCTTCCCACATCAATGGCACTGACGGGCAACTTCCGATTAAAGTATCAATTCTTGGATTAAACATAGTTTGGTGATTGTAGGGTGCCTTCAAAGTGAACACATTTTAGAAAACTGGTCATTTAAATTGGAGTCAAATATTACTCTTCTACTCATCCTCCAATGATACAACTAGAAATACAAGTACCGCTAATACATCTACTGTTACTGAAACTACTGTTGGAGACTCTATTGATAATATCTTTAATACATCTACTGTTACTGAAACTACCGTTGGAAACTCTATTGATACTATCGTTAATACATCTACTGTTACTGAATCTACTGTTGGAAACTCTATTGATACTATCTTTAATACATCTACTGTTACTGAAACTACCGTTGGAGACTCTATTGATACTATCGTTAATACATCTACTGTTACTGATACTACCGTTGGAGACTCTATTGATACTATCGTTAATACATCTACTGTTACTGAAACTACTGTTGGAGACTCTATTGATACTATCGTTAATACATCTACTGTTACTGAAACTACTGTTGGAGACTCTATTGATACTATCGTTAATACATCTACTGTTAATAAAACTACTGTTGGAAACTCTATTGATACTATTGTTAATACATCTACTGTTAATAAAACTACTGTTGGCAACGCTACACTGCAGCTGCTAAATTTGTTGAAACTGCTAATGCTACAACAACTACTATTGGTAGCATATCCTATCCAGGACGTAGCTATCAACCCAGCATTTGTTGGCTGTGGTGATTTTCTAGGCAATATAAATACGTTCAGTAGGTTGCCATTGCTTTCTGAACGGTCCGGATG